>JAOTOL010001604.1:0-310000 GCA_034440575.1 Imbricaverruca yamaguchii
AGAATAGTTAGTTATCTGGAAGGTAGCAGATTGATTCAAGATACTCAACATGGGTTTAGGAAAAGGACAATCGTGTCACAAATTTCTTGGCCTTTTTTAATGTCGCCACAGAACAATTTGATCAGGAAATCAGGTTGATGTAGCATATCTCAACTTTAAGTGGAGCCTTTGACAAAGGTACCTATAAACAGTTAATGATACAACGCTTGATTCCCATGGTATTGCAGGTAGCATCGTAAAATGGATAGAGTTGTGGCTTTCAGATAGATAACAAAGAGTGATGCTAAATGGTACAGTCATCATGGGAAAATGTTCTTAGTGGTGTCACCCAGTGGTCAGTGCTAGGGCCACTACTGCTCATTATATTTGTAAATATAATTGAAATTAGCCTAAGAAGTAAAGTTTTTGAGAAATTTGTGGATGGTTTGAAGGTCTTTAGAGCAGCCAACAGGTCAAGATAGAGCATATCTACGCTGCAAAAAGACTTAGGAACTTTGTAAGTGGTCCAAAGAATGGCAAATGGAAATTTAATTTTGATAAGTGCAAAATCATGCCTGTCAGTAAGCAGCATATGCAGGCTCCATACTTGATGGGTGGCCAAGTGCTATCAGTGACTAAGTAGTAAGTACTGTACTGACTGACTGTACTGTACTGACTGTAAGTAAGTACTGTACTGTACTGACTATACTGTACTAGTGAAAGTGCTGAATAAGTACTGACCCCTGGGGGACTCCACTAACGACATTTGCTCATGATGACATTGGCACCACCAGCATCACTCTTTGCTGTCTATCCTCCAAGATACAACTCTATCCATTTTAAGATGCTACCTGCAATACCATGGGCCTGAAGCTGTATCCGTAACCATTTATGGGGTACCTTGTCAAGGCCTTACTAAAGAATCAAGATATGCTACATCAACCTGATTTCCCTGATCAAATTCTTTTGTCGTGAAATTTAAAAAGTTCGGAGATTTGTGACATGATTGTCTTTTCCTAAACCTATGTTGTGTATCTTGAATCTATCTGTTTCCTTCAGATAACTAGAGTATTCTATCCTTGATAATTGATTTATGAGTACCTTGCAGACTAGTTAAATCTGTTCAGTCATGTAAGCGTCGTAATCCTCTCATGCTGATTGGTCTTGGGCTTTTAGTAGCAACAGGTGGCCCGAGACCCACAACCTTTCGATTGTGAGGCAGGCAACTCACCACTAGACCACTCGTCCCCTTACAGGCCAAGGGATGCGAGACTTACTGGCCTATAGCTTTCAGCTTTCCCCCTTTCTCAACTTTAAACACTGATTTAAACTCCTTGCTCAACTCCTCAACCATCTTGCTGTCCCTCACCCAATGTAGTCCCATTTACTTCCAGTGGATCAATTGTGCTAGAAACTTTAATCAGCTTGTAGAAACTAAAGAACATTTTACTGTCCCAATTACAGTTCCTGGCTAAATCCAGATCTTTTGCTCACTTTGATCCTCTGGTTTCTTGCTTTGCAGTGTCTAGCTTTTGATACACCTATAAATTAATGACATTTGACACTTCTTTAAACATCTAAATGCAGTTTTCTTAGCCTTAATTGCTTTTACCAAGTATGGCATAAGCCATGCTGGCTTTCCTACTCTTCTTTTGCATCTTTGCTTTTAGGGGACATATCTAATCTGAATTTCCTTAAGTGTATGATGATGTTAAAATTTTTTTTTGAACTTTTGCAAGTGAAAAACATAATCCAACCTAACTTAACATAGCTGCTTTGGAATAAAAACAATATGCTCCCAAATTCTTTCATTAAAAATTGAAACATTTTCCACCTTCAAAAACTAAACTATCCTAGTCAAACCAAGCATAACTTACTTGCTCCATTGAAGCAAATGTGTGTAAAACTTGTACCATTTATATCCTAAAGCACCAACAAACTGCATGCAGCTACACGTATCAATGTAAGGATGGCTTTTCTGGGCACTGACAGTATTCCAGTAGGTACCTCACACAATTATTAAGTTTTATTTTCAAGACAATCAAGCCAGCTTATATTTTTTCTACCAGCACAATCCCATTTGTGTCAGTCCAAGCAAGGTTATTTGTTCAAATTGTTCCAGGGTCCGCCAGAATTTGTTTTTGAATGAATTAAATGGCTGCAAGATTCATAATTTCCGTCTTGAAGCATCAATGCTTTATAAGCTGCGATCTTAGTGCAATGCTGGTAAGTATGATACAGTTCAGGTACAAAAGGATGACCCACAGCCTGGACAATCCCATTTGTGTGTAAATGTTTGCAGCATTATCATAAAATACTTAAAATATTGTAGACATTTCTTCAGTACTGTACCAATGACCACATGCAACCAACAGATGTACACATAAAAGTAATCATTCACTAACAAAATGAGTGGTTGGATAATCGAAATCACATTAAAAGCATGTTCAATAAAGATTTTACAAAATCAAGCTACCTCGATATGCAAATTTAGGGAAGCTTGTTACATTTTTGAACCATTTCTTTGTATGCCATGCTACTAACTCCAAGTGGGCGCTACATGACCAATGTAGTCGATGCGCCCTTAAGCCCTAATAACTAACTAACTAACTCCAAGCCTCTTTTTTTACCTTTCTCACAACCCGAAAAATTGATCATTTGTACCAAAAATGAATGGTCACATCATTTTTGTCATATCCATAAACATTGCGTTGGAAATATAAATTCCGGGGGCTTTAGGGCGCATCGCCCATGCTGATCATATAGCAGATATCTTCCTATAAACCACAAAACACCTCAAAGCGCAAATTTTCCCAATACTGCATCTGTTTGGTGTTCACCCACCTGGATATCAGTTCAATGTCATCAATCAAACCCAAAATTTTATCCCTCGTGCTCATACTTGATGCCATAAGTCGGTTTTTACAGCGGAACTTTGCTCGCAGGTCTCAGGAAAGAGACCTGGGACGAGATAGAGGGAGAAGACCTGGCATAATGATCCGCATACATTAAAAGCGACCACCAAATATAATTATGACATCAGTTTTAATAACAAAATAGTTTTTACCGTCGACAATGCTGAAATAAGGAAAATTAAACTTACCAACATCAGTAAATTGCCATACGCTTTCTGATTTACGTGGAGACCACACTCAGCTCTACTGTATATGGCAGCCCACGGTTGAATGTCCGAGGACAAATTGGTGCTATGGTTAAATTCAAGATAACTAGAGACAACAGGTACTCCAAAGTTGGCTGTTCTAGTATAGTTAACTAGACAAAACCTACGCCAAGTGACGTCATATACCAGAAGCGCTTTTTTATTCCGGAATACTGCTGAATTATATTCCAGTTTTGGACTATACCAATAAATCTACTAAATATGGTGCTTTCATTTTAGCACAATTATGGCGCTTTTCTCACGATTAGTTTCCCGTTGGTTGCAAAGCATATTAGTCATTCATTGAAGCTTGAATATTTTTTTATTATTCTGCTAGCGTGCTTGTGGCTTGGAAACGAAAGGCACCATACCCAGAATTAATTTATCCATGGCGTGGTTGATATTAAGAACGCACCTCAGACAATGTATGCGAATTAAGGCCTTATACCCACAATGTCAACTTGGTCAGCATGTCATTGATGCAATCTGGTGATTAATGTTAGCATGTGCGTTGGCCCCCTGTCAGTTATCAAATTGTTTCTGTGTGCTATATGTAATCATGCCATACTGTACCATTCACCAACTTGTGGACAATTTGGTAATTGCTTGCCCATTGTATCATGGCTGGGCAGTAGTGGTAGTAGGGTAAGAGGGAGTTTCCAAACACTTAATGCATGGAACAAATTGCTCTACTGCTGCTTTTGTGTGGCCAAACCAGTAATTTACTGAATTTCAAAAAATGAAGATGGTATCAATATTCAGATGGTTATCTCTATCAAGGTCATCTAACCACTCACATAGAGAGCTCTATGGGGGGCGTTCCACGACAGATCGACAAATAAAATTTCGATTTTGCACCCCCACATCTCAGATTTTGATGAAAATGAGTCTATAGGGTTATCAGCAGCCCTAAACACGCCTGTGACATTTTCAGGTCTCTCCGACTTCCGGTTTTCGAGCTACAGCCTGCGACATTTTTACATTCGATGCATACATGGCTTTGTTTGGCAGGATTTTTCCCTGCTACATTGAATGATAAGTAGGTGAGTTTGTACATCAAAATGATTGAAATCCCATGCAGAATGAACGTTTATCACTATCGAAACCATAGCAATTAAATATATGCCAAATATAACACTTTAAAAAATACCAAGTTCTCTTGAGCAATTTTCCCCTTCGATATTGTGATTTTGGATATTTTTTTAATGAAAGAGCGTTGATTATTACCTATATTTCATCAATAAAAAAGGTGGTTATCGGCTTATAAATATTTTAAGCTTAATTTCAAACACCAACCGTCCGGCCTCATTTTACCCAATACGGCGTCGTTCAGCAACGGCCGCGGCCAGCTGCTGCCAACGGGGGATAGGGGTGCTGGCGGCTGTCTTCCGCGGCACCGTGGGATTGAGAGGACACTATGCAGATTATTTATAAACACCAGGCAGGACGTTTTAGCACTTCATTTATTATTCACACAAATAACAAGCCGGAAAGTACATGTACATTTGCGAATGCTAACGAGATGGTACAATGAGCCTTATCAGAGGTACAAAATGCATAACTTAACATTAGCTCACTTCACATTGTAATTCGCACATAAACAAACGGAAATCAGCTGCCGATGTAGGTCACGCTAACCATTCAACCTAAATCCTGTAGCAAATCAGGCCACCATCACCTCTCTTCCTTCACTTATGGCAAGTTCTCGCACAACGACAATGTTTGCCTTCACTGGAGTTACCCTGTGTATTTTTAGAGTCCCTTTGACAGTTTTTGCCATTGACAGTCTATCGCCAAGCTCATGCCGTGTACGACTAACCTCTTCTTTCGCTACAAAGCAGCACTCGGTATGTAAATTACCCTTGTCCTGTAGCACTTTACATAGCTTTTCCGCAGTAAGAATGTGGTCCGAGTGTGTCCGCGAAAGACTGGCGCTAGCTGCAACCCTTTTCAGTGTACCCCCAACACCGTCGCACGAATTTTTCCCATGCGACGTTGCAAAAAAATTCAATCGCACTGGACTCCGAAATCCTCATCATGAAAACTCACATTCACGAAATTAAACTTATTCTTGTACTGGGCAGCTGACCCATCCAAAAAATAATGAATCTTTTTCGAGTTCGGGACTATGCCTTTCACTTTCGGTACAATGTGCTGCAAGAATGTGTGCACAGCGACGGTGTCATGCTTCAGTTCGTTTGATAACACGCAAAAACTGTGGCATTCAATCTTTCCAGCCTCTCGCCAATAAACAACAAACGGATGAACGGTACACTGTGGTGCGTTCCAGTGATATGACTGAATTTCGTCTTGAACTACAAAAGTGTAGTTTTCTGAAAAATATAATATGATCAGTGCTTCATGCTCAGGTAGCTGCTTTTTTATATCGGCGAAATATTTGCTTTGATGCTGACTCGTGAAATGATGCCGAGTAAGTGTCACAATGGCGTCAGACAGTTTGTCAAGAAACTCGTCCATAGGAAGAACAATTTCGTTCAAAGTGCAACGATCCGTGCTTAGCCACTGACTAAATCTGACTTCGTCCACCAAGTCTGAGATTTCCCCTGCCTGCGCATTTAAAGTGTCGATCAAATATGACCTGACACTGTCCTGACCTTGACAGTTTTCACACTTTTTCAGCATACAGGCTTCCCTCCCGACATCACAAACCGCGTGCTTCAACAGGTCCTTGTAGGTAATGTCTTTTAAGCCCAGAGACGCTAACATTAGCTTCACGTTCTGGTGATAGCAACATACACAAACCGAATGAGTGCCGTTGCTTCCCAACAGGACACAGTGTTTGGGGCGGGGGCTGGCGAACTTCGAAAACCCAATGCGCGGGTTGCTACCGTTCTCTTTATGGAGTTGGTAAATTTCCTGCAAATTACCTCAAATCAAACGTTTCTGCTTCTTTACTTTAACCCCATTCTCATCTCTTACCGTCACATAGTCTTGTTTTCCAGGACATTTTCTACTCACTTCTGGGTCAGGGGGGAGGTGGCAGTCACGTCTCCCATATCATCCTCCCGGGACGCGCGTCTCCTTTGTTGACATCCCACGCTCGGCTCCCCTTCCCCTCCCCCTCCCCCTCCCCCCGGCAGGCGTATCGCGAGGCAGCGGCAGCGCGCGCCCCGGTCCGGTGAGCGCAGCGCCCGCATTCACCGCATTTGATTCGTCTTTCCAAGTCGATAACCACTTTTTTATTTATGTTTCTAGGGTAAAAAACTACGCTCTTTCATATGAAAGTGAGAAAAAATACGATATCGGAGGGGAAAAATGTTTTTATTTCTTTTCAATTTTTTATTTGGCTAGAGTCGGCAAAAATTACGTAATGAAAGTTTAAATGGTGGCATAGTCATATTCTTCAATGTTTTGTCTTCATTTTGACGTATAAATTTGTTCAGTTACTGAAAAATGACTCGGAGAAAATGAGCACAAAATATAGTCATGTCAGTGCAAAATGTAAAAAGTATATAGTTCATAACTAGAAAACGGTAAACCTAAGAGACTTCAAAATGGCACAGGCGTGTTCAGCGATGCTGATAACCCTATAGAACCATTTTCATCAAAATCTGAGGTGTGAGGGTGCAGGTCACATGTCGATTTGTCGTGGAATTAGACGAGACTAGACGAGCGGTTACTCGCTGCGCCGGCGAGGCGCTCCACGCCGGGAGCGCCCGCGGTCGCGGCTCGGCGCCGCCAAGGTGTGGCGGCAGGGGCGCGCCCTCTCCAGCCACGGGGAGGCGGCGCGACCGGAGCCGAGGCGGCGATGGCGGCGGCACTGGCGATGATGGCGATGATGTAGAAGATGGTGATGCTCTCGTACTTTAAAACATATAATTGTTTTGTAGTATTGTGCGATATTCTGAACATGAAAGTGGTTGTGCAGGATTGCTTCACTGTAGCTGTTGTGGTACCAATTATTAGTAGCCACTAAAAATACTGGTGTAATTGCCAAAAAATATCAGACCTTGAAATAAATTTACAGGGAAATACGTACTTTTTAGTTAATATTTGAATTCTTGATATGCCTTTCCAATGCAAAGTTGATTGATGTGATTAAAATGTGACCACTCTCACCTGTACTGTGTGAGATGTGATTTAAGGGTTCATTATTGCAGTTTTGAGTGTTTACAAGTGACGTTTTGCACATTTTTACAGAGGCAAAGCTAAAATGAGGTTGGGATAAGTTAGGCATTTCTTTAGCTTCCTCAATTTCAGATCGAGTTGTTCATGAATGTGATTATTTTTATTGGAAGCTAATTTATGTTATCTTTTGAAAAGAGGCAAGGCTGGAGCAGCGTGAGGTTTTTACAATTGCACCTGCAGAAGAAGATTTGCATTTTAGTTGAAGTGGCATTTCAAGAAAAAAATGTAAATGCATGTTTCTGAAAGTCATTAAGATGATATGACCATTGTATTCCAGCGCAAATGCATGCTTTTCAGTTCGTAAGTGAAGTAATGCGAAATGTGTTGCTTTGAGTGGGGTAATTGGTAATGAAGGATAATGTTAAATGTATAAAGAATGCATCCAAACCAATGTCATCCATTTAATATTTTTTGATATCACATATGCAACAATGCTGGTTGAGTTATCACCACAATCCCTCCCCAGTCCAAACCTAACCTACCTCTTTCTCAGGAAAAACACTGTTGTTTCTATTCTATCCTCCAAATTCCAAAAACCTCGGTATTTATATATAAGAAGCCCCAATGAAGACAATTTTTGAGACAGATGTATGGACTGAACTTCTTGAAGCTTACTAGCAACTTCTTCCCAGTATCCTGAAAATAATTTTCCATAAACTGTGTTGAATGAAGAACAAGGTTACTTGGGAGTAGTGGAAGATCAGAAGAAGACAGGATAGGCAATCATGCACGGAAAGCCAAAACCAGGTTTAATTATACCAAAAATATGAATACATATATTTGCATGTGGCTATTTCTAACATTTCTATCATGATATTCCACCAGAATAATGGCCAGCCATTTCTACATGGAGTAATGATAACTAACAGATTCAGCCTAGGATACAAAATGTATGCTTCCATTAACTGAGTTTCCATGTCACGAGGTTAATTAATGTACGGTGCACAATTGATGCGAGTGTGTAATTAAGGTACAATGGATCTACCATTTCCTTCGTGAATCACGTTCAACATCCAGCATACAATAGCAGTAGGTTTTAGATGACCGAACATGAGTATGTTTTAGGAGGTCCAACATCAGTTGTTTAGGTTAGATTCAGTTAGGATATTTTTGTAATTTGACATCAGTATTTTTTGTTAGTCACCAAAAACCACATTTCCCCACACTTTCCATATTTTACATATTATTCCATATTCTCCCCACACTTTACATAACCTCTTATGTCTTATGGCGTGGGGGATAGCATGTACTGTCATTGTCAACATTGGTGTTTTTCCTAGTGTTTGAAAAATCTTTGTTGAATGATATCAATATGATTTTTTAGTGAAATTACCTTTTTCTAGATATCAGCACATGAACTTGAACTGCCGATTTGCTGAGATTTAATTTCCCATATAAATGAATATCAGCTTACTTCAAATCACATCAGATAATGATGTGAATTGAAGGAATGTTAAATGCTAAGCGTGGCGGTGGGGGGGGGGAATGATATGTGGCTTGGTCCATGGCCAGAAAGAAACCAGCGGACCAATCGCTGGGCACCCATTTGCGCATCCCGAAGATGAACCACGAGAAGCGTTTTGGACTCGCCTCCTAAGCATTAGCGGCCTGACGGTTCCCACAGAGGAATTCTTCCACACATTCAGACAGATGAATGCAGCGTTTTGTGTTCACCATGCTCAAGAACCCAACAATCTTAGCAGACATCCAAAGGTCATTGAAAGTTTCCGCCAGCTGTTGGAATCCAGATTCAATTCCATAGATAGAATATAATTAAGTGCTTTGCGAGGATCCGGACATTTATTCATCTCGGGCTGGTGAACAAGGTGAACGTCGCCAAGCTCGCAAAGTGGCAGCAGCGGAAAGCCGAGCAGTTTGCTCAGTGACTGCGAAGTATGGGCCGCACTTGGGCGATACTTCACATTCAGATCAGTGTTTGAATCTTTCATTGTTTGGACGTAGGTGCATAACTTGCCGTTGATCATATAGCAGCATATCAGTACTTTCTACACAAATATTACACGAGACTAAACGTGCGTGTTGCAGTCGCACCGAGCGTATGTCAAGCTCAACAACTGATATGTGCCTATGTTTGTGAAGTCGGTAGAGCGTAGCCTGTAGGTTTACACGTACTCATCGTCCCACTACGGTGCTCGTGAGTAGTCTGTGTATGTATGCATGTCGAGCTGTTCTCAGCCACAGATGTCACGATGAGGATGTTCCATCTTTTCTTGCCAGTTCGTCCGATTTTATAAGGTGCCTGATATGTACGTACTGTAATGTTAGGTATTGTAATGTATTGTCGCAATGCAATCTCATTAAGTACCGTGGCTTATCTGCACCTGCTACCGATAACTTCTTATGTCACGCGTTTGGTGGAGCCGCGGTAGCTTAGTCCGTAGGGTGTTGGGCTCTTGACCGCAATATTATGGGTTCGAGTCTCGCAACCAGCGGAATTACCGAGTCCACCCGCGACCAATCGGTTTGAGAAGTTGGCGACGCTATATGGCCTAGCAGTTAATTGCGTCGTAAATGAACCCAAGGTTCTTTTTCTGCTTCATGTGTTTGCTTCTCCCAATATACGTCTTGCGTTGTGCTTCCTCAATATATCGTTTTAATACGCACTCTGTTGGGCGCCGGAATATATATATTCATGTGCGCAAAATGACGAACGCAGTCCATGCGCCCAAAATGCACATTCACTTCCACCACAGAGTGCACAACCGAGAAACAATCGGCAGTGGGAGTGAGGGCCTTCCTCCATCTTGACAGTCTCGTCTTCTCCAGATGCATGCTACTCGTATTAAAGTCTGATTGTTAAACAACTTTTTTGTTGCCGTATTTATGTCGTGCTGTACTGCAAAATGCGTGATTTTTATTATTTAAAATTTAGTCCCAGTTGTTGCTGGGGTAGCTTTAGGAACCAGGGTTCTATCGCTAAGCAGAGCATGTTGCGTGAACCCTCGCCCCACCACCCGATCCACGAATTCCTTTTCAACGGCAGAATTTTGATCGAAAGTTTAACGTGCCGTCAATACACCGACACGGCCGCCCGGTAGCTCGTCCCCGGCCTTATCGGGCCAGTTGCCAACTCACACTCCCTGCCGGGGGCTAAACGCGAGCGCGCGAAGTGACTCGAACCCTGTGTTGCCAGGACAGGGAGACCAGCACAGGCCAGCGCTCTAACCAACTGAGCTACCGGGGTGGCATTTCAGGTCGCACGACGCGAATAAAGAAATCATATTTTGAAAGGAAAATATTTTCTTTAGTTAAAAATAGAACACATTTAATTAAAAAGATGTATGGTATTGCATGGCAATTTTCCATTCCAACCGCAAATTAAGCTGTTATTAAAGTTGCTTCCGAGCTGGTCTGGCATAGAAATTGCTATTACCCCTGCAATATTGCATGCATGACAGAAGTTGGTTCACATGGCGTTAGCGACGCAGCCAATTCATTTCGACTGAAAATGCCGAATAACGGTGTGCGAACATGGGCAAAGCCACGGTGGGGAATGAACGGGGATACTTCCCCAATCTTGCCAAGTTCCGCGTTAAGCCTTTGACAATGCATGATAATCGAACTGAAATCCTCATGCGGGGATCTAAAATCCGTCTTAGCGCTTACGGGTTCCACAAAGTTGTTGCAGAATCTAAATCGAGCTTTCATGGTACGAAAAGCGTGATTTTTTAATTTTGCGCCGGCACTCCAGAAAATTCAGGATTGTCACCGAAATATTTTAGCAAACGTCTGCTCCTGTCAAAACAATGCTTGTCGCAGTCCTGGTGGCGTGTGTTCGCCGTGTATTGTAAAAGGCGTGGAGCCGAGCTTAGAACTGGCATCGGTCTGACTCCAGCTCGGGTCCAGTCATTTGACTGTTCGGCAGCATGCACAATTGTTGGTTTTGTCACCTTGATAATCATGTACTGTTATTATATGCACACCTCGAGGAGCAGGGACTAATGTTGGTCGGCGTGTACTGGTGGGAGGGGAAAGGGCAACCGTTAGTTTTTATCTCAATATTTGCAATGCACTGCCGTAGTGCCACAAATGATTAAATTCAGGGGATCCTGTCTCCTGTCCCACCCCCGATGGTCCGCCGCCCGTGTCAGGAAGGGACTGTGGGCCTGGACACTGTCATAAGCGGTGACGTGTTCCGTATTTCCTATGCCTGGCTGATTAGAAGAAGTGCCCAACCATAAATTTAAGGTGGCAGAACCCCAGCCTTGCAGAATATCGGAATATTGAATATTGCAGAATATTTCCCTTCTCTTTATGAAAAAGATCGTCCCATGTGAACAGTGCCTTAATTCACTGTCGCTTATTAGAAGGACTTCCCACGACGCGCACAGAAAGCTGCCGGCCTCCAGGCTCGAACCGGCTACCTCCGAGTCGGCAAACCGACGCGCTACCAACTGCGCTACCAACACCCAGTCGCTCGGCCCGCTTAAGTTAAATAGTGTCGATGGATATGACATGGGTCTAAATAACACCATTTTATACAATAACTAACACATTCGTGTGAAAGTCTCCCATGATTATCGAAATACCATGAAAGAAGCTTTCATATGACGTATAATTTGCACCACTCACATATACTTGTTAGCCAGGAACGTACGCGGAAAAGTACCATTTCTTGCTGTCGTGATAATGTGCTGAGCCCAAATCAGCGCCCAGATGACGTCCCCGGCTGCCAATGAACATTGACAGGGGCCGGTTAAATTAGCGAAGGATGCGGTTGTAAGTCAACTTCCTGAGCAACGGCAGACAAAATAACAACAAAAGCACACTTAATCGATGTCAGCCAAGGTTATCAATCCATACATGATACTCCCGACATGCTCACACCGCACAACTAGTAAATATTAATAACACACCCCATGAGTAGGACGCACACGCACCGACCGACTTGTTACTTGCCATCTATTGGGATATAGGTTCCGGAATATAAAATGGTTGACGGAAAATTATACTAAAGAGATCCGTCTGAAATCATTTAATTCTCACCATGAAGAACAATTTTTTAAAGTACAGAACCTAAGGAAATTTATTGAAACCAATTCTTATGAATATTATAAGCTTTTCGATGAAATTTTTTAGTTCCTGTCTGGAATATTTAGCTGAAGGAAGGAATAACCTGGAAAGCTCAAAGTAGATATGGGTGGAAAGTCCCGCTGTAAAACGGACTATAGCCGCTACCGATTGGATACAGAGCCCCAGTTCACGGGGTCGCACAAGAAGCTGGATAGAATCCGTGACGTCGGTGGCGACCTCACGGTCGTGTGTGACGTTTGGCTGAAATGCTGGCAGAAGAGAGGGCAGGCTCACGAACAGGATTTGGTGATAAGAACAGTTGCGTTTATGCCGCAACTCAGACAACAAACACTATCGTTTGTTGTCGTTGATATAGCATAGGTTGAATTATTAAGTAAGTAGGAAGGTAAGGAGGTATGTGTCCTGCTTATTGATAGAAGGCTGGCTCCCTATGCTTGCATTTTTGTTCAATGGATCGAACATATCATGGATGGAGAACTCCACATGCTTGGCTTGTGTGTGCTTAGCATGCTGATTCCGTCTGCATCCTTTGTATGTTAAAATGGTTGATTTTGATGTGAAATTGATACCCTTATTTTGTTACTGACCTGGGTCTGTACAAGAAATTGCTTTGGTGTTGCAGACATTCCTTGCCCTGGTTAAGAAAGTGCATTGATGTACTGATATACTGTAGAAGAAATAAATAATAAATACAGTAATATGAATGCTGTTTGATTGCATCACATCTACGGATGTTTTATTTTTGTATGCATTTGTATGCTTCAAGATCCTGCTAGTATTCTTAATTTTTTCTTAATATAAAATTATTATTCAGAACTTCTATACAAATTACATGTTCAATATATATTCCTTTCTTAATTTGCCAGACTACAAAGTGCTCTGTGACCGAAGCAGTCGAAGCGCCCCTAAGCCCAGACTGCAAAGTATGGCACTTTCAACAAGATCTTCTTGGGGCAGAACAGGAGGCCAGAAGGGTGGCTGGTGCAGCAATTGGTGCAGGGTGTGGGTGGACTGATAATTAACTAACACACTAATATTTCACACATGACCTCAAGGTTTGCAAGAAGAAGAAAACAACAATAATTAGAGAAAACCTTCAAAATGTGGTAAACTCAACTTTAAAACAAGCCTACAAACTCAAGATTTCTTTATGTAGAAAAGATGCTTGCTATAAGCCCTTGATTTTATTACATCATGTTCATTAGTTGCATTTTGTAGTGCATTCAATCTCCCTGGTGGATATTTGTGTTCACGGCTGCTGTGCCCTGTGAGCCATTTGCCATACTTGCAGTCACGATGTTTAGTGGCATTCCTTGGTTTGCCATTAGAATTTCTAATTTGAAATTGGTTTTTGTATGATGATGGACGATTGTATGATGACGATGGGTGATTGTATAATCCAGCTATTTAATCCTGCTACCAGAATACCACATATTTATATGCAAAAACCTTCGTAAGTGGTTTGATTATGTGATGGTGTGTCATGTCAGATGGGGCAACTGGAGGTATGCTCCTTTTCATGGTGCTACGGAATGTGCCACCAGCAGACATATGCGGCCAGCCTTGCCATGGTCTCGGTCAGGGCTAAGTCCAGAGTTGGGATTCTGTGTGCACGAAATGCATACCTGTCAGCACAATTCAGAGTGTCTAGTCTGCCAGCCCAAATACAATGACCTTTATCCATATCGCAGAATGGGAACATATTTAGTAACAAGGCCTAATCATATTTTGTGCTTTCTGCACCTGCCGCATCAGCATCTTGCAGCATCGGCATATGTGGGCGTACAAGTGGTGCCAACTGGATGGCCGAGATTAGCTGCTGCCCGACAAACACCTTCCGACCACAGTGGGACATCAAGTGGTGGTGGGACAGCAGTGTCATTTTGTGTACCACTGAAGAGAGGGCTCACTAGATGGATTACAGCCTGTGAAAGGCCACTTCCTGACAAACGTATACTGGCATGTCGTTGGGAGGTGCTATTGTGACATGTGCTGCGACTGCCTGGACACAGGCCTGGCATATATTGGAAGTTCGTCGTTCCATCTGCAGGATCAATGATAGCCTGTGTTGCACAATTTTAATAGTTTTGCGTATAGATGTCTTTCATGGAAAGCATTGAAGCTGGCGTGCATATTTTCTCTTTTCCCTTGAGAGTCGTCCTATTTTCCCTTTTCTGAGATTATTACAAGTTAATGGAAATAAGCACTCGTAGAACCAAATTAATTTTGTGTCCAGATAGCTGTTGGGAGACTTATCGACAAATTCGCAGTTTGATCCCAGTGTTTATGTTACAGAGGAGGGCAAGCCAAGACGCATCTCACCGAACATTTTATTACTTTATTTGATTTTATTCCAACCTTGTTATTATTGTCTGCCGTTGAATTGTGGATCCAGAACAGGGATGTCGAATTTGTTTTTGGGTGTGGAGAGTGGAGGGTATGCACGAACATATTAAGGCATTTCTGTCCGGGGACACATTTTGCTGTACATTTCGATGGCGGGTGGCGGGACGGTGGCATTTTGCCGATTGAAGTTTGTACGGATGTACCATCGCGATGCGCCACTTTTCTCGGTTATATGAAAATGTTCGGTCGCTGATCAGGATCTGGCACGGGATCATCCAGTGCTCGCCCGCCTCCGGATCCGCCAGTGAAATGAGTGTGCTCGGATGTGTTCTGTTTGCCTCTTGTACCTTTTCTGTCGGTAAATGCTTGTATCTTGTGAAATCTATTTTGGTGAAGAGGAATACATTTATCCTGCGTCTGCTACACTGGTCGCATTTCGTTGGAGACCGAGCAACGTTCTTATCTTTAAAAAGTATTGAATTTTCGCGTTCTCGTCCAGAGGTAAGCGATGCATTTTTTGAAAATATCGATGGAGACATTCATCTGATAAAAATTGTGGTTTAATCTAGCATTGGAAGGTTTGCCTATGTTACCCGATGAAACGTCTATTGGCGTGGTGAGGTGAGTTGGAACACGCTTTTAATTTTTCACCCTAAACACTCGGGAGACTTCAACATTGCGGCGGTCATAATTCAGGCTTGCTGTGCTTCAATGCTCCCTGAACGCCGGTGTATTTTAGCCTGCATATGGACGCATGCATATTTAATTTAAGCTGTTGTGTGTTTGTTGGTGTGTGGAGTGAGGGGAGGGTGGCGATGACGTTGAGGATATAGATGACGTTGACGATGACGACGAACCCGAGTCCACTGCATGACACTGTAGTCGCATGCTATGACTCACAGTTTTTATGTCCATATGTGCTGTGCATTTATCTTTTGTTTATGTGGCTTCACCTGTCACTGGACAATTTTCCCTGTCCGCCGCTGTCAGAACCTTCGTCAAATCTTGCGCAGGAGCTTCATTTATAAACGTAAAATATGTAGATGACGGCGGTGAATTGGAAAATACCAATGTTAGGCCAAAAATATGGCGGATGCCTATCCGTAGACTGGAAATTGTTTTTTTTTCAGTTCTAACTAGTGGCGTATGGTGTGATATTTATGTTAAGTAGGTGGGTATCCCTTCAAGCAGGCATAGATGCAGGCTGTAGATTATTGGGAAGGTGCTCAAGCCACATGTGTTACATGGGATTGGGTGAATGGGGCTGGATATGTAAGGTAGATAGACGTTGATGAGGGTGTAGAATGTTCGTAGATGGATGAAATTAGGGACATGGGCGCCAAACGGCCTATAGTTAATGTGACCTTAAACCAAAATAATACATAAAATAAATGAGGAATGTGATGCTGGTTAGGGTATGAGTGTCTGCAAAAGTTATGGTATTTTCCCTTTACAGACTTAACCTGCATGGGCCCTTGTGGCTTGTATTAAGTCTGGTCACTTTATGAATTGATGACTTAGGCTTGTGCTTTCTGTCTGTCAGGTTAATATTTGCTTTATTCTGGTGCTTCTATTGTTAAATAGGTTGATGCACATCTCTTTCCAGTCCAGACTGCCCATTCCAGCTCTGATGCATGCTCTCTTTCCTTCACAGCCAGGATTTTGTATACTTTTGAGGGGCCCCATGCCCAGTGTTGGATTTTCACTTCTGAATCTTGGACTCAGAAGTGAAAATCTATTATGGGAGTGCATAATTATTGGGTTCGGTAAAATATCAGTGTATGTCAAGATGCCATATAATAGTGTATACATTTCCATGAACAAAGGGGTGCATAAATTTGCAGATATAATAGTGAATAAATAACATGGCTAAGTCATGCACCACAATTCATCTTTATCATGCAATAAACAAGTAGTGTTTCCCTCAGATCGTAGTGAGTGATGTGAAAGGAAGTGCACAATGGGGTCTGCTACACTTTTTTGAGCCGGGTAAAGATTATGTTGGGTATATGTGCTTTAAATTATAAGCCAGTATGTGCTTGTTATTTGTGATTTATATAAGCTAAAAAGTACAAAAATTATTAAAAACCTATTAATTACGTCATTTAATTCCAATAATCTGATTGGCTGACAAAGCACTGACGTCACTCGATAGTACAACTGCCAAGGGTATTATTTACAAGGTTATTTGCGCCTGACGAGGGTGGGGAAATAGCGTGCTGGCGAGAGTTTCGAATTTGTGCGTAAAACTCCATGAAAATGAGCTCAACTGTGACTTATAAGTGGTGTTTTGTGCCTCAGTGCACTAATTCTACCTCTCTCACGCCTAACAAAATATTCCTACCAGTACCAGTGCTGTTGAACCCCGACGTAAATGGGCCCAAATGGCGAGGCGTGACGATAAGGACAGTTTGGTGTCTTCTGCTCCCTGGTTCTGCTGTGAAGATCATTTTGAGGTAAGTTCAACCTCTGCCTGAAAATGGAAAAACTGGAGAAATTCAATTTGTACAATTTTTGCCCACTGCTCAGACTGTGAGGGGACTAAAACTCCTATTTTGGGTGCTGGGTCTCAGCGAGACCACTTTTCGTTTCTTGTAATGTGTGTGTATGCAATAACTGTCAATGGATTCATTTCACTACCCCTTGGATCCACCTTTGCCCCTAGTCAATGCTGTCAATGCTCATTTGTACAGTAGAGGAAGGCAGGGCAATCCCAGACAGTGGGTAATGCCAGACACCATCCTGTAGAGAAAACTATGACCACCGCTGATTAGCTGATGCTGTTTACGAAATATTTGGCCAGCATCCAGCTCATGTGACAATCGATCATCCAGATCAGCTGCCTTATTTGGTTTTTGTAACCAAAAGATTGTTTTCCTGCCTTTGTTTTTATAAAAGTCATAAAGTCATAAAGTATTAAGGCTTAATAAGAGCCACAGGGGCCCATCTGGGTTAAGCCTATCTAGAAAAGGTACTAGAAATGTACATACTCCCACCCCAATCAATCCTTATCCCAAGTTCCTAGGAAGCTATGTATCCCAGCCTGTCTAGCACCACTCACTCACTTTTCACTGAGGATAAGGAAAAAACTTGCTTTAAACTGGTAAGTGCCAGAAATGCCCACCCAGGTTGTCAACACATGGTATGTGTGAGCCTGTCTTTTAATATTCTGCATGAAATGATTCATTCCAATTTTACAGAAATTCATGATCCTTTTGTCAACTGACCACATCTAAATGGTGGGTATAGGTACCTATGTAAGCACATTTGTACCTGCAAACTTAACATGCACATAAATCATATGCCATGGCATGTATGCCAGGCCCGCTGACACAGCTTTAAGCATTTCTGTGAACAATACAATTATTTGACCTGTTTGAAATTGCCAAATGATCACTAGGCCCCATGTCAGTCAGTGATCTATGGTTGCTAACTATTATTTTCTGTATCTACAAAAATTTAGAATATCAGCTGATGGGCATGTTAAAGAATAGGGGTAAATTCCAACTTACAAGTAACAAGGCCAAATTATGACCATCATACTTGTCTTAGGGGACACTATGTGCATGATATGGAGTAATGGTGCCCTAACCTATTCATTGCATTTACCACCTTTGATGCATGTTATATATCCCCCCCTTGTACAAACATGGGGAAAAGTCTATGAAATTGTAGATTGCTGTGGATGTAGCCATATCCATCAGCCATAGGCAGCCAACTGATGTCATCATTCCTACTAAAATCCTTTTTGCCACCAGCATTTTCTGCCAGCCAGTTTTAATTGGTAAAACCAGTAGCATAAATAAATTATGCCAGCTGCTGCTCCCCCGCCCTCCTGTACCACAATCTCAAACCCCCCTGTAACCATCATGTCTCACCTCTGATTCTTCACCGCCCGGATCTCAGCAGACACGTGGAGGTCGGACTTGGAGAAAAACTCAGCTACCATGATGTGATTTATGTCAGGGTGGTTTCTAGAATCCGCTTTTACATACCCAGGCTCCATCCTTCCAGTTAATAGTCCAATCTGACTGACTTTAATGCGAAAAATATGTCTAAAAAAACGAATAGATACCCTCCACAACGAACGAACTTCCCAAGGCCGTATGAAGTTCCCACCTTGTATACGCGTTTATATTGTTTGTCTCGTATGCGCCATTTGGCTTACTATCGAGTAACGTCACGCGTGAATACTGCCCCGAGGGCATTTAAAGAAAGTGGATTTTCTCCATGATTTCGGCATTTTCAACATTCAATATGAGCATTTTTGAACTCAGTGTGATTTTATACATCGGAAACCAACGCTGACCAAATTTGTGTAGCGGACCCCATTCCAACCTACTATCCAAATGCAAGAAGGCACTCTCACTCAGTAATCACTACTTGAATGCTTCTGTAGTGTTCACCTGGAGTAGGACTGGCTGATTAAGCCACAAGTATCTTAACCCGCGCCGTCTTTCCGGTCAAATCGTCACACCCCGTCACGGGGGCGGGGGCGGTTGAAAACCTCCCTCTAAAATCCAAACTAAGCATCGCACGGAAACGAGAGGTGTCATCGGAAAGCGCTCGACGAGTATGGTCTGGGTCCACCCTCCAAAACAATCTTCCCCCAAAAGTGACGTCACAATGGGGGCTATATTTTCACGACTTTTCGCGACTTACATTATGTTTTTGACTCTGGGAGTTCATTTTGGGGATATATGAGAGAAAAAAAAATTATTTGGAATGAGGACAGCGAAATCGACCAGGGCTATGATTTGTTTGGCCACGAGAAAGAAAAGTTTTCTTTAATTTTTATTTTCCAATGGGTAGAGCAGACGGAGAAACTTTGTCGGAAGTCAACATGCCCTAATAAAAAAATGATTACTTTGGCCAGAATCAAGTTGCAAATACGCAAGTTTATATGTAGTAAAAAAGGCCACTTGTACGTTTTGTTGCATCCGTAAAGATAAGCACACGCTGAAAGTTTCATTAAAATGTCTGTATCCGCTAAAGCGTGACGACTGGTTTAACTTTTTTGGAGGTGACCTCACCTGACCTTCACTAACTCGTTGACCCTAGATGACCTGACTTCAAAATTTTGTAACAGCATGCCAAATTGATGTGGAAAAAGGTATGCCAAATTTGGGTGCGCTGCCGCGCGCCGTTCGTCCACTATCCGGGAAAAAACCTGAGGGGGCGGTTGAACCCCCCCCCCCGAGACGGGACGGGTTAATTTGAAATCCAGTACCAATCAGCTCAAAAACATAAACACCTTCAGATTATCTGCACCTGTCTGAGATCTGGTAATGACCACAATCAAATCATTTTATTGTACAAAAAGCCAACAAAGTCCAGCATGCCCGTGACTTCTTGTGAAATTAGCAAAGGATGCAGTTATAAGCCAACTTTCTGAGCAATGGTAGACAAAATGATAGCAATAGTATACTTAATTTGAAAAGGAGTTTATGAATCCATACCTAATATTCTTCGCATGCTCACACTGCACAACTAATAAATATTCAGAATACACACAATGAGTATGATGCTCATGCACCAACTGGTTTGTTACTTGCCATCTACTTTGATATGGGTTTTGGAATATACAATGGTTGAAGGGAAATTGTACTAAAACAATCCATCTATAATCGTTTTATTATCACCACCAAGAAGCACTGTAAAACCTACCACCTATGGTCAACGGCAGAAATGGCACAGAAAATTATGTACCAGTGAGCATGCCACAGTGGGGAACTGACCTAAAAAGGCATCAAATTGAAATGTGATAAACCAATCCTGGAAAAATTAAAGGAATTACATTTTTTTCTCAATTCTCATGAATAAGAAATGTGTAGGCCAATAATTAAAGTCGCAATCAATTTGATTTTCTGCTATGTGGGAAAACCTCTGTGACTGAGTTAGAAAAACAGTATTTGTGGCACAAATGTGCGGCATTCTGAACCAATGCATGCCATAAAACCAAGACACTGAAATTTCTGGTTATATCTTTGTCTATTTTGCCAAGAAGTCTGGAGTAGGTTTGGAGAATGTTTTGGACAGTTGTGGATAATCTTCACATGTAAATTTCAGTTCATATATTTTGTGTATATAGCATAGGATTGCTTCAAACTTCATGCATAAGTTTTTTTGTCTGTCAATCAATGAACATGTTCCATTCTTTCAGGAAGCATTACAAATTAAAATGTTTAAAGTTCGGAAGGACCGGAAGGCAGGAAGTGATACTAGTAACTGTTGTAGTGTGGTGTAGGCCGACATAAGCAATTAGGCTTCATTGGGTTGTTGACTTGCACCATTATCTTAAACATATGCAATGCTATTAGGAAGCATGAGAATCCCAACTTTGGCTTACATTCTATATGTTGGTAGGCTGTCAATCTTCAACTATCATGGGCTTCTTCAATTATCATTCAATTATATATTTATTTTCATCTACTGCTCTGCTCCTTGCATTCTACTTAAATGTTTCTGCAGATCCTTGAATGATCACGTGAAATAACCAATGTGCATTTTTCTCAATAATGTGGCCAAGTTGTGTCAAGGGCCCCAAAGCGGTTATCCAAGGTGATTACTAGAACTACAGTCGACCTCATTCTTACTGTAAGCCATAGGTCACCATATAGGTCATGGTTCATGCTGAACATACATGAACAGAGAAAATGCTATTCAGGCAATGTTCACAATTATCACCATTTGATAGTGGCAGAACTAGCTGGGAGTGCTTGTAATATATTAGCTCTTCGTCTATTTGGCAATGCAAGGACTGGATTTTTGGGGGGAGTGTATAATTCTTTGGATGGGCAAATGTCCAAAAAAGGCAATTTTTCAATGCTGCCCATGCCCTCTCAATGGTAGTTTTGCAAATAACCATTTACACTTTTGGCATCAGACACTATGGAGTGTGCACCTCCCCCACCCCCAATCAATTTGAGCTTACCATTGCTTTTATGCATTGTGCCCTGTCCCAATAGGTTTCAGAGATCAACATGTGTTCACAGCTCTTGTCAAACAACATGGTGGACTTGTTCATTTCCTGGGACCATTTTCTGTACAACCTGTTATGTGTTTTAATTTTTCCTCTGTTATGTCTATTCTCATACCTCCACAAAAGCAATGTCAATGGTGAGCAATCCATGGACAAATTTCACATAGCTGATCATACCATCAAAATTTAATAGTAACAGTGCATGCTCCTTTGCACCTGGTTTGCTTATGCTACCTTGTTTATTTGGCTGAATTTCTTAGTCTGCTGTGCTTAGTTTTGCTGTGCATGCAGCATAAACAAGTAAGCACAAATAAATGTGCAAATCATCCAGATAATGATTTACCCATCGAAAAATTCAAACTTGGCTTTGACCTTAAAATTTGACCTTGACATATCCGGCTTAATGTTTCTCCAGGGTTCACCATGGGCTGTCGCTTGATAGTGGATCTGAATAGGCTTTGGGGGAAAAATCACAACAAAATGTGAAGGCCCCCCAGAAATCACCTTGAATTTTGACCCGTAGAGATTATTCCGAAATATCAACTTTCTGATACTGACAACAAGCCAACACGAATGATATCCATGTTCTGGAAATTGAAGCCATAGCTTAAACGCGAGGACATCGAAGAACTCAATCAAACATTCGACCTAGACATATTCCGGTTTGAAATGTTACTCGAGTGTTCATCACTGGTTATTGTTTTGTACCAGATTTGAATAGGCTTGAGGTAAAATAATAATACAAAATAGGCGATTTAGGGATCAGCGTCGCCTACGTCCTTGAAAACTGATTGTTTTGCTTTCTGATACTGGATAGAAAGGTACGTCGAGGGACGCCAGTTTGATGGAAATTGAAGCGATGGCAACCGCACATCGCATTTTGCCTATATCGCTTCCCTATCGCCATCCAATAAATAAAGTTAACCTTTGGCCAAGAAGTTTGACCTCGATATGTACCGATTTGAAATGTTGCACGATGGTTCCCACAGGCTATCCCCCGATACCAGATTTGAACGAGTGTGGTTGAAAACGAAAAAAAAAATAGGAGGGAACCGAAGAAACCAATTTGCTTTGGACTTGGGCTGTTAAAGTGCGAGACCCATGTAGTTCCTTCCAGTGTGTTCAGTGCAAGCAAAAGCATTTGTGGTCATTGATTCGAAAGATGATAAGCCCGTTGCTGAATCCCAATGCCGAAACAAATGCCCCTCTGCCGAACTCGTACGAATACGACGCTAATAAATTTCGTATTCGTAATTTATTAGCGCCGTATATGGCAAAGTCGTACGAAAACTGAAATACAACGTAAGACCTATAAATCCTTGCGATAATGCAAATTTGTTGCCTAGCAGAGCCAAATTTTCCACTTAAGCGAAAGCGGAAGATGGCCATGGTTCATTTTATTCAAGAATGGGTTGGAAGCAGAAATTTCTAACGCTTGCTCATTTACCATTCGGTTATTTTTTAATGATATATAACCTGCGAAGCTCGTTGATTGAGTAGATCGGCTTTTTGCATTTTTGGTGATTCCTTGTATATATATATATATATATATATATATATATATATATATATATATATATATATATATATATATATATATATATATATATATATGTATATATATATATATATATATATATTGTCACTGTAAAAATGATCAAGAATAATTTTGTGGCTATGATACTCCGGTAACTCAGGCTGGGGGAGAGGCATGGAAAAATTGAGGGGGACAAATCAGCACTTTTCCGGAATGGGGGAGGGACATGTCCCCCCAGCCCGCCAGTGGTTACACCCTTGCGTACACGCGCACAGTACTACCATTTACACCGTTCATACCGTTCAGACTCAGAAAACATGTTCTCCATAGCACAAAATACCAGCATATGTTTTCTTAAGTCGCAGCACATCAACCCCCTGCAGCCCGATCACCAACATCCGGTGATCTAATGAAGACGGTAGTCAGCAGCAGAAGCTTATATATAGCCTGTGAAGAACAGGTATGGATATCACATATTGTTGATAAAGGTAAATGTAACAAAATGGTCCGAATATCACCGAAGCCATCACAACGTCGGATTTAGCGACGGTAATCTGGCATTTTGGCACGCATATTTAAGCCACTCGCTCGGTTTCGACAGTCATATTATACTTGCACATATACGAGATGGTGTGACTTTGGTTCGTCTTTACAGTCATCCGTTCTCGATGTAGGGAACATCAACATGCACGTCCTTTAGGAAGTAACCAAAAGTATCCCACTAATCAGCACGGGACTGTGGTACTCTGTGAAGCCCAGCTCGTATAGACAGACGACAATCGTTGGTACGAGCATTGAAATCCCAAGCTTGGGAGGAGACATTTGCTTCTTTTTTTTAATAAATAAATTTAATCCGAGTTGTTATTGGAGTGGCTTGAGGAGACAGGGTTATATTGCTAAGCAGAGCTTGTTGCGTGAACCCTGGCCCCACCACCCGATCCATGAACTCCAGTTCAACGGCAGAATTTAGACCGAAAGTTTAACGTGCCGCCAACACGGCCGCCCGGTAGCTCGTCCCCGGCCTTATCAGGCCAGCTGCCAACTGACACTCCCGGGCGGGGGCTAAATGCGAGCGCGCGAAGCGACTCGAACCCTGTGTTGCCAGTACAGGGGAGACCAGTGCAGGCCAGCGCTCTAACCAACTGAGCTACCGGGGCGGCAAATGATTGTCTTATTAACTTCGAATTATTTCCTTTATTTCCATGATTGTCCTGATTAACTTCGAAATTATTACAGAAGGGAGGCTGGAACATCGCAGAACCCTATATGAATATGGAAGTTACCTGAATAGAAAATTACCTGAACAGAAAACTACCTTTATTTATGGTTATGTGACTGTTGGTTCGTTAATGTAATTACGACTGGCGATTCGGTGTGTGGCCTACACTTTAGTAGCTCACGCGTACATTCAGCCCGTGGGACGTACACATACACACATACATGTATATACATGCATACATACACATATATACATACATACATATACATATATATCTATATATATACATATATACCCATATACCTACCTTGGAACTATGTTGGTACGTTCTTTGATATCGGTTTTCACGGTGGTACACGTCTTACCTATATAGGTACCTAAGGCACAAACTGAGAACAATGGTCACAACTGAACCAAGGTGCCCACCCGCCCTCACCGAGCCAGACTGGCGCAATCACAAGACTGCGGGGTAAGAAAATACAGGACAGCGACTGCCCGCGGCCCGCCACTCTTGATTACGCAAGAAAAGCCACGGCTATCGAAATACTAACAGGAATATATCCTCTATCATGTCGCTATTTCCGGTCACACTGAATATATCTCCATAGGAAACGTTAATAGCATTGCGTATTAAAGTTCCGGAAGTTTAAGGAAAATTCCTACTAAACTCACATCCCCTCTTAATATCAATACGCATGAAACTCTTTCGAGGATGTGCCGGTTATACTCAATTCTATTTTTCCACGAGAGAGGCAAGAAATTAGCAACTTCAAACACGTAATTACTATATTGCTGTTAATTACCGGCTATTGCTGGGTGATGTCTGCCTCACTAAAACCTGTACCCGGTGAGTTTTTGCGCGCCGGCCCCGTGGACTTTGATTGGGGACAGGGACATAATCATGTTTGGGTACATTCCTTCCCTGCAGCGCTCATGGCCGTAGTGCTAAATTCCACGACGTTTGGGGGCACGTCCCCCTCCCATGCTTGCCGCCGTGAGTTCGTCAGGGACCTCGGCGATTGGTTTGGCGGTACACGATGCGGTGAGGTCGGAGTGCGGAATGTGCACAAGACCTACATTGCTAAGAGTCGCATAGAGTCGCTCCTCTCCCACACAAGGTAGTCGCTCAGCCGACAGCCAATCCCCAGCTGACTTCTACTCCACCCCTCTCAGGCGGCTGACCACACCTCACTCGCTTTGCTTTGCTTACATTCCAAATGAATAGCTTAGCCTCTGCTGAAGACTGAACTTGTTATCCAAATGATATCTGCGCTGGCTTCTTGACCCTCCCAAGACCGCGGCTCGGCATGCTGCGGGACAATCGACAGCAGGAGGAAATTCTCGTCCACCCTGGATGGGGACGTCAGACTTACGCGGGATTATGTTCTGTACAACTCTTCCCCAGCCAGTCTCTGGTGACTGAATTCCCCAGTCGGTGTCGAGGCAATGTCTTCACACAGGCGGCACACGCCACAAACCCTAGCGTCCTAACCGATCCAGACCAATGGCACGTTGCGGGGTGTTCAATTTTTTTTTAATAACAAAAAATATATACACTGTTCAAAATAGCCACCGTAAGTGGAGGCCATGTATCGTTAAATGAGTAAATAAATATACTTTTGTGCCACTCACCTCAATGTTAGTTTTGCACCCTATAATTTCCACTTCGAACAGTGGACCACAAGAAGCGTGCCTCCAAACGATTTGGGTTAGTCTTCTCTCTTAATGTTTTACACCCCACTCCAAATACTTTTCAAAAATCAACACCCCGGTAGGTTGGCCGAACGCAAGCCTGTGTGGACCATCCCGCCGATATACGACCTCGCGCCCCGGTATAGTGTATTCTTGACAACTGCATTACATATGACGACGGAACCACATGAAGATGACGCGAGTGAAGCAATGACCAAGTCGCACCGAAGCATCAAGTAGTCACACTATGGTGGAGACCACGTGAACACTGCGGGAGCCTGCCTACTCACACTCTAGCAACGCAAATTGCAACACTCATAGCCATCCCTACCGACTCAGGAGCGAACACCACTTCTCATTCACCCGTCGTTTGTACTGAAACTGACAATACCTGATTGATTATTTGGTGCCGTGCGGTAGAAAATGGAAATGCTGCATTGGTCATATGGAATCATCGAGTCATAGGTACTCCATGTCGTCCACTCTTCAGAACTCCAACAATACACATCCATAAACTGCCTGTCAAATAGCTTTCGACAGAAATAGCATCTCTGAGCGGACAACCAGATAAAATGGTTGTGGCTCGTGGCTCTGGCAACTTAAATACAGTTATCGGCACGGGAATAAAATGGTACATCAACACAGCCGACGAACCGCATTACCTTAAAGCAATCTCGACCGTGGCCTTCTTAGTTGGCAATAGCCGACTCTTCGGCTGAAACTTTCACTTCGGACGAAAGCCAGCCGAGAACATAGCGCCTCACTTGTTGCCGAATAGACGTCACTCTCAAATATCATGCATGTACGGCTGCGGAGAGAAATTATTCGCGTAGGTTTCCCGAACCTGCGGATAGATGTCGCTACTGGAGAACGGTCGGGTGTGGCCCAGTTTCGGCCGCCAGACGCCACCCTTGTATGCCGGAAGAGCATGTGGTGCCTGCGAGGGTGCGCCGTCAAGCCAGGGCCCGCCTGGCCGCGACAGGTCGGTGGGTCGGTAATGTACACTCCAACCCGTCTGGTGCGGCTGGTGAGCAGCCAGTGGAGGGGCGCCATCATGGTGAGGTCGGCACCTCTCCTGCGCCGGCGCGTACAGCCCGCCGTCACCGCGGCGCGTGAAGTAGGCGTCTAGCGGTGGCGGCGGCGGCTGCTGGTGGTGGTAGTGCGGGTGCTGCGGCGGTGGCCGGTGCGCCTCCTGCTGCGGCGTGCACAGGTTCGGCGTGGACTGGTACCACACGCGGTGGCCGTACGACGCCGCCGCCGCCGCCGCGGAGCCGTTCATCATCGGTCCGGTGGGCCGCACCTGGCCCTGACGCGGCGGCAGCGGCGGCCCGCGCGGCGGCTGGTACTGCGGGTACACGTAGCCGTACGGCAGCGGCGGCGCCGCCGGCCGGCCGCCGCTCAGCCGCGGCCACTGGTCGCGCGAAAGCGGCGCCGCTGGCTCATGCGACAGTGGCGCCGCTGGCTCGTGCGCCGACGCGGGCCGCCGCAGTCGCTCGTCTTCGGCCTGCGGCAGGTGCTGCGCCGACGCGTACCTAGCATGCTCGGCGCGGCACGGCGGCGCACTGGACGCGCCGAGCGCCGTGGCCGGCCGCATCTCGTGCAGCGCCGGCAGGCGGCGCGCCTCGGCCAGCCGCTGTTCGCGCGCGCGCGCCCACTGCGGCTGCAGCTGGCGCTGCATCCGGCGCAGGATCTCGCTGGTCGCCTCGAAGCGCGGCTTGCCGGCGCTCACCGACGGCCGCCGCGGGCAGCCCGCCTCGTCTGGCTGGCTGTGGTAGCGCTTGCGCAGCCGCTCAGTGCGCCCCGCCTGCATTTCGGCGAACGCGGCCAGCTCGTCGGGCTCAGACTGGCCATCGGCAGGCTCGGCCGCCGCTCGACCATCGCTGGAACCGCCGTCGTAGCCGCTGTCGGCCGAGCCCTCCTTGGCGGCCGGCGGCCGCGGCGACCAGCTCGGCTCACTCGAGTCGGCCGTCGGCTCGCCGCCGAGCGCGGCGTCGATGTCGTCCAGAGAGTACGAGTCACGCGAGTCGGTCGACGAGGCAGCCGAGTCCCGGTCTCCCGCCGGCGGCGGCGGCTTCTGGGCGAGTTGCCCGCCCGCCGGGCGAGCCGGCGAGCCGAGCCGGTCGGACGGCTCCAGGAGGTCGCAGCGCGGCTCCGGGTGAGGCCGGCCGGCCGGCGTGGCCGCCTCGACAGCGTCTGAACGAGCCGGAGACTCCGTGCCGGCGGGATGCGGGCGAGCCGGGCGCGAGCTTCCAGCCGGGTCCGGCCGCGCCGGCGACAGCTGGTTGGTTGCCAGCAGCGTCTCGAGTCGGTCCAGCGGCCGCCGCGCCGGCTGCAGCTGACGCCGGCTCGGCAACGGTGACTCTTTCGGCCACATGCGCTCGCTCATCTTCCACTCGCGCACGTCGCCGGGCACTTGGATGTCGGGCGGCGGCGGGCTGAACAGCAGCGGCCGCGGCGACAGCGGCTCGACCACGGACAAGCTGGCCGTCCGAACGGCGGGGCCGAGACACCGCTCGGGCGTCGGCGGGCGGCCGTTGCCAGCACCGGACAGCGCCAACGCCGCCAACGTCCCCGTCCCAGACAGCTCGTACAAGCCGCCGCACTGACTGCCCACGCGCACCCTGGCGTCGTCGTCATCGTTATCGTCATCGTCGTCATCGTCATCGTCGTCATCGTCGTCATCGTCGTCATCGTCGTCGTCGTCGTAGTCGTCGCCGCCGCGCCCCGAGCTGCGCCGCAGCGCGTTGTGGTTGATGGCGCGCGCCACCTGGTCACTGGACTGACCGAACGCGACGGCGCCCGCCAGCTCGGAAATCTCCAGCTGGCGGCCGCAAAGCCTTATCAGCGTCGAGTCGCTGGCCGTCGAGTCGCCACTCGAGTCGCTGACGTCACTACACTCGCCGCCGGTCGTCTCGTCGCAGCGAGCCGGCGGCACCAGCTGCTGGCCGCTCGTCACACCCGCCTCTGTCGCATGGTCGGCCGTCATCGCGATCACAGTGTCCATGGAGGAGAGGCTCGAGTCTCCGTCACTCTCGGCACTGCCGGGCGGTCGGGCTGGCTCGTGCATCGAAGCCGCCGTCGTCACCGATGGCCACTCAAGGTGCAGCACGCGCTGACGTGGCGACGCCTCAAATCGGACCGAGCGCCGCTGCTGACTGACGTCGCTGTCATCGGAGTCGACGCTGCGGACGCCGCCCCACAGCCGGCCACCCTTGAGAATGCCGCTGAGCATCACCTGGGCGCGGCTGTCCTCGATTTCGATCACCTTGTCGTGCTGCTGCACGTTTGCGATGGTGAGCACTGCCTGGGGCGGCGGACAGCCCGCCGCCGCTGGTGCCGGTTCTGGCGACACCGGCTCCGGTGAAGCTGAAGGCGCGGCAGCTGGCGATGTCGATGATGCCGGCTCTGGTGCCGGAGTCGATGACGACGGTGATGGAGCCGGAGTGGGCGTCGACGACGCTGGCGGTGGCGATGGCGGTGGCGGCGCGCTGATGCTCAAACCCGGCGGTGGCGGCTCGATCAACGCCGGGACCGCGACTGGCGACGGCGGTGGGCTTGTTTTTCTCTGCTCCGGCGACGGGGGCAGACTGATCTTTCTTTGTTCCAGCGGTGGCGGGCTCGTGTCCGCCGTGCCGTCGGCCGGCGCACCGTCTGTCACCAGGTCTGGCAGGTTCCGCCACGAGGCGGCGCTGAACGGACACGCGCGTGGCGCCCCCTCGACCGCCGGTGAGCCGTCCGTCGAGCACGACGGTCGCGGCTCGTCGGAGTCCGTCGCACGGTCATCGCCAGAGTCCGGCTCGTCGGTGATGTCGTCCGAGCTGGGCGAGCTGAGCGCCAGGTCGTCGGGCTCGGCGAGCGGCGCCGGCCCGACCGGCACCTCCACGCCGTCCGTGCTGCACTCGGAACCTGTCGACACACCAGTCGACATTGTCACAGCCAGATACCAGGCATCGGGCCATCTCGCGGCTGCCAACCGCGGCGTGAGACCCGCCGACCGCAGCCGCTGACATCGCAGCAGATGCGCCACCTGTTGGGCGACCTTGTTTGCAACACACATGCGGGCATGACCGAACGGCAGGCTTGTGAGTCACAGTTCAGGCTTCGGCGACGGACCCGAAGTCAAAGGTCGGGGTCGAGGCGGGCGGGCTGTGAACGGCGATGATTTCGACACCGCGCTGACGTGGAGCATCAGCTCACAAACAAGTCACTAACAACTTTGACACTGGGCGACGAGAAATGATCAGTGGATTGTTGGTTTTGCGACGAGTCGACCGTTGAGCCATGTAGCGTCACCACTCTCTATCGCCGATTGGTTGCGGGCGAAGAGTAGCGACAGGCGAGATTCGAACCCACAATATTTCGATTGTGAGACGGGCAACTTACCCCTAGGCTACTCGTCCCGAGAAATGATCAGTGACAGATACGGTGATATATATATCACCGTATCTGTCATATATATCACCGTATCACCGTATCAGTGACAGATACGGTGATATATATATCACCGTATCTGTCACTGATGCTGCAAGCTCGCATATATGCGAGCTTGCAGCGCGACGACAGCACCCGGCCGGCGCCGCCCACCATCTTTCATCGTCTAACACGCCCGCCCGTCCGGCGCCCGCGGGCGTGCTAATCTTCGCCGAGCGACGTTTTTACCGCACAATTGGAAAGGTAGTGGCCGACGGTCTTTTACCAACGGTGCGAATTGTTTCACTGTACCCGGACCGAACGGGGCACGTCCAGTCAAATACGGTCCATACGGCCGCTGTGCACGTCATCGGACCTGCCCTCGACAGCGGTCCCTTCTCAGGCTCGCGGCGGCGGCCAGGAGAGAGGGAGAGAGAGAGAGAGAGAGAGAGAGAGAGAGAGAGAGAGAGAGAGAGAGAGAGAGAGAGAGAGAGAGAGAGAGAGATAGAGAGAGAGAGAGAGAGATATATATATATATATATATATATATATATATATATATATATATATATATATATATATATATATATATATATATATATATATATATATATATATATATATATATATATATATATATATATATATATATATATATATATATATATATATATATATATATATATATATATATATATATATATATATATATATATATATATATATATATATATATATATATATATATATATATATATATATATATATATATATATATATAGAGAGAGAGAGAGATAGAGAGAGAGAGAGAGAGAGAGAGAGAGAGAGAGAGAGAGAGAGAGAGAGAGAGAGAGAGAGAGAGAGAGAGAGAGATAGAGATAGATATATATATATATATATATAGAGAGAGAGAGAGAGAGAGAGAGAGAGAGAGAGAGAGAGAGAGAGATATATATATATATATATATATATATATATATATATATATATATATATATAGAGAGATATATATATATATATATATATATAGAGAGAGAGAGAGAGAGAGAGAGAGAGAGAGAGAGAGAGAGAGAGAGAGAGAGAGAGAGAGAGAGAGAGAGAGAGAGAGACACGGGGTGGAGACCAGAACCAGGAGGCCGCGGGAGTCTGCGGCGGGTGAGGTCGACGCCGGGTCACCGCAGCGACCTCCCGCCGGCCCGCCACAGGAATGGCGCCAACGCCGACCACTGGCGCCGAGCACGCGCCCGCCCGTGTGTCGGCACAGCGTACCTGCCAGCTCCAGAGCCCCAGCGCCGGGCGCCAGGCGCCAGACAGCTCCGGTCGCTGCCGATAGTGCCACGTCACAATCGGCGACGGCAAACACACGGCCGCACTCGACCAGCTCGCACTCGCCTGGGCTTCAGACAAGAGTTATCTGATAACCTGCGTGCACCAACGTCGATAGGAGCATGTGACCCCGCCTCGGCATGCGACACTCCACTGTCAATAATCGCACCGTGAAAAGCAACCCGAATCACCGCAGCAGTCGGCAGCCGGCTATCTGCGGTTCTGCTCACTGACAGTCGACGTCCTAAAAGCCTCATTCACCTGTATCTCTGCTGACACTGAAACTGCACTCGAGAAACGTGCCATGACAGGGCTCGTGAAATTTCGCCTGTAGTCGACACTGATGGCGACCCGTCACAAACAGGCCGGCACAGAGAGCAGGGACGCCGAGTAGGCTCTGGAGAGGTCCCTAGCCTGTGAAACTTCACAGGTTTTCACCCGGAAAATCACGTCTCACTGCTGTCCCGATGATGGCTGATTGCCAAATTAACAATGCAATAAAAGCGCTGTGCTTCTCATTTCCCACCGACAGCCATGTGCCGCGCTCCACATTCCATACGTGACGTGCAGTGTTCCACACCCAACACCAGGGCTGCGACTTGGCCAGGTAATTATCGAGTCGTACATTTAGGAGATTATAACTTAATTCGCTTTTGGCATTTCAAACTGATTTCTGTACTTATGCGGTATAAAGAGAGGTATTTAATTTACATCGGCAGTTTAGGAATGATGTGACCAAGAATAAACAGTGAATGTCGGTGCCGCTGCTCCGCCCCCTTTAATCCACCGCCCGTGGTTCAGAGATAGAACGCTGATAGCTAAAAACCGCAACAGTCGCTGATAGGTCCGGAAAGAAATCCGAGGGCTCTGTTTCACAACAGTCGGACATGGAAATTGTAATGTCGACAGGCGAGCAGAAGAAATTGCATTGCATTTGCAAGAAATTGCACTGGAGGTCTTGCGTCGACATAAGAAATTGTGGCTCGGGCCCAGGGGCCGTGAACTGTGGGGCACCGCCAGCGGCCAAACCAGAACTTCAGGGGGGAGGGGAGGGAGAGCGACCAAAAATGCAACCGAACGGAAAAGGCTGTTGACGCGCGAAGCACGATAAAATTTAGTGTTTTTTTCGTTGGTTGGTTGGTTGGCTATTGGTTTTACAATACATCGACCGTTGAGTCATATAGCGTCGCCAATCTCTCACGCCAATTGGTCTCTGGCGAAGAGCAACGACAGGTGAGACTCGAACCTACAACCTTTCGATTGTGAGATTGGCAACATACCCCTAGACTACTCGTCCCCGTAGGACTTTCCGTTCTGAAAATCTGAAACATTTTTCGCTTGATTTAGTATATTTTTGGGTGCTAAGGGGAAGGGCCACCACCTCCTTGACTACGCCTCTCTGGGCCTCGCATTGCCGAAACCTGATGCCCCGCCCGGTAACTAGGCATGCCAGCTTACGTGCCAGCACAGCTGTAAAGTCATTGTCGACAACTGTCGACGCAACCATCAACAACCATGACATCGCTAGGGTTCACCCTACCCCGGTAGGATCGGATCAGGTCAGGAAATCAATATCCGACCTTAATGTTACCTGACCTTACTAAATGCTCGGAGCAATGTTGGGGATCCAGTGTGTGTGTAGTTGTTTGGCTTGTGGTTTTATAGCGAACTCAGCAGCTGAGGCCACATGGCGTCGTCTGACGCTCACCCTAGCATCGCGGGGAATCGAATCCAATTCCTCTGGCATGCTAGACGCTCAGCTTAACCATTAAGCTACCGACACCCCTCTCCCTACAATAGGTGTGTGGGGGCAGGGGAAGTAAAAGGTGCGGGGACCGGGGAGGGAAAAGGGAGGGCAGCGTGCCTCCCCTCAACGTTGGGGAGCTTAACATGGACCATACAGGCGTCACATGGAAATAATTAACTTCAAAATAGTTATTGCCACCACACCACCCACACTGGGACAGTTCCCGTACCACGGGTCGGGGTGGGGCACAACAATACAAGCAATTGCCGCTCTTAGCTGCTTGGGTGAAAGAAAATTAAAATTTCCTCAATTTCTATCTCAGACCAACACAGCCAAATAAACCCTCTTCGAGTTCTCACGCATTTACGGCCGAATGCTGAAAGCTCTCAGAACTGCGCTGGGACAAAGTTGCCGTCGGATACAATTTCTCCGAGAGTGCCAGACGCGTTCCTGGGTGGGTAGCGCGTGACTAGCGAGTGACCAGTGGCGACTGGCCACTAAGCAACGTCCAAGCGGTCCTCTGTCCCAGTGTCTGTCCTAGTATTTGTCACGCCCCCAGCCGAGAGCCTGTGACAGACCAATCCGGTCGGTGTTCTACTGTGAGGTACACCCGGCGCTTCCCCCACCCAGTCCGATGTCAGTAGCAGGCGTGTACTGCCGGCCGAATCCAGTTGACTCCTGAATGGCTCGGTACTCAGTATCAAGCGCCAGCATAGCACAGATGTTGACCACTGACGTCACTATATCGCAGCAACCGCAAAAATGCCGCTTCATGCTGCGATGGAATTTAACTCATCGGAATCATGTCAAGGTCAAGGGCAGTGGAATTTGCACCCGAATAAGCATCAGTAAAAAGGGTGAATTTGATAGCTCGTGTTGCACCGGCAGCACCTGCAGGACCCGACTTTTCGACCTCAGTCGGTCTTCCATACCTATGCTCTTCGCCGCCGCCACCGCCCCCCCCCCCCTCGGAGCTGATCCGCCGACCACCCTTGACGTAACCATCGACTGACCGTACGCCGTTGGCGCGCCCTGGTTAGTTAGTTATTTGGGCTTTAGGGCGCATCGACCAGGGTTGATCATTCGCGCCCATGTTTATCCTAGTGCTTCACGGTAGGGAAAAGTATTACCTTGGTGTGTACGTAGTTTGGAAGTTAATCGCTGCTAAGTAGCGGAACAAGTTCCCAGAATGTACAAGCCTTGATGAATTTCCCAGGATATCTTCGTAAGTCAACCGATCCACGTCTCTTCCAAAGAACAATCGGCGCTCTGATGCAAAATAATGACATGTCAGAAACACGTGGCGCACGATCAGTATTTCCGGACAGCGTGGGCACCGCGGTCTCTCCTCCCCACACAGAGGGTAGTGATGTGTAGAGTATGTGTGGCCGATGCGCATCCTGCAAAGTGTGACCTCTTCATGTCTGGACCTACCAAGGCACGACTCCCAAGGTCCTAAACGTGGCTTGACTGTATGCAACTTATTGTTGTTTCCTCTATCCCACGATCTTTGCCATTTAGTAAGTATGAAATTTGTGATTATTGATAAGTGGTCCCTAGCAGGAAGTAGGCATATACGTGGGCGGGGGTGGGGGTTCCGAGCTGCCCACTTTGCCGCAGTATCCGCGCGCTCGTTTCCCCACACCCCAATGTGGCTTGGGATTCAGCATAAGCGGACGATTGTTCCTCGTCTTTCCAACGTAGTAATTCGTATGAGAATGTCAAGTCGAAGGGGGTCCGACAGATAAAATGTAGCCAGTGCCAAGAGGCTGCCAAGGGAGTCCGATAGAATCACATAGCTAGCGTCCTGAGAAACCTCTATAACATGACAACTATGACAATGCTTTCACGATCGCATTAAGTTCGGAGCTATACACAGAGACATACACAGGTAGGGTGAACGAACGTGCAGCAGTACCACACACAAAAGCACACCCTGCTCCTGTGGTACTCTTGAAGCCATCAGTAAAAAAATATTTGTGTGTCCTCGGTAAGAGTCCAGGTGCTCCATCGTTCTCAGCCGACACAGTGCTGCCGGGATAGCTCCTTTGCGCATGTCTGATAGAGACACGTCAATTGTAGGTGAAATAAGTTCCCAATGTGGTATTGGTATTTTTGTACTCTCATCACTCGGCGCCCTCTCATTCTACTAAACAGGTTCTGCATCCGCGTACAGAATGGCAATGTCCTCTGATTCTGCCCATTGGAAAAAAAAAGTATCAAGATACGGCGGGAGAAAACTGCGTCATAAGTTGGATGCGTGGGAAACTGCCGCAGCTTACACGCATATCGCAGACCCAACATTTCCCGCCTCAGAACTAGCGGTGGTTCATTCGCCTCTGTTGTCAGGCTCGCAGCCGGTGAGGTTCTGAAGGCTCCAGTAATAATACGTGGAGATAAATGGTGCACTGTATCCAGAGTGCGCTTGTTGCTGGCACAGGCACCATCATACACGTAGTCCATAGTCTAGTTTGGTCTGGATAAATGACTTATAAAATATAATCAGGGTTTTACGGTCCGCGCCGTAAGACATTCTGGCAACACATTTCAGTAAGTTGAGAGACCTAAAACATTTTTCTCTAAGTGTCTTGATGTGGTGTTTGTATGTCAGGTGACTGTCAAATTGTACTCCCAGAAACTTCATGGTTGCTCTCACTGGAATAGACTCGCCATACAGCTCAACATCCAGTTCCTGGATACATCGACGGCGACAAATGGATTGCAGCAGTTTTTTTTTGGTGGAAAACTGGAAGGCATTATTAATGCTTCAGCTCTGGAGCTTGTTTACGGCAAGTTGTAATCGTCGTGTAATTGCTGAAGTATTCGAGGCAGAGGACCAGACGGCGAAATCATCGACAAACAGCGAGCGTCCTATGATCGATGGTATATCGGCGTCAATATCATTAATCATCATGGCGAACAGGGTAACGCTGAGGACACTGCCATGCGGGACGCCACTGGTTTGCTGGAACCATTCAGATAGCTCGTGTCCTATCCGGACGCGAAGGAAACGTTCAGTGAAAAAGTTGCGGATGAAAGTGCCCAGATGCCCACGGATTCCAGACTTTTGAGCCTTCATCAAAATACCGTGGCGCCAGGTGGTATCATACGCTCCTTCCAGGTCGAAATAGCTCCAGTGTGTCGTCTTTTCTTAAATGCTACACGTATAGCAGTGTCAAGTGTTAGCAGATGATCAGTGGTCCCACGGTGCTTTATAAGACAACATTCGGAGTTTGTAAAAAGTTTTGCGTTTCTAAAAACCATGTAAGTCGCACTTTACCATATTCCACAATAATTTACACAAGCACGAGGTGTGATAGCAATGGGCCGGTAGTGTAGAGGACCGAGCCCACTCTTGCCGGGTTTCAAGATCGGGATCACTGTGGATTCCCGCCATGTTGACGGAAATTGGCCTCCCTCCCATAGCGGATTGAAGGTTGTGAGGAGTACCTGAAGTACTCGTGTTGGGAGATGCTTTAGCATCTCGTTGTGTATGCGGTCGGGCCTCTCTGCCACACTCTTCAGGCTTCTTATTGCCGACCGCAGTTCTGCTGCGGTGAATCGCTCATTATACTGAAAGTGTTCAAATGTGGAAAAATTTACCGCTTGTCTTTCGAAGTGTACCTTCCTACGACGACTCAAGGTGGAGATTTTCTGCTTAGCTGCGTTTAACTATTGCTCGGCAAATTGCGTTTGCAACGTCGGAAGGACGATTGACCTCTGCACCAGCTACTCTAAGCACTGGGAGTGGGATCGAATTAAATTTGCCCGCGATGCACTTCATACGAGACCACACTTGTGTAAATGGTGTACATCGGTTTAATGTTGTCAGATATTCTCTCCAAGATGTGCGTTTGGTCTCTCTAATTGTTCGTCGCGCGAAAGTTCGCGACTTTTGGAAGGCTATTAAGTTGGCCGAAGAGCAATTTTTTTAATTTCCTTAAGGCTCGTCTGCGTTCTCGTATGGCATCCAAACATGCCACAGACCACCACGGAACTGGGGTGCGGCGGGGGGCACCAGACGTCCGGGGAATGGAGGCATCGGGTGACTGCAAGAGCAGGGAGGAGAATTCTTGTACTGATAGTGTGGTGTCATTGTTGTCTCCAAAAGATGCTTACACACCCCTCTCGAATTTTTCCCAGTAAGCCTTTTTAAAATTCCACCTACTAGCCCTCAGACCAAGCACAGCCTGATCTTTATACTCGAGAAGTACCCGAAAATGATCGCTGCCCAGAGAATCGTCATGGACTGTCCAGGTAAAACATTGCAAAAAGCGTGGGCTTACGAGGCTAAGGTCGATCGCAGATATAGCACCAGAAGGGAGTGTAAGATGAGTGGCAGCACCGGTATTCAAAAGGCAGAGGGATTCGTCGTGCACAAAACCCTCCATAACGTGTCCTCGATTATTGGTATAATCGCATCCCCAAGCTACGTGGTGTGCGTTAAAATCGCCAAGGAGTAGAAGTGGAGGGGGTAGCTCCAGCATCAGTCGTCTTAGCTAGACGGAGGGAAACGGGATTCCCGGCGGCAAATAGACTGAGCATAGTGTAACTGTGTGGTGGCTGAAACAGACTCTGGCTTGAAGAGGTGTGTTGAGAAAAACTTCTTCGCATGGAGCGACGTGGCTGATTGCGATGAAAACACCTCCATGTGCAACTGTGCCTGAGGCCATGTTTTTAGAAAGCACAGAGTAATCTTTGATATAAAAAGAAGACTGCTGTGGCAGCTTAGCTTCTTGTGAACATACTGCTTTTGGACATCTCTTACTCATAACATCTCCAGATCAGTCATGTTCTGGCGAATCCCTCTGCAATTCCATTCCATTACAGTAAAACTAATTGAGTCATCAAGTTACTTAGCAAAACGGAATACATGAACAAACAAAAACAAACAACCAAGTGCTGAGGTGGACTAGATTTAACGAGAGTGCATATATAAACGTGGCTCTCAGCTCCTACTCTCACACCACCGTCAGGGCGCGGCACAAGGCTGGCACCGGGGTTCAACCCAAGCGATGCCGTCCGCGACCGCGACCTAGGCGACACCCCCTCCGGAGGCGATACTGCCCGGGGAAGGATGTGTTTCTCGGCGCGTACTGTTCCTCCCGGTGCTGGAACACAGGGGACACCGCTCCGGGGCGGCAGAGGAGGACCCATTTTGGCCGAGTCTGACTCTGGGGCTGGAGCGTGGGATGGGCCCTCCACTCGCCTGCGCGGCGACGGAGTAGTCGCCCCTGGTTCGACACACTGATCCGGTTTGCTGATTGGTTGTCGGTTTGCTTCTCGGGCCCTCTCAGTGACCGCGAGGCGCGCCCGCTTGGCGTCATGAGCGCGCCTTTCAGACTCCTGGCGCTGAAGGGTGACGTCTGACACAGGTACCGACCCGGCTGCACTGGCATTTCCGGAAAAAGACACGTGTCCAGCTGTTGCAGGGCTCCTCCCAGTGGGAGACCCTGTGGGATATCTAGGTGAGCAGGACGAGGGCTTCGCAGGCCTCTTGGCCCTCTCAGCCTGGGTCCACTCATCGTCAGCCTCCGTCAATGGTGGCAATACCTCCGTCTTACTTTGGGATTCAGAGAGAGATCCCGTCGATTCTGTCAAGGTAGATGGCGTCGCAGACAAATCGGGTGTTGCAGGTGCAGTCTCCTTGGCTCCTTGGCTCATTCCGGGGTCGCTCGGAGCGGTAACGCGTCTCATCGCTACGGAGGGAGATGTTAAGCCCCGCTCCAGCAACGGGGTACAGTCGACTCCGAATGATGACAGCAGGCTAGGAAGTTGGGATACAAACTGGGAAGCATTAGTGGGTTGCTGTTGTGGGAGAGTGGGCTGTGTGTTGCTCACCTTCGCCGCGTATGACAATTTCGGGTGGGTTTCTTCGTATAATTCCCGAGCTTGTCTGAAGGAAAGTTGCCTTGAACATTTTATAGCAATTATCTCCTTCTCCCTTGCCTGCGCCGGGCATACTCTGTCGTACACAGTGTGCGGCACCTGGCCCTGGCCACAGTTCACGCACCACACATTTGTGGAGGCGCAGTCATTGGTGACGTGTCCTGTCAACCTACACCTACCACAGGTTGGGCGGCTGCGACAATACTGAGTTGTATGTCCGTACCTTTGACACTTGAAGCATCGCATGGGACTAGGAACAAACATGCCTACTTTCACCCTCACATAGCCAACGTATACTGCGGCGGGTAAGTCAGTTGAGTTAAAAGTCAGAACTACATTGTTGGTCATTTGGAATTCACCCCCTCGTCTTATCTGCATCTTACGAGCATCTACCACACCGTAATCCGACAAACCATCAACGATTTCCGCCTCGGGAACATCTCTAAGATCGAAACATGTCATGACTCCTTTCGTGTTTTTTTTTGTGTTGTGTGGTGTCACCGATATTGGTATGACGACCTCGCGCATCCCAGCATTGTCACGAACGGAATACTTCATTAGTTATTGGTCTTACGACACATCGACCGCTGAGTCATGTAGCATCGCCAATCTCTCACGCCGATTGGTCGCGAGCGAAGAATAGCAACAGCTGAGACTCGAACCCACAACCTTTCGATTGTGAGACGAGCAACTTACCCCTAGGCTACTCGTCCACGAACGGAATACTTAAAATCGCGAACTTCAAGTGCCCTTTTGGCGTTCTCGGCGTTACGGAACTCAACTTCCACACCTCCGTCGCGTAGCTTCTCGCAGCTTCTAGCTTCTATGTTCCCCAGACGGTCACAGTCGCGTTTACGTTCGAACGGCGAGAGTAATGACACGGATTTCTGAAAATCACAAGATTTCAAAATAAGTATTCGTGGGGCGGGTAACATCATATTTGGTGGGCTCGCACCTTGGAGAGCACTGCGTATGGATGCATTGTAAGAATCGTGCTTGGTCGAAATATTGTGACGCTGAGGGGACCGGGGGTACGCATCAGCAGGTGTTGGATTAGTCGGTTGGTTACCTCCCGGTGGCTCGGTGATTTGGACCTCGTTGGAAGGTCCTGGAGGGGTCGTGTTCTGTGTATCCATGGAAATGTGATTGGTTTCCACTCCTAGGGTGCCCCACCCCATAGGGGCCCTACCGGGGAGACGCCTGGGTCCCGCGGACGGGAGGTCGCCAAGCGCCCGAGGGAGCTATACGGGGCAGGCGGCGCCTTCGTCCGGCCAGGAGAGAGAGACTCACCACCCCGACCGGAATCTAGCGCCGCCCACCCCTTGACCCCAGCCGGCCGGGCCGGCAGACACTGGGAAGAATCCCAGGTCCCCGGCCCGAGGCGACTAACCACTTGGCCCGTGTGAGGCCCCACGGACCCGCCCGCCCCTCCGGGATACAGAGACCAAAGAGGTGTGTTGGTCTCCCGTCACAACTAGCACCGTGGGACGGGGGACCTCAACCTCCAGGACTCCGTCAACCCCGGGGGGCGGGCCGAGGGGGCACGGGTACCCCGATAAAACTGAGCTGGTGGGCAGGACCGGGGAAGTTGCCCTGCCTGCTCAAGGTAGGGTAGTTGGTGTTGCAGGACCAGTTGAAGGGCATGGATGTTGGGATGAAATTGGAATTGGAATGGGAGCGCATGGATGAAAGGATGAGTGAGGCACTCCTGGTCCCACCCCTCGCCGGTATGATGGTCGCCGGGTCATTGGGGCACTCAATCCCCCACCGCGTAAAGATGGTGCCTCATCGGGGGGGGGCGCCCTGGGGACCACTAATAAATCAGCGAGCAGCACGTGCCGGGCGCAGGGCGCCACACACGTTCCAGAGCACGCCCGCCTACGGAGATGAGCCGGCAGACCGGCCAGTATCCTGCCAGCCATCTGCCAATCGGCGGGTGGCTGCAGCGTCGGTCGTTGGCCGGCCGCCGTCACCGCCACCGCCGCCAGACCTACCCCATCAGCAGGCGGGCGGCGCTGGCTGCTGGCTGCCACCGCAGCAACCACAGCCGACCGTCCGTCCGCGACAGCCGGGCAGACGACAGACGACAGACGGCAGACGGCAGACGACAGACGGCATACGGCAGACGGCAGACGGCAGACGGCAGATGCGCGTCGTCAGTCGCCCAACAATATGTCAACGTCCGGACATTTTGGCAGAGAACGACTAATAACTGGAATTAAGGTGGTTCCAATTCAAATTCAAATGGTACATTTCCCTTTGTAATTAATCACACTCTCCACTGGCTCAAAGTAATTGCCAAGAAGATGTGGATAAAGATACAAGATGCAAGATAAAGTTACCATTAATTGTCTCCTGCGTCAAGTTTATGTAGCGCTAGTGACAGCGCACGAACAACAGCTGCGTTATATAACTACACCTTGCATACACAATCAATGCGCACATTTCCTCATATTTACATGTTCAAATAAAACATTGGAAGCGCTTGTTTACATCCGACGCCCAAACAAAAACGAACGTGTGCCAAAGTAACGGCTGTGTCGCTGCTGAGCGGGTGCGGCGGGTGGACCGCCGACGCTCGGTTGCCACACGACAGCCAGCCGGCAGCGGCGGCGCCCGCCAGTGTGTCGAAACCCAGCCGCCGTCGCTGGCGATACAGGCACATGGCCACGCCTCGCATCCCCGACCACAACGGCCCCGCATCTCACAGTCATATCGCCTACAGCGACATCTCACGAAATACGCATCGCTCACAGTTCAGTGTCCCGAATAGATTTTGCACCTGGGGTGTGAGAGAGGAAACGTAGGTTTTAAAGACATAAAGAAATAAAAGACATAAAAGATTAGTGCAACTATGAGCCACAAGGGCTCTTCTTGGTTGCACTCTGTACACTGAACCAGTTGCCCACCAAATCTGTCAGCCCTCCCTGTAATACTGAAAAGCAAGCCCTGTATTCTTATAATGATTGTCTATGCTGTGCTTAAAGATGTTCAATGTGCTCCTACTGACAATGCTTTCTGGCAGCTGGTTCCAGTGTTCTACTACCCTGTTGGTGAAGAAAGTTTGCCTTAACCTTGTTCTGCTGTGGTTAACTTTAATTTTGAATTTATGACCTCTAATTGCATCATTTCTGTTCAATTCAAACACTTCCCCAAGGTATCCCCTCTCCATACCATGGACAAATTTAAAGACCTCGATGAGACCTCCTCTCAGCCTTCTATATCTAAGTGAAAACATATTCACTTTCTTCAATCTTTCCTCATATGCCAGGTTGCTTATGGCATTAACCATTTGTGTAGCCCTCTTTTGTACTCTTTCTAAAAGCCAACAATCTTTTTCATAGCTTGGAGACCAAGCTTGGATGCAGTATTCCAAATGTGGCCTGACGTATGCACAGTAAAGCTTCCTGATCACTTCCTCACTTCTGTATGATACATTCCTATTTATTGCCCCGAGCATTCTCAGTGCCTTTTTCCTGACTTCCTTGGTCTGTTCTGATGCCCCCCAATTTTGTGCTTAGAATAACACCTAAATCCTTCTGTTGAGTCACTGATAGCACTTGGCCACCCATCAAGTATGGAGCCTTCATATGCTGCTTACCTACATGCATCATTTTGCACTTATCAAAATTGAATTTCATTTGCCATTCTTCGGACCACTTCACAAGTTCGTCTAAGTCTTTTTGCGGCGAGATATGCTCATCTTGACCTGTTATTGCCCTAAAGACCTTCAAATCATCCGCAAATTTCAAAACTTTAAAAGGAAGTGCAAGGGCATGGAATTGGACCGTAACAAATTGGACGTTAATAACGAGCATTTTAATCCTCATCGTGGCCCTGTTTATTCATTAACCCGCGCCGTCTCGGGGGGGGGTCGTTGACCACCCCCACCCCACCACTAAGGTTTTCCTCAGACAGTCAAAGAATGGCGCACGGCAGCGCGCCGAAATTTGGCATACAATTTTTCCAAATCAATTTGGCATGTTGTCAAAATTTTGAAGTCAGATCATCTAGGGTCAACGAGATAGTCAACGTTAAGTGAGGTCACCTCCGAAAAGTTCAATCATTCGTCACGCTTTTACGGATAAAGATATTTTAATGAAACTTTCAGCGTTTTGTTTATCTTTAGCCAAAATCGAAGATTCTCGCTAAAGTAAACATTTGTTATTGGGTCAAGTTGGCCTCGAACAACAATTTTCGGTCCGCTCTACCCATTAGAAAAGGAAAATTAAAGGAAACTTGAACTCAAAATTGAAATACAAATTTTATGAACATGATTTTTCGGTGGTCAAAAATGTTTTGGTCCAGGTCGATTTCGCTTTCCTTTTTTATTCCAAATAATTTTTTTTCTTCTTCAAATCTCCCTCAAAATGAAACCCCCAGAGCCACAAACATGATGTAAATAGTGAAAACCTAGGGCCCCTAGTGACGTCACTTTTGGGAGATTTGTGGATGGCCCTACTCGTCAAGCGCTTTCCGATGACACTTATTTCGTTTTCGTGCGATGCTTAGTTTTGATATTAGAGTGTCTATCGACCACCCCTCCCCGAGACTGGGTGAGAATCTGACCGGAGGGTTAAGGATGCATACTGTACCAAAGGCGACGCTCAACAGTTTGCTGCTAATTACTATAAAATCGTGTGAAAGATGATAATATTGTAAGTCTGATATAAAAAAGTACGAAGAAAATGATTAATGAAACATTGCAACATTTACACCTTTCTGGCTGTCGCCAACCACCCAAATTCGAAAACTGTGGAGCACTGCCATAGACATATATCACACATGGTCTCGCCTGTGTCAGCAACACCCCAGGCGGCAAGACGTGCTTAGAGCCACATCCTCGACATACCAACGCATCTTTGACACTCGCATCTCTGCCAATCACATGACTTACAGTCAGAGGCGCCCAGTTACACTGGATCAAGCGAGACATTGAAACTATCTCACCACGCAAAACCTTATATTTTTGGCGCGATTCGAGCTCCAGAAGCTTTCTCTATTTCGTCACATTTCTTTTTGGGTCGCAGATGGGTCATCAGCGGAAAATCGTGGCTGCGCCACCGCCGCAGCTATAACTCGGACAGTTGCATTTCAGACAGTTGCATAGCTGATGCCGACACCTCTGATAGTTCTAACTGCCACATCTACAGGTTACAACAACAGAGGCAGTACGTTTTCAAAATGTAACCATACCCACGATAGTTGATCAACCCATACACAAGATTGGTGTCATACATTGTCATCTGCAGATTTCTTTTCATCGCACATGAAATTCATTCATCGTTCTGAAATTCGACATTTCAAGTGTAAAACACAATTAGCAAGTGTGAGTCTTGGCCTCCGAACATCAAAAGTATGACTGACTGCATAATTTACGACTCAAAATGGACGAAAATGTATTGCAACTTAACCAATAGTGTACGTTATATTAGATGCAAGCTTGCAGACTTGCAACTTCCATCATGTTGATGAAGCTTCTTCATTCTTTCAAGTACAAGTTTCAGTTCGAGCTTCTTCAGTTTTCTTTCCAATACTGTATGCCATTTCGACGCTACATGTTCGACGCTACTTGTTCCGGGTGCTACACCAGTCCTGCCGAGTGCGACTTCAGTCTCTCCCAGGCGAGGGCCACATTGGCCCCAGACGCGACACCAGTCTTTCTCACCCCCAGGTATTACACCAGCTTCTTCCAGGTAATACACCAGTTCCTCCCAGATGTGGCACCAGTCTCCCAGGAATTACACCTGACCTTCCCAGGCGCCACACCTGTCCCTCCCAGACGTGTCACCAGTCTGCAGGAATTACGCCGGTCTTTCCCAGGTGCTATACCCGTCACTGGCGGACGTGGCACCATGATCTCCCAGATGCAGCGCCAGCTTCCCCTCATCCCGGCCGCATGCCGTTCACACCGGCGAACACGTTTCCCACGAGGAGGCGGAAATAGTCGCCGACTGTCCGGCGAAGGCAATAACGCGGCGGCTGACAGCGCCGCACACCCAGGCCGAAAGTGGGGGGGAGGGGGAAGTTGCGGCCGGCACCGATCTCAATCACCAATGGAGTGAAACGGCGAGCAGAACTGGCCGTGCGTACCACGTCTCGTGTCTTGTTTGACTGCAATGACCGGTCGGCGCTGCAAACGAAAGCTGTGACCGATGGACGACCATGATCAGACCTGAATTGCGTGCCTGGCTGTCGCTAGATTATCATCTTGTGGGAGCCGGTAGACGGGGACGTAGATTGCAGCGCAGCGGTGCATCCAGAAGAGGAGACGGGAGACTATGGAACAAACTTAGAAGTTCGTAAAATGCCGACATCAGATGAGGAACTAACGTTATCAAAATATGCTGCCTCTCTCGTCGTCAATCCAACTGCCGATGTGAAATGACTTGTGTTGTGCACATGTTACTAGTGTGTGGACGTCACCGTTTTGTAGACGTCACTGTTTTGTAGACGTCACTATTGTGTGGCCCACACTGCTGTGTGGCCGACACTGCTGTGTTGACGTCACTGTTGTGTATATGCCACTGTTGTGTATATGTCACTTGTGTATATGTCACTTGTGTATATGTCACTTGTGTATATGTCACTTGTGTATATGTCACTTGTGTATATGTCACTTGTGTATATGTCACTTGTGTATATGTCACTTGTGTATATGTCACTGTTGTGAATATGTCACTGTTGTGAATATGTCACTGTTGTGCATATGTCACTGTTGTGTATATGTCACTTGTGTATGCCACTTGTGTATGTCACTGTTGTGTATATGTAACTGTTGTGTATATGTAACTGTTGTGTATATGTAACTGTTGTGTATATGCCACTTGTGTATATGGCACTTGTGTATATGCCACTTGTGTATATGCCACTTGTGTATATGCCACTTGTGTATATGCCACTTGTGTATATGCCACTTGTGGATGCCACTTGTGTATGCCACTTGTGCATATGTAACTTGTGTATATGCCACTTGTGTATGCCACTTGTGTATGCCACTTGTGTATGCCACTTGTGTATATGTAACTTGTGTATATGTCACTGTTGTGTATGTCACTTGTATGGACGTGACTGTTGTGCAGACGTACCTGTAAAGTGGACACCGCTGTTATGCTGACGTTACTGTTATGTGGACGTCACTCTTGTGTGAACGTCATTGTTGTGTAGATATCACCATATGTAGATGTCACTGTAGTGTGGATCCCACTGCAGTGCAGGTAGAGGCTCAACCAGGTAGCGACCTCTCCCACTAAGCACCCAAAAATACGCTGAACGCTGAGAAATTCTGCGATTTTCACAATTAAAAATCTTACATTTTCATAAATTCAGCTTTATTACTTTCATCACGTTTCTTCCCCCTCCCTTAGGAAAATAATGGCTGTGCCACTATTGTGCAGGTGTCACCGTTGTGTGGACGTCACTGCTGCGTGGATATCACTTGTGCATGCGTAGTCCTGACGCAGTGACGTAACCAGTGTTTCTCAAATGTGACGGGGGCAAAAGGTAGCAGCGGTGGGTGACGTAGTGCCACTCGGCTGCTCAGTTGGTGGTCGGTGTATCAACATGACATAAATCCAACAACATCGCTGCCGAAAGGGGCGGCGTTTGACCAGTCTGATTCCTGCTGACCATACGGCCAGTTCTCTGAAGGTTGGTGCCACTGCACTGGCTTCACATGATTTCTCTGGACTCCATGGCTCAAATGAAACTTCGTAGGCATCAGAGAGGAAAAAAGGTAGACAGCATTCCTACATTACACAAATCACACGCATAAGGCTCAGGTGGACACTTCTCAGACTTGGGACCAACTAACCAATCTAGAAAACGACTGAAAATTAGCCTGGGGCGTGAAGGGGGAATAAGCATCAAGTGGAGTGTTATCTTAAAGTTGAGACGGATTATTCAGGTGAGGATGGAAACCCAAACACCCATTCACGGGGACTGAAAGCCAGATAAGTTCAGCGGACGGAAGAAGAAACCACACGGAGCTGAAAGGGAGAGGAGGAATGGGGAATCACAAGTGTAGATCAGAGGGAACCAGGGCAAGGGAGGGCCACGGGACGGATGGCGAGGAGTGGGTGGAGGCAGGGGGGGGGGGGTTGACGACAGCTGGAGACACACAAACGGCGCGTGACGACGAGCACGACTGTCGCGAGCCGCCGCCAGGACACTTACTCTCAGAGTCGTCCACGACAGTCTCCTCGCAGAGGTGGCCGGCCGAGATGATGTCCCGGTAGGCGTCGGGCGGCGAGAGCGACACGGCGTCCGCCAGGCCGACGGCCGGCTCGAAGCTCAGCAGCTCGGGAAGCAGCAGGCTGAAGGCGCGCACGCTCACCAGCTGCGCCGAGTCCTCGTCGTCGTCGTCGTCGACGCCGCTGTAGCTCGCCTCGCAGTACGTGTTCTTCGACTCGTTGATGACTACTTGTAGGCGACGGCGGCGCGGCGCCCCCCGCTTCAGCGCCGACTTGAGCGGCGGCAAGGTGGCCGGCCCGGTGCCGCAGCCGTTGGCGTTGGTGTCGACGACTGGGGGCGTGTCGCTGTCGTCCATGAACGCGATGTCGGGACGGTCGTCGCGCGGCGGCGACACCGCCCGCCCCATCACTACTGACTCGCCGCCGACCGCTGACGTCACGGCAGGCGGCGGCGGTGACGTCATGGCTGGCGGCGGCTGCATCGGCGCTGACGTCACCGTTGGGCCGGCGGCCGCAGTGGAGGCCGGCTCGTCCGTGACCATCGCGCGTCAGCCGCCTCACGCAACCAGCGTCATTCTCCGGCGGCGGCGGCGGCGGCGGCGTCTAGGTGAAATCGGCCGGCGTGCGACGCGACCGGCAAAAAGCGGCGGCGGCGGCGGCGGCGGCGGAGGCGGCGTCGCCTCAGAGGCGGCGGCCGGCCAGCGGGCGGCTGCCGGCATGCGTCATGGCCGAGTGCGCCACAACCTCAGTGGGCGCCACCCGAAGCCGGCCTGGCGCACGGCTGCCACCACCTGCAACACAACACACGGCGCGCCGGCGCGTCATCCAACGCCGACAGACCCGACCCGGCTGGCGCGCCACCCGCGGATCCAATGTCACACGTGCACGACACAAATGGTGGGCGAAGGCGGCCGTATCTAGACACGGCGAGCCGCCGCTGCACACGTCAATGGCGGCGTCCGGCGCAGTGCTGTCTACGATTTGAGCACACAATCACGACTTGACGCGCCTGCACGACACAAGAACACTGGGAACAGCATTCCGTGGAGGCCAAACTAGGTATCCTGTGACGTACAATGCTTCCGAAATATTCGCTACACGTTCCCTCCAGCGATTACCGGAACAAAAGTGTGTCATTCCGGCGAACCATGTCGGAGAGCCGAGACATTGCTCGGTGTGGAGGCTTTCTCTTCTCTTCTTTTTGTCACGAACAATTACGAGAAAAACATGAACGTCATTTTATGAGAAACGGCTTTTCACATTTTGGTAACACACGTTTAAAAATAAAACCAGAGCTGTCTGTCTGTCCATCTATCTGCCATTAAAACCTATGTCCATCTATCTGCCATTAAAACCTATCATGTGAGTATTCTACCTTAACTTGCGCCCAACAAACCTTTTCTTCAAAACGATAATATCAATAAGACTGGAACTCGTCCAATGTGTTGCCTTTAGCATCCGAGTTAGATATTATGGTCAAGTATTCGGATCGTAATAGTCTTGAATGTTTCATAATCCAATGTTTTCCTGATTCAAACATGCAGATGTGCGAATATTTTCAATATAAAACTGCAAGGATAATTGTGAATTCAGTGCAGGCCGACTGTAAGCTCAGTGCAGGCCGACTGTAAGTTCAGTGCAGGCCGACTGTAAGTTCAGTGCAGGCCGACTGTAAGTTCAGTGCAGGCCGACTGTAAGTTCAGTGCAGGCCGACATGATATGGGTGTGGCCCATGCCAGACGAACAGGAATAAACGAGGTTGCCATGCAAAGGATTGCGGGGTAGGACGTAGTGGGCAGATGGGTGAGTGATCCGGTGGGTGACGCAGCCCGGCTCTATAATACCTTAACCACTCCCAATCTGCTTAATAGGCTCTATAGTACCATAACCCCTTCACTTGCATTAAGGAACTTTCCTTAAATGGGCAGAGCATGCATCAATTACTTTCGAAAAAAAAATATCTGGTGGTGTATAGGAGCTTAGATTCAAAGAGTCTGCCTTAGGCTTTGATTCGAGTACGTGCATACATACTCAGATATAAAGAGGCTCGATTGCGTTAGTTATAAGTCACCTGGTCACGTACAATTCTACCAACACGGATATTCGACATCAGTGACAACTGGCTTTCGACGACATTAAACGACAGCAGTTCGCCACCATAATTGACGGAAAACGTTTTACGAGGCAGCGCGTTTATTTCACCACCCGTTTCCGGCCGCATCCAGTTCGCCCTGCCGTCGGCATCCGCTGTGGTCCCCGTTAGATGACTGACATTAGGCTGTGGCTGAGCACCGGGGAGCACGTGACGACTCGCCCGCCACCTGCACCGCCGATGATTCGGCGATTCCACGAAACGGTGTGCGCGCACGTCGTGACGTCAGCCTTCGCGAAACGGCGGCCGGTCATGCGACACGACCTGTTTAGAATTCTGGCCGGCCGGCACCGAACCGCCACCGCCGGCACAGTCGCCCTGCAGTCATGCGCGCACGTGCCTGCCGCCCTGCCAAAGGACAAGCGTGGTGTCCGCATTGCACGCGTCTCATGCGTCACTGGTAAGCCTCGATGGTAGCGGCGCCCCAGGCGGCGACCCACATTGCCTGCGGCGGCGCGACGCTTCGGCGAGCTGCCCGTTTTAATCATGCCGACCGGCTGCGGTACAAGTCGGGCGGGCGCCTGTGCACCGCGTGCCGGAGGACGAACCGAACCGAACCGAACCACCTTGGCGGTCATGCCAGCATCTGTCAGAAAGCAAGCTGCATCATCATTTATCCCCCGGCGACGGTCAGGCGGCAACAGTCCGGTAACAGAGTCCGACAGTCGACCGTACACCATAGTTCAGTGACATGGGATCCTACAAATGATGTTGATTTCATTGATAGTGATGTTGTTTACAATCATATCAGGAAAATAAAGCCAAAGAAGGCAGCAGGACCTGATGATGTTTATGCTAGGGTGTTGCGGGAAACTGAAAAGGAACTGGCATTTCCACTTAGCATAATATTTTGTAGATCAGTTTCACAAAATGAAATTCCAACCGATTGGAAAAGGGCAAATGTAGTTCCTATCTTCAAGAAAGGAGAAAGAGGGAAAGTTGAAAACTATAGGCCAGTAAGTCTCACATCCCTAGTCTGCAAGGTACACGAATCAATTATCAAGGATAGAATAGTTAGTTATCTGGAAGGTAGAAGATTGATTCAAGATACTCAACATGGGTTTAGAAAAGGACGATCGTGTCTCACAAACCTCTTGGACTTTTTTAACTTCGCCACAGAACAATTTGATCAGGGAAATCAGGTTGACGTAGCATATCTTGACTTTAGTAAGGCCTTTGACAAGGTACCCCATAAACGGTTAATGATACAGCTTCAGTCCCATGGTATTGCAGGTAGCATCTTAAAATGGATAGAGTTGTGGCTTTCAGATAGGCAGCAAAGAGTGATGCTAAATGGTACAAAGTCATCATGGCAAAATGTTCTTAGTGGAGTCCCCCAGGGGTCAGTACTATGGCCATTGCTGTTCATTATATTGGTAACTAACATTGAAAGTGGCCTAAGCAGTAAAGTTTTGAAATTTGCGGATGATTTGAAGGTCTTTAGGGCAACAGGTCAAGATGAGCATATCTCGCTGCAAAAAGACTTAGACGAACTTGTGAAGTGGTCCGAAGAATGGCAAATGAGATTTAATTTTGATAAGTGCAAAATCATGCATGTAGGTAAGCAGCATGTGAAGGCTCCATACTTGATGGGTGGCGAAGTGCTATCAGTGACTCAACAGGAGAAGGATTTAGGTGTTATTCTAAACACAAAACTGGGGGCATCAGAACAGACCAAGGAAGCCAGGAAGAAGGCACTGAGAATGCTCGGGGCAATAAACAGGAATGTATCATACAGAAGTGAGGAAGCCATCAGGAAGCTTTACTGTGCATATGTCAGGCCACATTTGGAATACTGCATCCAAGCTTGGTCTCCTAGCTATGAAAAGGATTGTTGGCTTTTAGAGAGAGTACACAAGAGGGCTACAAAAATGGTGAATGGCACAAGGGGCATTCCACGTCAAATCGCACAAGAATTGGCTATTTTGAACCCGACCCCCTCCGATTTTTATGAAAATTGATACACCTGTAGTGCCAAGTGAACGAACCTCACACGCCAACTTTCAGCCCTGGGTTACCTCTGGGGTGAGATTTAGAGGTCATCCTAGGTCGCCTATTTTTACCGACTTGACAACAATCAAATGCATATATATTAGATGCTAATTAACTTAGCGGAACGACATTGGTGTTAAAGTGCGCAGAAACCCTTGGCCATTCAGAAATATGGCAAAACTTGCACGTCACCTCTCCGTGACCCTTGACATAACGAGGTCAAAGTATAAAAATGCATTTTTCTATGTGTTTGCCTGCCCCTAATTCGACTAAACGTGGCTGAATTAATGGTCCTGACATTATCTAAGAACGTGCAAAAAAGAAAGGCGGAGACTCTAAAACTTTTGAGATATCGGCCTTTGAGTAGGTATTGTCATAGCACCAAATCGAAGCATGCCCCGATGCTATTTACCATATCATCGATGATAACTCTGGTTTCCTTGGTCCGATTATCGTCAAATTTGGTGGGCAAATCATCGGTGGCAAGCTGAACTATTTTCCAGATTTTCATGTTGACCTGACCTCACATGACCTGGCAGTGACCTCTCCATTACAAGCCAACAGGGAAACAAAAATATTTTCCTGAGCAAAAAAAAAACGCTGCATTTGGCTCGTACAGGCTATATTACCTAGTTTTAGGTTAGGCTACTCCAAACGAGCCAAGTTTGATTTTGAACAAGTGTCCTCTGCAAGGTCACTATGAGGTCATGTCACACTTTCGTCAATAACTTTATATAGAATCAAGATAGATAAATAATTATAATGCCACCGAGATCCTCTGGTTAATCATGATGTATATGATCTAGCTAGGTCATCACTTGACCTCGGTTTAGGGTGACCTGGAGGTCAACTGGGGTCAGGATCAAATGTTCAGCTAGCTAAGTAATGTGATACATCAATCAACGCGGCCTGACGAGGAAAATACGATTGTAACAAAATTATATTTCTATCTTTATTTTGGCAAGTTATTCGCAAAAAAATATGTTTCCTCGGTTTTGATAGCCTGAATATATTGTTTCAGCTCGCGTGCGTTTCGTACTAACATTTTATCGGGAGGGCCAGTCAATGTTTCTGATATGCAAATAGCCGCGACCATAAAACAAGTTGAACAGCAGTACCGTATATTCACGAAGAACTACCAACCTTTTTCGCCACACGTACCTGACTCGCTGCCGCAAAACCATCTCACAACCACCATACCATTACGTGGAGACGGAGTAACACGATGGACATTCCTTGTTCCCGGTATTGTGCGAGCAGCTGCGAATCTGTCATTCAACGCTTTGGTTTCTTTGACCCACTCGGTTTTGAGAAAATACTCCACGCACGTGCCGGTGGCATGTTTTTTTTTAAAACAGTTAAAACTGGTCCGGGGTCTCAATCAGAGTTCCTTGCAGACTTGCCTTTTTAGCTAACCTTTTCAACGACCCACCAATGCCATCACACGGTCACTTTCCGTGAGCGGTTGCGAAGAAATGCCACTCGGCGTCTATTCCAAAGTCGACGGAATGCTCTGCCAAATTTAGGAAATTCTTAAAATTTTTGTATTGCGAGGCAGCCCCATCTAAAAAATAAAATATATCCTTCGGGCGCTGGCCTAATTCTGCTTCCAGGCGCTCAATGAGTTTTCCTTGAAACAGGTGGACAGCCACAGTATCATGCGCCAGGCAGTCGGAAATGGCAGAGTAAGAAAAATGTTTGAGGTCCCCTGCGTTGTTTCGCCAATAAGCCACAAACGGATGGATTGTCACCTGCAGTTTGTTCCAGTGATGGGACTGTACCTCATCCTGTGTAACCATAGCGTAGTTTTCGGAAAATATCCAATAACAATTACCTCTACAGGAGCTAGTGTTTCCTTTAGGCCTTTCAGATAATTGCCTTGGGCACGGGCGACAAAATCATGCTTTACAAGTATTTCCAGCTGCTCGCAAAATGATCGCACAGAATCTTCAGAAGTTTGCGTAACCACCTCTAAAGTGGACCTATCAGTATTAGTCCACTTTCGGTACTCAATGTTATAAATTTCTCGGTTATCATGAATCATATCATGGCCATGAATATTCACGTAAGTTGCAATATTGCATGTATTTAGGCAATACAAACTTCCCAAGGTCATGTTAGTTCATGTGAGGTCATGTCAACCTGAAAATCTGGAAAATAGTTCAGTTTGCCACCGATGACTTGCGCACCAAATTTGACGATAATCGGACGAAGGTAACCAGAGTTATCATCGATAATATGGTAAATAGCCTCGGGGCATGCATCCATTTGGTTCTATGACAATACTCAAAGGCCGATATCTCAAAAGGTTTTGAAGTCTCCGCCTTTCTTTTTTGCAGGTTCTTAGATAATATCACGACCATGAATATAGCACCGTTTCGTCGAATTAGGGGCAGGCAAACATATATAAAATATATTTGCATACTTTGACCTGGTTAGGTCAAAGGTCACGGGGAGGTCACGTGCAACTTTTACCATATTTCGGAATGGCCCAGGGCTTCTGCGCACTTTGACACCAATTTCATTCCGCTAAGTTAAATAACACCCGAGATATTTGCAATTTATTGATGTCAAGTCGGTTTTAAAAAATCGTGACCTATGATGACCTCTAGATCTGACTCCAGAGGTCACTCTGGGCTAAAAGTTGGCGTGTGGGGTTCTTTCACTTGGTACTACATGTGTACCAATTTTCATGAAATATCGGAGGGGGTCGGGGAATTTCTTGTGCGATTTGACGTGGAATGACCCATAAGCAACCTAGCATATGAGGAAAGATTGAAGAAATTGAATATGTTTTCACTTAGATATAGAAGGCTGAGAGGAGATCTCATCGAGGTCTTTAAATTTTTCCATGGTCTGGAGAGGGGATACCTTGGGGAAATGTTTGAATTTAACAGAAATGATGCAATTAGAGGTCATAAATTCAAAATTAAAGTTAACCACAGCAGAACAAGGTTAAGGCAAACTTTCTTCACCAACAGGGTAGTAGAACACTGGAACCAGCTGCCAGAAAACATTGTCAGTAGCAGCACAATGAACATCTTTAAAAACAGCACAGACAATCATTATAAGAATAGAGGGCTTGCTTTTCAGGATTACAGGGAGGGCTGATTGACAGATTTGGTGGGCAACTGGTTCAGTGTACAGAGTGCAACCAAGAAGGGCCCTTGTGACTCATAGTTGCACTAATCCTTCATGTCTTTATGTCTTTATGACAGCAACGGTCCGGCAACAGGGTCCGACAGCAACGGTCCGGTAACAGAGTCCAGCGGGAATCTGGCGGGTGACAACTGCCAACCCTCGACATGCAGTGGTAGCGTGCTCGCCTGGAATCAGACCTGGTCACTCCGATAGCTAAGGCCACCGCGATCTGTCAGCACTGAGGAAAGCTAGCCGAAGCTGTCCAAAACTTCAACGGAGAGCTTACAGGCCGAAGATACAAGGTCGATTGCATGGAGAAAATAAGTATTTCGAACTTATTTCATCGATGAAAATTGTTCGGAAGTTCAGACGTTCAACCGACAGTTAGAGGGGTGGTAAGGCAGGCGCACGATTCATTTTAACCATTACTCCACAGCAGAAGGTGATCTGAATCATCATTCGATAGCAATAACATGTTTGGGGTCATCTGAATAATTTGGCTAACATTGTGGTTTTTTCGCATCAGCAAATATGAAAACAAACAAAACAAAATATAAAAATAGCAGACTGTACCCGCGCCACGTGCAGATGCAATGGACAAATTAATTGCAGAGACATACCACAATCGCAAGGCAACAATGGGAACTAATGCAACAAACATCCAATGTCCATCTCAAAAGGAAAGCAACATGAGCGGATAGATGAGGACGCAGTTGCATACCAGTATTTGACACGCCAAATATAAACATATGATTTTGCTCCATCTTTGAATGTCGTCATTTAACCTTGTTCTACTGTTGATCGGCGCCAATGATCAAAGGCTGGTCGAAACGCCTTGAAACCGAGATAACTAAGAACTGTTGCCATGGGGAGAGATGACGGAAAATAAAGATAAAAATAATCATTAGTCACCAATTGCTTAACCCTAGTCTCTCCGGTCATACCCTCACACTCCGTCCCGGGGGGGGGGGGGTCATTCGGAACACCCCCCTCTAATCTCCAAACTAAGTGTCACACGAAAACAAAATAGGTGTCATCTGAAAGCGCTCGACGAGTAGGGCCAGACACCACCGAAAACAAAATTTTTCCCCAAAAAGTGACGTCACTAGGGGGCATACGTTTCACGACCGGCATCGTGTTTGTGGCTATGGAGAGTACATTTTGAGTGAAATTTTAAGAAAAAAAATTCAAATGAGAAAAGGAAAGCGGAATCGACCAGGACCATACATTTTTGGTCACCCCAATTTCTTTTTATTTAAAAATTTTGAGTTTCCAAATGCTTCAACTTTTTTTTAATCTAATGGGTAGAGCAGACAGACAAATGTTGTTCGAAGCTAGCTTGCTCCACTAAAAAAAAATACTTATTTTAGCCAGAATCTTCGATTTTAGCTATAATGGGCACATATGTAAAACTAATAAGTAATCAAAAACGGGAAAAATGAACAATTCCTTTGGAGCGTTTTGTTGCATCCCTAAAGACAAGCAAACGCTGAGTTTCATTACAATATCTTTATCCGTTAAAGCGTGACGACTGGTTTAACTATTTGGAGGCGACATCACTTGGCCTCGACTAACTCGTTGACCCTAGATGATATGACCTCAAAACTTTGACACAACATGCCAAATTCATGGAGGGAAAGCTATGCCAAACTTCGTCGCATTACCGCGCGCCGTTCTTTCACTGTCCTCGGAAAACCCTAGGGGTTTTCCGCGGACAGTAAAACCGGGGGGAGATCGTCAACGCCTTCCCCCACCCCCACCCCGGGACGGCGTGGAGGCTGTCGGGCATGGTGGATTACCGTTGCCACTCTCCTAGGGTGGCAATATCCGTTGGATATCAGGGACGTTGCAGCCGTCGTCAGTGGTACAGTCTGGCCGTGCTCCGGCAGCGGCAGCAGCCTCGGCCAGGTGACGGAACGGCGAGAGCGCGCGCCGCCGGCCGCCGCAGCAAGTGCAGGCGTCCGGAGCGGGCGCGCTTCAACGCGCCAGCTTTCTCCCCGCTGTCGCCGCTCTCACGTGGCCAGCCTACGCCTGCACAAACTGGGGTCAGCACCCCCTCCCCATCCGTCTGGACCGGGGCCAGCCCTGATCTCCGTCTAGGCTGAGGACAGCCCAATCTCCGTCTGTGCCGGGGTCAGCCCCGATCTCAGTCTGTCGGGGTCGGCCCACCCTCCGTTTGGACCGGTGACAGCCCCGCTCTCCGTCTGAGCCGAGGGACCAAGTGGTGACCGGAACCGGGTCAGACCCCTCAGCGTCTGCGTCGGGGCGGCGTGGTAGTACCTGGAGCAATGGGAAAGGGGCAAGCTCCTCACCGTCTTGGCCCCGATGGTGCAATGGCGAGTGTGGAGAAGAGGGCATGCAGTATGCAAATTTCAGACACAAAAACATGATTTTGCGGACTAAACAATGGTTTAAATTTCACAAGTATTTAATTGTTTTTCTTGAGGAATTTCCTCCTTGGTCAAAAACTGCTCTCCAAAATGTGAACGTCTGCGAACCTCAAGAGGGAGATCTAGTACATGCCCGTTATGGGTACACATGCTTATGCTCACATTGCTCAGCACTTGTTTTTCACAATACGGCAGTCGAAGTTGTATGTTGATGAAGCTGAAAATTCTTCGCCGGGCTCTATGAGTGTAATACACTTTTGACAGTCTCAGGTTTGCACATTACAACGCTTGTATATTATGTACTGGTACACAACAATGCCCGACATCCAAGACCGCTGGAGTGCGACAAAATGCCCAAGCGTCACACTGTTCAAGACCAATGCGGCTTCAGAATTAGCATGTGATCCTATTCAGGGTTTGAACATTCTGTCGCAACCCCGTTTTCTTGGCTTTTCGACTATCTGACGCTTGAACATTATGGCGCTTGGGTAATCTGATCCTGTGCCCCTTAGCAGATACTTTGAAGATCATAGTTAACTAATGTGAACTCACAGCTAGTTGCATGCAATGTTTGATCTAGTTCTGTTTTACTGTTTTACCAGATATCGTCTATTAAGAATGTTATTGATACCAAGGCGATTCGGACCCCTCTGCTGTGTCGAACAGAGACGGAACGTGCGAAATGATATAAAGCACTAACTTTAATATGTTCCTCTTTTTATATTGCCTGAGAACAACGCTGGCTGTTCGAAATAAAATGCTTAGACAGGCTAACAAATACATGCATTCATAAAATGGAGAAAATACGCCATTTTTCTCCTGTACCCGCCAAGGACAACATATTAAACATCTTTTCCTCAGAAATGCAGATCACGCTCCAAGGAGCCCAACGGCGTTTTCAGCGAATAAACCATTTCAGTGGTTGTGGAGATACCTGGACGGGGGATTAAACCCCTTCCGACTTCAATATTTTAATTTCTGTAGCAATAGGGATCCATCCTGGCCGATAGAGCCCTATTGCTACAGATCATGACATGAGTCACCGTTCATTTCACCATGATGTGACTGAATTTCTACTTCAGGGATCATGCCTGATATTGCGTCGAGTTAGTTATTTGGACTCCAGGGCGCGTCGACAACTATGCCCATATTGCGCCCATCATATTACGTCGAGAAGTGCTGTGCAAGTGTGCATTTGACATCTGACCCACACGGAACAATAAAGCAAGCTACTCCAGCACGTCGGTGCGCGACTACTTTGCATATTGTTTTGCGCATCCAGACATTCATCCGATCACGCGCGCTAGCCATAAAGGCACTTCGCACGCACTATCAATCTGGAAAACAATGGCAACTGATCGTCGGCATGACCGAAGCTGACGTAATCGCCGGCATTGCTACACAAACATTATAAATCTCCGGGATTAAAATTCCCGAGAGCTACGTGCCGGCAGCGCGGTGGAGGAATTTTCCAACCTCGGTGCAGCCTGACAGACGCGCAGGTGGTTTACGGACGTTGTTTTGTTATCCAGACGGCGGATGCACGCCACACCCGTGCACGGGGTCGGCGCCGGCCGCACAAACAGCACGATGGACTGACTGCTCGCTGCTGTCGACACCACGGCAACTGTCGACAAACTGGAGCAGGAGCACTGGGGGCATGTAACCTTCCCCATGAAAAGACAGCAGCGACCCTCTGTCCGGAGAGGGCGGCCCTTCAGGAAGGCTCGAGTGCACACTCGGGCACGGGGTCGGCGCAGACCGAACCAACAACGCATGAACTCGCCATGACACCGACCCATTGATCTCATGAGGGTCGCTGCTGAAACACTCCTCTACACTGATTGGATACTCATGGCCCGAGCCAGAATCGATCCGGTGCCCGCGGACGGATTCATGCATGCGGACTGTGACCTGCGTCGATGAGGTTACAGCACTTCAGAGTCCGAAGAACACGCCAAACGTCTCCGGACTTTGGTCACACTTCGGCGCCCTTTGGTCTGCGGGTCGATGGGCTATATCTGCAACAGCTTCCGCCCACATTCGGCTTCCATTTACGGATAACCTCACCGCCATGAGACCAACCAATTCAGACTCAGAACTCACCCGAGAAGCCTACTTCGTATGGAAAAATCACCCTGATATAACAGAAGGCGCGACGCTTAAGGCACCACGCTCGTTCTGTTTGCACTACACGGTCAGAACGGCTGCAAGACCTGCTGCATTTATTGCAGCTGAAAGAGGGTGGGGTGGGGGTGGGGCACTTGTATGGATATTAGTCCACGGTGTCTACACCATGGAGGCATACAGTAGCGCTTCAGACGAGGTTGTGCCGAGGTCCCTGGTTGTTGGCTTCGTAAAGTAGCCCCCGGTGATAACTAGGCCGAAAAGCTGAAGATGAAAATCAGATGACATGAGTGGTACTACCTGATTCCAGGTGTATATATATAAGCCACTCTGGCTATAGAATTGTCCCATTAATTTAAATAAAGTGCCCGCCATGAGAAAATTACATTTAACGATAAGTTGGGGACACAAGGGGCAGAATGCTAGGAATGGCGTACGTCAAAAATGGTTTTACAGTATAAATGTATCCTGACCATATAACGCATATATTTCTACTGATTGCAGAACCATTTCCTAAGGCATCTGAAAGCAGGCGTCTAAGGCACCTGAAATATCTGTCTTCAAGAAACAACCGTTTGCTTAACGATTACGTTATAATAATTTAACTTGGCGCGTGTGCGACATTGGCCGCAAATAATCGGAAGCAAACAAACGCCGTACATTTGGCTCTCAGGCGGCGCTTTGCCGCGTGTTCTGTTATTTTTATTTTTTAATTTACTCACTTTTTCAATGGAATGTTTAAAAACTTTGGAACTTTGTTTGGTATGAACTGGGAAAATAGCCAATGAGAATGAAAACATATTCGATGCAGACACCGCCCTCACAGACCACCCTCCAGCTACAGGAGGTGGAGGGGATGGCCAGGGAGGTAGAGGAGGTCATGAAGGGAAAGCAGGAAGGCAGGGCCATCACTCATGCCTCGGACAGTACTACCGAGAAAACGGTCGGGTAGTTCATTGTCCAGGGAGTGCACGTGGGCCAGAGCTGTCCTCTGCCCATTCCAATCCTTCCAATCTACGGAGAAATAAATGGCTGAGGATGTCGCCATGCAGGTCGACATGGGCATCGATATCATGGCGGTGTGCAAGGGCATGACATCTGCGGAGTTGTACAAGGGTGTGGACACGCATATGGCCGACAGTACTGAACAGAAGCGAATTTCCTCACTGATGGCAGAGATGCACAGTCTGGACACCAATGCGGGCCAAATATTTTGCGGCACACACACCACCCTGGGATTCGCTGCTGGAATGAACAAAGTCATGAGGCCGGTGGAGTCACACATGAGGACGGCGTAAGTAGTGAAGGGTTTTATGGCGGATCTAGACTATGACTCCAAGAACTCCAGTCTGGAAGGACAGGCTCTCCATATGATCCTGCGTTTGGTCGCTCCATAATACAATCACAAACAATGGAACCGGAACAAAGAGTACACGGTCTTCCTGAAGGAGAATGACCTGAAGGGGAACTTGTTCTGCTACAGGGACGCCAGGTTTGGCTGCCTGTCCAAGGCCGCGGCCATCGCGATCTACAACTTTTACAACATCAGCGACTTCCCGGAGCAGTTCCCGTACATCAACAACAGACTGGCCTGTCTGGTCGGGGAGGTCATGGACTTGTCTTATCGAAGGCTGTCCTGGTGGTGTGGGTCACCCTCGGCCTGCACCTGGTAGAGCCCTTTTACGCAATCACTATCCAGGAGGGGGCCACCCACAGCAGCCTCACCGCGGTCTGCAAGGGGCTCTACAGCAGCATGGAGAGACCTGTGGGCATGGAGTTCTTCAGCCGTGTCAGGCCCATGCTGGATTGGGTTGGGCAGAACCTGTTCACCGGCGTCAAGAACTACGGCCAGGAGGTGGTGGAGGCCGTGGTCGGCATGGCAGTGCAGCACGGGGAGGTGATCAAGCTGGCAAACTCCACCATGGCAGAGCTGAGGGTTGTACTGGGCAGGCAGCGAAGGGATTGTGGCATAGATCAGGAAGCCTTCCCTCCTCGGTTTCCCATCCGAGAGGAGGCAGTCAACATAGATGACACTCCAGTCCATAACATTGGAATGGAGAGGATCTGTGGTAAGGTGGACCACAGGCTGGAGAAGCTCAAGAACCTGAACGCCGTGAGCAGGTTCATCATGCTCCAGAAGACCAAGGCTCTGAGAGAAGGCAAGCCGGACAACTTCCGAAGCTGCAAGGAGATGAAGGATGTCAAGGGACTGAAGCTGATGTGGAGCGAGAAGATGAAGAGAAATCAGGAGAAGGGATCTAATGAGAAGCAGGAGCTAGCCAAGAGGAAGGAAGAGAGGAGGCTGGACATCCCGGACTTCCTCAAGTCCAAGGGGGGACCTTTCACTGACGCCAGTGAAGTGGATATGTATCTGACCAGGAAGGATCTGGAGGACAAGGAGAAGGTGAAGAGGATGAAGTCCGAGATGCTGTCATCTTTAACGGCCTCCTTCAGATGCTTGAAGTGCGTTGACTGAGCCTTCGCCTGGAAGTGATGACCTGTCAGCTTCACTATGACGGAGCTCAGTCTCCCGATGCACTCGCCCTGGCTTGCGACGATTTCTTGGAGCGTGCAGCGGTCCGTGCTGTCCAACCGCTTGTAGTGGACCTCCTCCTCACTGTCAACGTCGTCGCTGTCTTGTTCTTCGACTAGTGTGTTCAACATGTTCATCACACCTTCCTCGCCGGGACACTCATTACATTCACCCATCATGCAGTCACCATTCTCTGAATCTCACACAGCAGTGTCAATGGCAAAGTTATTGGGGGCAAAGTTATAGCTATAAACGGGTTCGTGACCTCAGATGACCTTGAACGCCCAATGTCATGCGACCTTGTGACCTGGTGTCAGTGTAACAGAAACCAACTGACAGGTTTCGTCATCAGGCGTCACTCTGGACCATTGATAAATTATTCATGAAATAGGGTGGAATATACCACTTTCTGAACACTCAATACACATCCTTGTCGAAGAAGTATCGACATCCTGATCCTTGATGTATGCTTATGAAGTCGTTGTGTTTCTTTTGTAACAATATCTTGCTCTTGATAAGGAATGGTGATACACGAACATTTCGCAACACAATTTCAGGTTAGGATATTATCCATGATGCGATATGGCGTACAATACCAGTTTGTAGCATGGGTATTATTTTATCGATCCAAAATATAGCCCTTCCTAAATTATGAGTCTGAAAACAAATCATAAAGGTACAGTCATAAGTACCTAAGCCATTGATTCAAATTTGAGTTTGGATGATATCAAAAGCATTTTAAATGACACTAACTCCATGTCAAATTTCAACATCCTACTGGGCCCATTCCGTCATCTCACACCTAATGAAAACCAATATTTTAACCCTGCTCTGGACCATTTCGACACCGTATGCCAACTAGATGCGAAGTTATCGGCGGGGAGGGGTCCCAAACAGCGTGCTGTGTCAACATTGCGAGCCCAAAAAGTGCTTTTTACAAGTCGAACCCCACGTTTTGTATTTATATGCATATGAAAAGGCATGAATTGGGCTCCAATGCTCATCACACGAAAGTTTAAATTTCAGCATACAAAAGGTCAAGGTCACGACGTAAAAGCTGTCACGGAGTCACGTGACCTACTAAATAGAAAATCGAAAATCCGAGATGGCCACCTTGTTCCTTGATTCATACCAATTCAACAACAAAAAAAGTTAAATGAGATAGCTCCCTTAGCCTTTGAGTTATGGGTCGTCACAGTCAGGTCTCATCACTGACTTTGGGAAATTTGCAAGGACTGTATCTTGGGAAATATTTTTGGGGAATTTTTGTTCACCATAAATGAATTGCTTGCCCTTGAAATCCCCGGTACAAAACTTTTCGAGAAAATAAAAAATGGTCGGACGGCAAATTGGAAAATGTTCTGTTGAATTACTGTGGAATGCCTCAGGTCAGAGGTGATCGACTAAATAAATCCAAATATCAGAGCATCAGTGGTGACCCATGGCTGGGGGAATACTTCCACATCTCACTTTAAAATGTATTTTGTACAGATGGAAACACGACAAAAAGAGCTGGTGAAATTGGTCAAAACCTCATCAGCAGTGTGGGAATTAAGGCATTTCTTTCGAGATTTCATCTCTTAAAATTTCATCTCTTAAAATTTAATCTATCTGTCTATCTGTCTATCTGTCTATCTGTCTATCTGTCTATCTGTCTATCTGTCTATCTGTCTATCTGTCTATCTGTCTATCTGTCTATCTGTCTATCTGTCTATCTGTCTATCTGTCTATCTGTCTATCTGTCTATCTGTCTATCTGTCTATCTGTCTATCTGTCTATCTGTCTATCTGTCTATCTGTCTATCTGTCTATCTGTCTATCTGTCTATCTCTCTCTCTCTCTCTCTCTCTCTCTCTCTCTCTCTCTCTCTCTCTCTCTCTCTCTCTCTCTCTCTCTCTCTCTCTCTCTCTCTCTCTCTCTCTCTCTCTCTCTCTCTCTCTCTCTTTGCACCCCGGGTTCATACTGCATACAATTGGCTCCACATATACTCCGACACAAACAAGCAGAAGGAGCAAAAATACCATGAAAAACTAATACAAGATTGAAGAAAGCATCCACCAAACATGTTACTCTACTTACGATTACCAAATAAACTAGCCAATTTTCGTACCATCAAGCACACAGATGACGTCCCAACATACCACACCGAACCCCAACCAAAGCAAATGCCCACAACAACGCGCCAAACCTCGAGTCTCCGCACTGAACAGTGGCCTCCGGTCACTACGAATTCGGCCGATGAGTCTTCAAAAACCTGCTTTCGAGCCACCCCATAGTGTGGAAAAATTGACCGTTTCAAGAGACGTCTTCCGGAGTCCCGGAGGCAGCCAATCATAATTTACCTCGTTAGCATTTTCTGTTCTGAAAACTGTCTTTCAACCAATCGGTGCAAGGTATTTTTTATATGACGTAATAACCATTAGCAACTTTGAACATATAACTTAACAGTGTCACACTACAAACACAAGACCTTGACTGATCCTTTGCTTTGCGCACCGCTATCGTTTCAGACTGTAGCGTGTCAGGTAGTGGTGTTGGATCTGTATCACGCAGGGAATTGGCTGTGTAAGTAGGGAGGTATGCGCTCTGAGCTGGGGGTGAAGTGTGAATTATTTGCGTTGGTTTTTCACTTGGCTAGCCTTCTCCTGAGGCCAACAGTGAAATGAAACCGCATTGCTGCTGTGAGTTATGAGAGACAAAGCTGAGCTGAACATCAATACCATGATCATGACCGCAAGACCCCGTCTTGCGGTGCCATCAGGGGTGTCGATTTGTATCTTTTGTGAGGGCCATGGCCCCACCAATGTTGATTTTGCCCGCCTTGTTGATTTGCCCCCCCCCCCCTCCCAATAATTTGTTTTTTTATGCTAAGAAAGCTAAAGGAAGAAAAAGAAAAAAACACCATGCTATAAATAAAACTTAGTTTATATTAACCGGCATATTTTGTACTGTAAAGGAACAGATTAGGTTTATTGATTGATTGATTATTTGGGCTTAACGGCGCATCAACTGCTACTGGTTATGTAACAGATTAGGTTTAGATAGTGGACTTGCCGACCCTGAACTCGCCCCACCAAAACTTTGGCTTCGTCCCTCCCTAATGTTAGGCACCAAGGAAATACCTTCACCCATCGTCAGCACAGTCCAGTCCTGCTGCGCTCCGATTCTCCATCAAGGCCGGTGTGTTTTATCCTGCATATGGGTGCAGAAATATATTTAAGCTGTCATGTGTTTGTTGGTGTTTGGAGTGAGGGGAGGCCCTCCCCTCACTCACAAAAAGTGGTAAGTGAAAACAGGATTTTCCAGACAAAGGCAAAAGAATCAGTTTTGTCAATTACTACGCTTGTCGGCAAAACATCGCAGCAATTAATATTATCATGTCCTGCTCCTTGTATTATCTGAAGATATTCCATCACACAACACAAGCTTACAGCTTTGGTTTATCCAAATCAATAACTCGAATAACCGCGAAAATATTTTATATAGGTAAGTGGCAGGTACCTAGTCATGCAATACCAGCTCTCATACCTCGAGCCAAACACGCAGTCAATTCCATCCGGATAGCAGCGAAGAGCTTTAAAGAAAATCCTTCGTTGAATAAAAAAATCACTACGCTCCGCTAACCAAATAAAGGAATTCACCTTTACCAGCCCGACAACGTACAAAGGTCCGTTCTTGGATTCAATGGATTCACCCCTTTCCATTTCCCACTCCGGCCGGAGCTATTTAAACCATTGCCACGAAAAGCCATGGATAATGCATTTCTTTTTGCTTCCTTGGAGAATGATATGTTCTGCATCAAATGGGATGGATAAAACCGTTCATATTTATATTATTAAGCAGTCAGGAGCGATATACATAAAAGATATCAGAAGGATTTTCCCATGCAAATTGCCTGAATGGTACCAAAACGTTCCCAAAACCTGCTAACACTGCTCAAAAATGAAGATCCATAGAACCAGAAATTTCACCTTCTTTCGATTTCATGACTTATATTGTTTCCGAATTTCATCAACAAGCGGGAATAGTTGTGTTCATGCCACCCCGACCGCGAGGTTTCCCCACTCCGGACAAATTCAGATTTACGTGTGTTGGCCTAATCCTGTACACTCTTATTAAGCCTCATTCTGATCCAATTATTAATTTCTTCCCATTATCCTGATTATTATTAATTGAGGAAAAGGTTCCCTGTAATTCTCTTGGCAGTTTTCTCTAACTTATTTTCATTTTTTGGTATTTCATAGCAATCATGGTGCGAAATGAGACGCTCATTTCCGATCGTCCGTGACAATAGTCTGTTTTACAGCGGCAATTTGCCCGCCCGTCTAGTCGCTTTTCATCCTTCCAATTCATTCCTTGCTTCAACTAAGCATTCCAGACATGAACTAAAAAGTGCATCGAAATACATCTGATATTAATAAGAATGGGATTCAATATTTTTTTCAGCTTTCTCATTTGAAAAAAAAATTGCATGGTCGACAGAATAAAATATTTTAGACGGATTGTTTTAGTATAACTTTCCTTAAACCATTATATATTCAGAAACCCATATCCCGAAGCAACATTTAGACCCTCCCATAGATTAGCCGGTGCACAAACGTCCTGCTTTCGAGGTATGTTTATTAGTATTAGTATTAGTTGTGCGGTGTTGGTATGTCATGAGTGATAGGTATTGATATATAAACTTGGTTGACATCGATTAAGTATACTTTTGTGATCATTTTCTCCACCATTGCTCAGGAAGTTGCCTTATAAATCATTCACGAAACGTGGGTGACTTCAGACGACGATGTGTGGTGGACCCACCTGGTTGTCTGTGAGACACTAGGATAGGAATCCAACAAATCACTTGAAGGCGTTTTATTCTTGAAGAAGAATTGTCGGGTTATTTTACGACGCATTCAACTGCAAGGCTGTATAGCGTCGCCAACCTATCACACCGATTGGTCGTGGGTGGACTCAGCAAATGCCGCCGGCCGCGAGATTCGAGTCCCACGCTCCATCATCTAAGCTACCGAGGCTCCCGGGTTTTTATTCTTCTTTCCAGGAAACATCACTGCATTTTTCAAAATGTATACACTTCGTTATTTATAAAATGTATACACTCCATTACTTGGTGCTTCAATATACACCCCATAATTTGGCAAACTAGGAAATTATACACCCCATAACATAGTGCTTCAAGATTACACTCCATACTTTGGCAAGCCAAAAAATTATACACTCCGAGTCCAAGACTGAGAAGTGAAAATCCAACGCTAGGGGAGGGTGACGTTGACGATGGCGATGACGATGACGATGACGATGGACCCGAGTACACTGTATGACAATGTAGTCGCATCCCATAACTCACAGTATTTAGGTCGACATGTACAGTGCACTGCGCTTTTGCTTAAGTGACTTTACCTGTTACCGGACGATATTCTCCGATGGCGAGGATGCTGAATAAACATAAACATACACATCGTAAAATAAAAATAAAAATTATTGAGGTCTGAAAATATAGTGGGCGAAATCCGAATAGTTTTGGTTGGGGGGGGTCCAGTACACTTCGCCCCCCCCCCACCAATGTTTTTAAAAATCGACACCCCCGGGTGCCATCCATGTTGGCAATGGCACCCCTGAGTGCCATGACACCCTTGTTCATTTCTTTGTTTCTATGCTTGGATGTGACCAAAAATGACTATTACTTATACATATTGCGTAGGTACTGACGAGGTACATTGATTTTCCCGTCTGCTACCTGTAAATAGATTACATTCATAAAAAACAACATGTCTATGAAAATGTACTCCGGAAGAAATATGTTTGCACTCCGACTCCAAACCCGGAAAGTAAGTATCCCACTCTGCTCATAAGAATGGAAAGTATCTTTTCATCCGATAGAAGCAAATTGTAGCCAAGGGTGAACGGCGGTGGAGCCATGCCCATAGGCTCAAACCGGGCTCCCCATGGCGAAGATATAAAGAAATACCAACAACTTCGCATAGCCGCCAAGGACTTTCTCTTGCTCATAATCACGTCTGCGAGCCCTCACGGACGTCTACCGACACTTGAGAAAGCCTACGGATATTTACGAACGTCTTGGCGCCTTAGTCATTTAAGAAGGCTTACAAACATGATCCGCTAAGATCCGCTCAGCCGGGATGGGGGTAGAGGGGAGGGGGCACGCAGCACGCTGAAGGGTTGCCATTTCCTCTCCGATGAGCGCCTCTGATATAATCTGTTGAGATGGGTGGGGCACTCGAGCCTTCCCGTGGGTCACCCTCCATGGGTGGAGTGCACATTCCCCCACGGAGGGTGCTACCTGTATCCGCTTCTGACTTCTACGGGGCCCTGACGACCAGGGTGGGAAACTTACTTTCCGGGTTTTGAGTCGGAGTGCAAACATATTTCTTCCGGAGTACATTTTCATGTACATATTTTTTGTTATGCATGGAATCTATTTGCCGGTAACCGACGGAAAAATCATATACACCTAGTCAGTACCTACGTAATATGCATAAGAAATACACATCATTTTTGGTCGCATCAAAGCAGAGAAACAAAGTGAACAATGGACGGCACCGCAAGACAGGGAGTTGTGATGATCAGCTCAGCTTTGTCTCTCGTAACTGACAGGAGCAATGCGCTTTCATTTCACTGTTGGTCTCAGTACAAGGCTAACCAAATGAAAAACACACAAATATTTCACGCTTCATCCTCAGCTCAGAACGCACACGTACCTACATACGCAGACAATTCCCTGCGCGATACGGAGCGGACACCACTACTTCACATGCGACAGTCGGAAGCGATGGCCGTGCCCAAAGCGAAGCATCAGTCAAGTTCTTCTATTTGCAGTATGGCACTGTTAAACATGGGTTCAAAGTTGCTAATGGTTATGACGTCATTTAAAAAATACCTTGCATTGATTGGTTGACAGTTTTTAGAAGAGAAAATGCTAACGAAGAAAATTATGATCGGCAGCCTCCGGGACTCCGGAAGATGTCTCCTAAAACGGTCAGTTTTCCCCACTATAGGATGGCTCCAAAGCAGGTTTCTGGAGACGGCCGAATTCGTAGCGACTGGAAGAAATTGTTTAGTGCGCAGGTGCAAGGTCTGGCGCGTTGTCGGCATTTCCGCTGGTTGTGGTGTGGTGTGTGTTCGGTTGTCGTCTGTGTGCTTGATGGTACGAGAGGTGGCTAGTTTATTTGGTAATCGTAAGTAGAATAACATGTTTGGTGGATGTTTTATTCAATTTTGTATTAGTTTTTTAGTGGTATTTTCGTTCCTTCTACATGTTTGTGTCGGAGTATATGTGGAGCCCATTCTATCTACTATGCAGGGGCGTCGCCACCGGGGGGCAGGGGGCAATTGCCCCTCCCCCTGCTGTGAGACTGGGGGCGCCCCCTGAAATTTGAGGAGGCTCCCAGGACGAAAAGGAGGCCCTCCAGGACGAAAAGGAGCCCCCAAGACGAAAAAGAGATTCTACAAATTAGGGGCCTACAGGAGAAGGCCCATAATTTGACAAAGAAGTCACCTAGGAAAGGGTAGGAGGCCACAGAAATCAAGAGTGCCAACTACTGACACGGAGGCCCCCAGGACGAAAAGTAGGCGACCAGGACGAAAAAGATGCCACCGAAGACGAAAGGAAGGCCCTCCAGGACGAAATGGAGGCCTTCCAGGACGAAAGGGAGGCCCTCCAGGATGAAAGGGAGGCCCTCCAGGACGAAAGGGAGGCCCTCCAGGACGAAGAGGACCGCAGGACGAAATGGAGGCCCCCATGACGAAAAAGAGATTCTACAAATCACGGGCCTCCAGGAGGAAGCCCATAATTCGAAAAAGAAGTCACCTGGGGGAGAGGGGGGGGAGGGGGGAGGGGCAGGGGGGGAATTTTGGGCGTCTCCTGGAGTATGGAGACCTAAGGACATTTTATTCTCCAGGATTGTGACTGCAAATGTTGAACTTTTTTATTCTCCGAATGAAACGTGCCAATTTATGGATGACATTTTGCTTCCAGGATCTCAGTACAGCTCCAACAATGCAGTTGCAGTTTCCAGTCCATCATACAAATTAGAAGCCTGGACAACAGAACAGTATGGCATAGCAGGTCATAAGGCATGAAATGCAGGTTGCAGTCAATTGCCCAGGAATCATATCATGTTATATCAGAATACCTACAAGTTTGTGGTGGTTGTTTCGATTGCATTGTGCATGTGTCAAACAAACTATGTCCTGGCCCAGTCTAAGCCCCAATCAAGGCCGAACTCGCGGGGGTTACTCAGGTAATCGTTGGTGTGCACGATGCCTCCAAATCCGAACGAAACAAAAGCATCGACATAACATAGAAACAATAGAGAACAAAATAATGTAAATTTTGGAACTAGTTATTACCTCAGCCAATTACTCTCCAGGATATTTTCACACTGGCAGGACGGCGGCCCAGCACAATCACTCTGTAACCACAGATAAATCGTCATTCGGCTTGCGCCCATCTCGTCTCATTCTAAATAACAAAGATATGAGGGATTAGGTTTTCGTATGTCTTCAGAATTCTGTCGAAATGACGCTTCAGAAGGAAATATTGGAATATACCACGATTCTTCTTCATAATTCCGGGAAATACTGGCGTTACACCAAAAAATCTCCATTACGAAACCTTTCGTCTTGCTGCCATATCTTGCGACCATAGTGGAACTCGAAATATGCACAACGACGTCATATACTCGCATATCGGACCCGAGGTCCTGTTCTCCAGCCGCATTCTAATCGGAGACTACCGGAGAACGCAATTCTGGACATCTCAGACAGTTTTAAGTAATTCTGTTAATTTCATGAAATAGAGCATTCAATTTGGAATTGAAATGCATAAAATAGCACCAGCTAGTGAACTTCATTGATGGCAGAAGACCTATTTTTGGGAGCCATCTAAATGCTTTAAAAAATGCAAAAGACCTTGGGTTACTTTGGTATGAATTCCACCTCAATTCGCAAAACTACAGTAACCCATCAAGAGAAAAGCATCTGAATAGTAGTTTTATCACTTCAGCAACTTCAGTAACTGTGCATGTACGGAGTTATTACGTTCTCCGGGCCATTTATGGTCACAATTAGACGTCATTTAAAATAGTTACGAAAAATCTATCATTTCATCATTTGACCACCCTTGGATACGTCGCCGTTAGGACAGGACAATATCCGTACTAGAGTAGGAGAATTAACAAATTATTGGGACGGTCTCGCCCGATTCATGTTTTGATCTAGGATAAAGACAACGTAATTTCATGATTAGGAACATATATCTTCAGTGTATTGATTCCTATATAACTGAAGAAAAAAGGTAACACCGTATTGACGTATGAATTCCTATTAAAGGCGACAGGAATTGAGGTCAAGCAGCGGTCTTGAAATTGTGTAAATATTGCAGTCATGTTTACACAGCGACCACACTTTGACCGCGCGTTTCGCCTCGCTGCTTTGTCCCCTTCCCTTTGCGCGAAGATCTTTGTCTCGATTGGTTGGGTATACTCGGGTTGAGACAAAGTTTTGAGAGCTTTCCGGAGAAAAACCTAGTAAGTGCGAGTGAATTAAGTGGGCGTAATTGAAGTGACTTAGGGTCCAGTAAAGGGGTGTAGGTATGCTTGTAAGTAAGCGGCTTGTACGCTTTTCAGCAATCATCTTTTTTGGGGGGGCTCCGACACCAGTAGCTTTCTGTTTTTTTTAGGGGGGGGGGTCTGAGGCCATTTTTTTATTCTCCGACTCCATGGGCAGGAATATCTTCTTTTTCTTGGAGGGCTCCGATACAAATTTTTTATTCTCCGACTCCAGGTCAGCGAACCACTTTTCTCACGCTGGGGAGGGGGAGGGGGGGTAGGAGGCCCCAGAAATCAAGAGTGCCAAAAATTGGCACGGAGGCTCCGAACATTGCAAAGGAGTCTCAATACGGGAACGGAGGCCTAATAAAATGAGAGGAGGCCCTAAGCCGGAAAAGAAAGCCAGTGGATATGAGATGAGGTTTCGGAGCAGGGACGTCGCTACCGGTGGGGGCAGCGGGGGTAATCGTCCCCACCCCTTGCCTTAAGACTTGTGGGGGGGGGGTGCGCCCCCTGTAAGTTGAGGAGACCACTATGCGGAAATGCATAATAGAAAAAGGTGAGCAAAGAGACCGACGGGACAGAAGATGATGCTGTCGAGGTGGATCCAAGACTGATAACGAGGCCCCCAGGAAATAGGAGTACCCTAGAAGAGAAAATTTAAGACAAGGACGCAAAAGCAACCTGCTAAGAGAATAATGAGGCTCCAAACACAGATGAGGATGACTCCAAGATGTGAAAGGAGTCCCATAACTTTACAAAGGAGTCACCTAGGAGAGGGTAGGAGGCCCCAAAAATCAAGAGGGCCAAAAATTGGCACGGAGGCACCCAGAATTGCAAAGGAGGCTCCAATATAGGAAGGGAGGCCCCAGAAAGTGAGAGGAGGCCCTATGACGGAAAAAGCCAGTGGATATGAGATGAGGTTTCGGAGACGCAAAAATAGGCACCAAAACGAGTAAGGCTCCACCAGAATAGAAAATGATGATCTAGAAACATGGCAGGAGGCACCTAATGCGGAAGAGCACGACACAAGGTTGGAAATAAGACCCCATGATGAACGAGGAGGCCCTAAAATTGGAGGGAAAGGCCATTCGATAAGAGAGATAGCTCCCAGGCGGAAAAGAAGCTTCGCAGATGGCCAAGAAGGTCCCCGAGAAATAACAAGACCACTGAGATAAGAAAGGTTGCGTATAATTTGGAAGAGTAGGAGCCTGGGAGAGAAGAGGAGTCCACCAGGAGATAGGATACCACCCTTAAGATGGACGATGTTCGAATCAAAACGCAGAGCAAGAGGTCCCCAAGACGTAAGTGGAGGCCACTAATTTGAAAAAGGACTCTTAGAAGAGGAATGAGGGCCCTGCCGGACTCGAGAGGAGTCCCCCAAAAATAAGTATGTCTACAGGACTGAATGAGGCCCCGAAGACCAGAAAGATTTCCAAGAAAATGAGAGGAGGCCCTTAAGATGGGAGTGGTAACAGGTGTGAAGTGAGGTTTCCAAAATTGAAGATTCCCTCAAGACTGGTAGGGCTTTGCCAGGATTAAGGAGGAGGCCCACGAGGCGTGGCAAGAGGCACCTAATTTGGCAGATAATGCTCCTGGGACATGAGAAGAAGCCCCATACCATGGTAAAGGGCCCAAGGATGTAAGAGAAGGCCCTTCAAGACGAGAGAGGAAGACATTAAATATAGAGGAGGGTAGGACATAAGACGTTGAAAACCGGTAGTCTTCAGGAAATGGGACTAGATACTTATGGCGCGACATGAGGCCTATAATTTGCAAGAAACCCCTAAGAGATGGTAAAAGTCGTGCCGGGGTGTTTCACATTTACGGCATGGACCAAAACAATCCGGCCGGGGACCCTCAAAATCACGATGAGCCTGGGTGTACCAAAAATTTACGACCGGACCATGAAAATAAATATAGTGGAATGACGGGTCGTACCATTCCACAAGTCTCAATGGGACCAAAACAAATGTAGACAGAGCAACGAACAACACTCCGGACATGGGTCCAACTCTGAAAAAAAAACACTCGCAAAAATACTCACAAAAACACAAAAACATAACAACAAAAAAACACTCCAACTCTGGGGCCCAACAATGATGCCAAACCCCTCAAAACGTTTTAGACCCAAAAAAGTGTCGATGCAGCTAAAGCTCGCGCTAGGCATCCAAGAAAATGACGTCGGGGCCCAAAAGATCACATTTGACTATATAAAAAAATCACGTCGCAGCCCTTGAAAATCACCCTGGATGCCCAGAAGGGCGCGCCGGGCCCCAAAAGTCGCAGCTGCTCCAAAAATAAATTCTTAACCGGAATGTCATTCTGGGACAAAAATATACTCCTTCAGTGGCCACAGTGGAACATCAAAGGGGAAAATTCCTCCTCTATCCTGAGGCATGAACTCTCAAGGATCGTGCCGGGCTCCAAAACTCGCGCTGGGGTCACCAAAATTCGCGTCGGTCCACCAGAATTCGCGCAGGGGTATCCAAATAAGTATTTCGGGCCCCCGAAAACTCGTTACGAGGCTCGAAAACTTGCAATGAGAACCGCCAAAATCGCGTTGGGGCAACAGCAGTACAACACTTCCCACAAACTCAAATCTATCCCCAAAATATCGCGCTCGGGACCCACAATTCCCATCGGTAGTCCCGTCGAAGCTCCACAAAATTGGCGTTTAGGCCCACACGTAAGAACAGTGTGACCACAAAAACCAAATCGGTATAAAAAAAAATAAAGCTGGAGCCTTCCAAAATAAGAATGGGTTTAACAAAATGAATGTCCTGTTCAAGAACATGGCTCTGGAGTGCTGAACATGCAACCAGATGCCTTCACAAATTGCGTATGACAGTGAAGAACATACCGTATCTTTAAAAAAAATCGAGGTCAGATGCAAAATCGTGGGGCCAGGGACTTGAAAAATCAGACCGGGATTCGGAATCTCCAACAACAAAAAATATCCACAAAAATCTCATTGAGCCCACAAAACTGGCGTTGGGTTTCCGGAACCACGCGCCTGGGCGCGATAAATAGCGCTGGGACTAAGAAGTACCGCACCGAAGCCACAAAAAAACCACAAAACTGGAGCTCCACAAATGTGCGTCAGAAGCCCCAAAAACACAACAGGAACCTAAGAGCATAACGGGGGCCGACAATACAACTGGCCCTCCAAAACGCACATAGTCTCCCAAAAAGCGACAGGACCTTAATGCATGCGTTGCAGTCATAAATAAACATACCTGGACCTCTAAAAAATACACATGAAGCTCTTATGGCACACAGAGGTCATAAGGACGCACCAGGTCCTGCAAAAGAGGCCGAGACCGCAAATGGCAACATGGTTCCAAAACGAACAAAAGTACCGGGCGTTACATGAAGACATCGGGATCTTCGAAAACGCCATGACGCGTTAAAAAATAATGGGTGTCCAAAAAACCAACAACACACTGAAACGAGGAAGGGTTTCGAAAATTCATTAGGCCGCTGCGCAGAAAGACGCAGCGGGTCCAACAAAGAACACGGAGGAAGGGCCTCGGTTCGACAGCCATTCTCGGAGGATAGCAGCAAAGATATCAGGTGCGTCAAAGCTGAGCGGAATTTGCATTACATAGCTACCAGAAAATGTAGGAGATAGGAAATTAATGATCGGATTTAATTACTGGACTTTTCGCAGCGAGCGCCCATACTAAGCATTGCAGCACGTCAAATATGGCGCAAGTTTATCATGTGACAGTAATTAACAAAAGGCAGAAGCCCTACCAGAAACCGCAGCATCGTACGAAGTGTTGCGAATACACCGAATGCGCAAAATGAGTGTGCACGTGCACAGACGTTGGCGTCGTGGCGACCAGGTGATATGAACTGGGATGCCTGAAATTGGGAAACTTTACATTTCAAAGTGATGGGTAATATATTTTAAATTCCAGTTAGGGGGGTTAATACATTTTCTAAACTCCTGCTCGTTTTAGGGTTTTGCTGTTTTTCTGCGCTGATAATATTTGTACGTGTCAGGGCGTTTTCGAAGATCCCGATGGCCCTGGTCCTTTTGTTCGATTTGGAACCATTTTGCCTCAGTGTTGGAAAAACTAGAGTTTGTTGGTGTCATGCATACCAATACATTTTGTACTCCAGGATTGTGACTAGACTAAATGAAATATTTTGTACTCCAGAAGGGAAAACGAAGAACAACATCGCTTGGTCGAGTGCTACCACTAAAAGTCCATAGCTGACAACTAGCAGTTTCCGCGACCCCAGCGCCCCGACCATCCAACGTCACTACACATCCTTGAAGGGCAGTACAAAGCATACGGAGCATGAGCCGTCGGTGTTGCGATAAAATTCGTAAAGAACCTTACTAAAACCGCCTACGCACAACTTTGGCGCTTCATATGTGAAAAACGCTATATTAGTGTCAATAAAGTCAATAATTAAATAAATATTTATTCAATATTGGTTCAATATTTATCAATACTTTATCTGATATATAACATACTTAGATTAATGAATATCTATTTCATATTACTCTTTGGAAACTTGCGCTGGAGCCTAGAGGTGTTCTATAGCCTTGCACTGGAGAACTCGCCAAGAAGCACCAGGAATCTCTAGTTGGCAAATCCAGGGGTACTTGGTGTAATCGGAGTATAAAGTTGAAGCCTGGTTTCGCCAGTAAATGCTTTAAATGCGCAATCGAAGGTCGTTTTGTTAAGGGGACAACTTTTTTAGACACAATGAGCCCGTTCAATGCAAGAAAATCACTTCAAATTTCCTAAAATCCGCCCCGGAGCAAGCAAGTTCTCCGAGGCGATTACACCAAGAAACCAATGTCATTCGTGCACTTTTGCATGACTGTCGCATATTTTTTTGTAAATGTGTGCGAAAATAAACATGCGCCTTGAAATATAACCACATTTTGGGTTCATCGGTGTCAGTGAAGGGTCCGTAATACATGTTCCGAAATTTACTCCGACCCATTCCCTGTTCCCCGCCCCATGAGCAGTTGTACTTCTCGGGCTGAGTTAGCGAATCCGACCAGCTCTATCTAAGAAGAAAAATAAAACCGCCCGTGGGCGGTTTTACAGGTACTCCTGTCTAGCAGCTCTAGATATATCTCCTAACTCGATCCTTGCTTCAACTAAACATTCCAGACATGAACTAAACAAGTACATGAAGGAACTTATAATAATAATAAGAATGGGTTTGAATTCCTTGTCTCAGCTTTTTCATGCAAAATAACCTTCTTGGTCATGAATATAAAACTATTTTAGCCGGACTGTTTTAGCATAATTTTCATTAAGCCATTATATATTCCGAAACCCATATTTATAGACTTGGTCAACATGGATTAAGTATGCTTTTGTTATTATTTTATCTACCATTGTGCCTGAAGTTGGCTTATAACCTCATCCTTCGCTAATTTAACAACAGCACAAATTATATATATGGCAGTCGTTCGTAGGCTCTCATATTCCATAGAGCTGTGTGCAGTCTCCACGCAAATCAGAAACATGTTAAAATTTGCTGATGTCATAAGATTAACTCTCCTTATTTTGACAGCAGGAATAGTAAAACATATTTCGTTATTAAAACCGATGAAATTATTTTATTTTATGGTCGCTTTTAACTTGTGCACATCATTATGCCGGGTATTCTCCCTCTATCTTGTTCCTGAGACCACGTGACCTATGACGAAACTTCCGCTGTAAAACCGGCTCATCGCGACGGGACCCACTGGGGCCATGAAACTCATTTGGGGAGCGTTCAAAATCTTGGCCACCAATCCGTCTAAAGACAACTGAAGTTAGCAATAATTCCAATGAATCGCGGGTGAACTCGGCCCATTAGTCGTGGGACCAGTCCCTCGGAGAAGTGTTTGTTGAAGGATGATCCCGGTTGTGTGGTCCGCCCAATGTGAGTGAGTGCGAGTCACCCTGAGCTCTGCCAACAGAGATGTTATTTGTGCGTTCACATCACATCAAGCCTATCCATCATAAATATTTGTTTGTGAACTCTGGAATTGCTTCACGCACCTACACTCAGGCAACATCTATCCCATTTCCATATATCATGGGTATATTTTGGGGAGTACTTTGGCTACTGAGGGCATTTCCCACTAGATGCATTCCTCGACACAATTGCACATATTCACGACTTAGCTTGCTGACATATTGCTGACTTAGAAGTTAGCTATATGTACATATATGCTTGCTTGGTACATACAGCATGAAATGCTGACATTTATTTTTAATTCCATTAAAGCAATGCCACCTGGTTATGGACAATTAATTTTTTTAGTGCAGCAAAATTTTGGGCATGGCTTAGTTTGGCAAGATGTTCATGCATACAAAAATGGTGACATTGGTTTCAGCCCCACCAAAACAAGGTCAGTTGTCAGTTAGTGCATACCTGTTTTTTTTTGTACGCCAGCCTAAAAAAAATTTGTACTCCACTACCAAGAAAAAAATATGAAAATCCTACACTGTTTTGCCTTTTGTGGTTCCAGCCATTTTTTCAGACCCTTGTGCGTTAGCATGGTCCCTGCGTGCCTTAAGAGCTTCCAGTGTACTTTTTATAGCCCCATGTATGAGCTTTAGAGCTTTAGAGCTCCATGTATGTTTATTTAGGTCTGCAACGCATGTTTTAAGACCCTGTCAATTTTTGGGAGATTGTGTGCTTTAGAGCGTCAGTTGCATTTTCGCCCCCCCCTTGTGCTCTTGGAGTCCCGCTGTTTATTTGGGGCTTATAACGCACATTTGTGGGCCATAGTTCGGTTTTGGGGCTTCGGAGCGTTTTTGATGTGTCCCAGCCTGACTTATCGCTCCCAGGCGTGTGGTTCCAGGTACCCAACGCCAGTTTTCTATGCTCAATGCGATTTTTGTGGATCGTTTCTGATTTGTTCTCTCTCAAAAGTCCGAATTCCGGCCCGACATTTGGAGACCCCGGCGCCATGCATTTGTATCCCGTCTCGATTTTTCGAGATTCGGGATGTTTTTCGGCGACGTACACAATTTGTGAAGGCATCGGGTAATATGTTCTGTGCTCCAGAGCCACTTTACGGACCCCGACATTGATTTTTTGGGAATCCTCCTAGTTTTGGAGGGCTCCAGCTCGACATTTTCGGATACTGACCTGGTTGTTTTGGAATAGGTGTAATTTCAGCAATGCGAGTTTATTTTTCAAGGGGTACCAAAATAAAACCGTAGAATTGGGTGGGGAGTTACGGTTGAAATCCGACGAATCAGGAAGGATAGTGGTAGATTAGGCCCCTCCACAGGATAATTCAGGTGATCACTAATCGTTTCATTTCGATAGGGCCCTTGTGACAAAATAGCGGTCGAAATCCCAGGCGCGTGAATTTATTCGCGAAGAAGTTGTTATTTCAGTTTGTTTGGCAGGTGCCTTGCAGCCAGCTCCAAATGTTAGAAAAAAAATTCGAAAATTCCTAAGATTCCAATCAGAAAACCAATGCAACGCCCTTCTTGTTTTCACCTTCGCGAAATTATCGCCTTGGGACTGAGAAATTATCGCTGAAGCTTTGCTTAGGGCATCAAGCTGGTGATAATTAATAACAGTAGTGACGAAACCAACTATACTCAGTTATTCTTGGAGGACATAAAAGTGGGTTGATCAATGGGAGATATCTGTAAGATATGCTTAGCATCAGCCTCGCTGCAATCTAGAAGGCAGGGGGAAGACTCTTTTGTGAGAAAGCATTGAGATGTTGGTTGTTTTTTGACACTCGGGCATTTCTCCACATATTACTTATTTATACCCCAGTATGGCCCAGTTTTCAGATAAAATAATGAGTATTGCTATTGCGTGTTGAGTAAATAATGCACCATGCCAAGAACAAACAGTACATTAATATGAAATCTACATTAATATGAAATGAAAGGGCCTAAAACAATAGGAGGCCGTAGCACAATGGAGGCCCCTTTTCGGGAAGCAGGAGGCTCCTTTCGATCTTGCCCCCTCCCCTGGAAGAATTTCGTGGCGACGCCACTTCTAGCATGAATCCGGAGTGCAAAAATGTTTCAAAAAATGAAACCTCTGAAGACGTGCCTTAATTCCCACCCTGCTCACGACCGTCTACGGGCGACGAAAGACTCCTGTAAGCCATTACGAATGGCTGGGGGATCCAAACGTCCAAGTAACCCTACGGACGTAGGACACCGCTTACAAGTGAAGGTTTGTGATTTTTCCATGCTAACGGCCATTTTCGTTGTGTCCCACGAATGAAACATCGCCACCGCATGGTTAGATGCACACCTCCTATCCCTGAACAACCTGACTACCCCACCGCGGAGGCCACACACCACCTCAGCAGGAAAAATGGCGCTACTGAATGCGCATACGTAAGTTAACTACTTACTGTATCAGCTTGTGTTCCACAGATGGCGTTCCAGTCCAACACCAGCTGACATAAACAACCGCTCCACACGAACCACGCCGCTCACTTCCCCGACAAACACGCACCCCACCCTGAACGGCACACGTATGGCGGGGCTCCTCACGAAAAGAAGCTGACGAGGCGTGGCCTTGAACGATGCCTGGCAGCTGCATAGACAGATGTAGATTTAGCCGAACGTTGCGCGAGCGACGCGTACTATGGATGTGGCCGCACCATTCGTGAAAGCTGAACCAGCTAAACATCACCTTGCGTAAAGAGGTAGCAAAGGGACGATGAGAAGCATGGGTGTAACCAGTAGCGCAACCAGGATTTCAGTTCGGGGGGGCAAGGTTGGAGAGCGGGCCCCTCGCAAGCGGGCCCCCCTCATGTTTTTAAAAAGTCTGCGGAAAACATGCACTTACTTTTCAGCGGGCCCCTATGTTTGGAAACTTTGCAGAAATAAAAGCACTTTTCTTTTACGTGCCCCTTCCTCCTAGATAAATAATATGATATATATACACGCAACACCGAACATACCTTTAACACCGAATCCTCATTCCAAGGCCAGAAATATATGCATGCAAATATAAAAACAGCCTTTCAGGGACTCTGCATACATTGTGGAACCAAAAATTGATGTACCGAGTCAATAGCACAAACCAAGGAAGTTTTCCCTTCCAAATAAGCATCTAGGTAACCTGCCTACAAGTTTTTTATGTTTAAGCCAAATTTGGGTGCATGTTGGGTAGTTTAAAGCTGATCAAAGTGTAAAATTCAAAAGATTAAAGGGGCTAGTTCAATGGATCAAAGTGGGCCTGCTTGTACCGGACACGCTGGAAGCAACTACACATGTCTCACAGTACCACCTTAACGGTCAATATCCAACGCAAACCGGTTTCTTCGGCTGCATCCCATTGTTCTTTTGCTTACCCAAACTTACCCAAATATTGTATCCCTAGCAATAGCTTGTGCTGACCTACCGTATAACATTTCAGACAGGTACATGTCAAGGACAAACTTCCAGCTTAAAGGTTAGCTTGATATATTAAATGGCGATATTGAAGCGATATCGACCCGGAACGCGAGGTTCGGCTCCTATCGCTTCAATTTCCATCGAATGGGCGTCATTCGACGTGGCTCGTTATGCAGTATCAGAAGACTCAGCAATGGATTTTAGTTTTTGCAAGGGCAAAGGTTAAGCTTATCATCCGGTCCGCTAAATTTTCTTTCGTTTTCGCTCAAGCCCATCCAAATCTGGTATCAAGCAATAACCAGTGGTGAACACTCGAATAGTATCTCAAACCGGGACATGTCAAGGTCAAACATTTTATTGAGTTCTTCGATGACCTCGCGTTTTGTCGTTATGGCTTCAATTTGCATTATGTCGGTGTCGTTCGATGTGGCGTGCCGTACGGTATCAGAATGTTGAGATATCGACCTAACTTCACAGGTGTCGATGGTTCAGTGTGCGTACAATGGTGAGTGTAATGGGAATAGGAAGATCAAATCTGTTTTTGTTTGCAGCCGTTGTGATAGCAGGCACTCATGTCCTATATGACTAGTAGCTCCCCCAAGAAATCAGTTGTCCCAAGAAAACCTGCTCGGACAGCGCTCTCTTCTCTGGTTTTTAATTTACACTGCCACTTTGTTCTTCCAGATATATAACACATGGATATTTTTTCTTCAAAATGTCCACTTTCCTCTTAATGGTTCAACGAAATTTGTCAAATTTGGAAGGGAAGCGACCCGTGAATACGCACAATTATATAACCAGCCTGCGTTCATAACCACGAGAGATCAATGTTGTAATAAGTGTGGATCCAGAAATTGCTATGGGGGCACTTGTCTGGAGCGCCGCAACTGCGAAAACAACTGGAGGGGCGCCTCTGGTCGCAAAATTCGAGGGGGCGGGATGCACTCGGACCTTTCCGAAGGGGCGACTTTCCTTTCAAGGTGATGTCTTTTTTTATTCATAGGGACGCCTCTGAGTGAAAAATTCGGACGGATACACATGAACCTATCAGAGTCGCGCGCCTTTTCCCGCCGTGAGAGTCGCAACCTTTACGTGTTGGCACACGCCCTCAGTGTTCCCACGCTCAAAAATTTAAGCAGTATATTTTCTGAAAATTGTCTATATTTAAAAAACGAACCCAGCCTAACCTAACCCAACGTTAACTACTTTTAAGAAAACAAAATCCTGGTTTTTTATCTCTGATTTTTTTTCAAAGTTAACCTAAACTGGCCCAACCTAACCAAATGGGTATTATTATGATTTATGGTGGTAACAAGGCGAGTTTTTACACACATCTTCCTCCATATATATAGCAAGCACATGGGTTAGGTTTGGTTAACTTAGGTTAGTTTAGGTTTTTTAAGTTCGATTTTTTCTAAAAAATATGTCCAATAAAATTTTCCAAACATGGAAAATGAATTCCCAAATTTGCAGGTTAAGGTTTTAGACATTGCATGAGAAGAAATGTACGACCTTTAATATACCAGGAGGTGCTGAGTTTACATCAAAAGTAACGTTATAGATTTTGCTACAATACTCAACGTTTCTGCCAGGGGCCATCGTCAGGAGTGATAGAAAAAACGTGCAAAAATACACGTGAGTAACAGAAAAGTGTGTGTGTGTGTGTGTGTGTGTGTGTGTTCCCGCACCTCGTCCCGCCTGCTCTTCTCTAAAGCTCTCTGCACTTTTGACCTCGGAATCTGTGCGCTCCCCCCCCCCCCCCCCGCTACAGCATACACCGAAACGATTTTGGATACTTTCCGTGATCCCATATCACAGGCATCGGCAGCCTCGGACTTCGATTATGCTTGTCCTTCCATCGTTGGCAACGCCTTTCGGAGACGATCTAAACCGGAATGTAGACGTGCCGATACAGATAGCGAGATTTTCGACTGGCTAAGGTCACGATCACTGGAACAAACAATAATGCAGCAGGTAGGCATTAAAAATATCATTAGATGATAAATATATTTCATCTTGAGCATAAAACGTAATTTGGTAGATAAATACTGGCGTAAAATTGAATACTCTTTCCACGATTCAACGTGACAAATAATCACAAATTAACATTTCTCCTCAGTTTAACTGATGGATAGCTACCGTAGATATGATAAGCTGCCATGCAATTTCAAACGGACCCAATGAACCTATAATGGTTGTGGTGAGGCGATTATTTGATTTTTTTCTAATGTCCACCCCTGTTTGGTATGCACTAGCCTATCCTATTTGGCTACACGCACTGTTACAGGCTCGATTGCTATTGGGCTTTCCTATCGGCAACTATTCAAAAGTTTGGACAGCCAGCTTAGGAATGCCACAGGATGCCAATATACATGTCATTTCTCTTCATACCTACAGTTCACTATAACTATTTGCATCTTTTTATTTGTCTATTTTTGCAGATAGGCCACCACCAGTTATTAGTAGAAGTAGCCCCAGGAGCACCTCAGCTAGGTAGCAAGCTAGCAACGCCAAGGAATTCCTGGGGCCACAAAGTGAAAAGTGTTATGAAGGAAAAATTGTACATTCATGTGCACTATCACACAAATCTGTGTGACAGTGTCACAGCATATCCACACACATGGAACATGTACACCTAAACTTACTTCACATACATAAACGCATGCACTCACACATATATACAAATATAAATGCATACACATATACTAGCATGTACATACATTAGTATACACTGATATGCACCCATGCACATCCATGCACAAACATGCACACAGTAGCACACAGCTGAAATCACATGTATAGGTACAAATGCATCATCGCATATGCATTTTCTTGTTTATCCAGCTTTACTCATACATACATATAATATCAACCTACATATAGTTTCTCCTCTTTGTAATGCGAAATTGTATTTTTACTAATACAATTTTACTTAAAGTTTGTGATGTATAAGTCAATAAAATATGCTCTGATAAATATTTTTATATCTTCTTTCTTAATAGGTACATGATTACAGGGAAGAAATATTATACCAATGATAGTATTCCAAGTTCTTGGTGCTATAAATGGTATGGAATGAAGTCTATATGTTTTTGATGAAAAAGGTACATGGAAATGATCAATATGCCTTCAGGTACTTGATGGTGAGTATTTGAACATATTCATTATAGTGATTGGTAATGTTTGATTGAAGAATCTGTGAAGTAGTAGTATAATCTGTTCCTGTACAAAATGAGGGAACTTCAATATGTTATATTTGACAAATAATTCATTTGTAGGATATGAATAGTGCTGATTATCTGTGATTCGTAATGCTATTTTTTGAATTTTAACAATTCTGTCTAATCGTGTTGGAAAATTGTGTCCTTATATTAATGCACAATAATTGGAATATGGAAGAATAAAAGTATTATATAGATGTTTCAATTCACGACTTGTGATAAAGAATTTTGCCTTCCCATTATTCCTAGATTTCTGCTAGTTTTTGCAGCAACATATGCTATGTGAAATTTCCATGTTAATTTTTCATCAACTATTACTCCAAGATATGTGATTAGCTGTTTCCTATGAACTATTTGAGAATTTATTGCCATGTTTAAGTCAGCACAAGGCATACTAGAATAAATTTGGTAGTTTCTTTTATTGACATTCCGTGATAATCTATTGGCCTGAAACCATTCAGTCATTCCTGATACATTGGCATTGACTTTAATTTGTAATTCCCCAATATTCGTTGCTTTTATCATGACAGCAGCATCATCAGCAAATAAATAGAATGTTCCATCTAAATAATTAACCAAATCATAAATGTATATAAGGAAGAGTAGTGGACCAAGTATGGAGCCGTGTGGAACTCGCATAATAATGCACTCTGCATCTGAGACTACATCATTAATTTTAGTTTCCTGCTAGCGATTTTTAAAATAAGAATGCAATATCATGAGTAGAGTTCCCGATATGCCAATATGTTGTATTTGTTAATAAAAAAAAGTAGAATGTCGATGCTGACAGCATCGAAGGCTTTTTTCAAGTCAATATAGAGACCACATAAAAGTTCTTTCTTTTCCAAAGATGTTGTAATTTGGTCATACATGAGAGCAATCGGCATGTCGATGCTATGTTTTTTTTTCTAAATCCAAATTGGAGAGTACTGAGTATATTATTCAGCTCTAGATAAGATAAGAGGTGAGAATATACCATTTTTCAAGGATTTTTGAAAATACTGAAAGCATAGAAATTGACCTATAATTTGTGTGAATTTGTTCAATTCTCCTGATTTAAATATGGGGATAACCATGGCCTGTTTTAGTTGCTTAGGAAAAACTCCACTTCTGAGACAGAGGTTAAAGAAGTGGGTGATTTGTGTCAGAATATTTGTATATGTCAGTAAGAGAGTGTTCAATTACTATAATTGTTTCGACTTGGATTTCATTAGTATAAATTTCTTGTTCCCAATTAGCATAGTCATGCCCTGCAATATATTCTATTGGGTCTTTGTTAGAAACAGTGATATTCCTTTCTAACTTGTAGCCAATGGTTGAAAAGAAATTGTTGAAGGCATTATGAGTTTGTTCTGTTTGATATTCATTATCTTCTTCATCTAACATGGTTTCTGGGATTATTTGCTTTGTTCTGCGTTTAGTTATCAGCTCATGTAGTAGTTTCCAAGTTTTCTTTCCATTTGATTTGCTGCAGTGAAGGGCATTTGAATAGTGTAGCTTCTTTGCTTCCCTGAGTATCTTGATAAGGATGTTCCAGAATTGTTTGTACTGTACCTCATTGTGTGGATTTGGATATTTAATAAACTTCTTCTATAGTTTGTTTTTACGATTTATGGAACATAATATGCCAGAGCTAATCCAGGCTTTAATTGGGATTTTCCTCCTACTTGGGCAAATCTTTTTTTGTAGCAAGATGCATGCCATCTTTATATGCTGAGAGAAAACCATTACATGCTATAATTGGGTCATTGTGCTGATTAAAATTATTGAACCTTGATACTAAATAGTCATTTAATTGTTTATTGTTTATTGGTTGGTTCACGACACACTTTATGCACATTCACGGCTAATGGCGCCGCCCACACTGTTTCGCCGGTGGGCCGCGGGATTGGGAAATGTCCTGAGTGGCGCTAGAGTCGAACCAGGGACCTTCGGTACTAAATAGTCATTTAAGAGATGGATCTGATTGTAATCAAGTATTTCTTTGGGATAATTTGACTACATATTTTTTGTCTGGGCAGTTAATGTTATAAACATTGGAAAATGATCTGAAAGGTTTTCTATCAGTATACCTGATGAGGAAATGCATGAAAAATAATTTATGAAGATATTATCCAATAGGGAGCTAGTAGTATTTTGCAGCCGAGTAGCATTTGTGATTGTTGGTAGAAAAATACATGACAATAATTGGTTTGAGAATCTCTCCACAATTCTATAATTTTGAATGTTTAATAGATTGTAGTTAATATTTCCTGTGATAATTGTAAGCTTCCTCTCATTCTCAATTATTTGCAGCAATTTTTCAGTGCCCTCAAGAAACTTATCGTGGCAGAAACTTGGTGGACGATAAATTTGGAAAATGATTAAAATGATCTAGTGCTATTTCAAGATTCTAGTTTGATTTCAACAGCAGCAGCTTCATCAAGTTGATCTACAATATCTTTTCTTTCTCTTTATTCCAAACTATTATGAATGCAAATTGCAGACCCTCCTCATTCTCCCTGCCTTCGACTTGCTGTGCACATTTGATAATTTCTCACTTTAAAGAACTTTTCTGTATCTTTGCTAAGCCATGTTTCAGATAAACATATCGCTGACCAGTTGATTCCTGTTGTAGCTAAAAAGTTTTCCTAGTCATCAAATTTATTCTTGACAGACCTGATATTTAAATGTATTATGGAGAACCCCCCCCCTTGTACATCTGCTCTAAGTTTCCTTGGAAGTACATAATCACATTGTCTTAGGGTGTTTTCACATGCAGAAAATTAATATCCCAGTCCCTGTTTTAAGTAGTTGAGAAAACTGGCCTGCCCTTGATATATGTCTCCGGTCACCGTAATACTCCCTAGATTCCTACCTTACCTTGTCTCAGTTTTCTGCTTCACCTAATTAACCTGATTCCGATACCAGTATATTTTTCCACCTTGTTCTCATCTGGACCCAGACTGGGGTGTCACAAGGAAAAAAGAAAAGAAGGAAAGAAACATGTATTTAAATAAATATGTTTTTACGGTCTATTTATTTAAAAACAAAATATTTCAGTATTCATTTCATTCTTGTTACGAATCGAGTCACACGCGTTTCGTGTTTTTTTCAAGCACTCAAACATTCAACAAACATTACTTGTTCATTAATGTCGCCGTCTGGTTGAGCATAGAGGGTGGCTTGTAAATAAATAGAATCTAAATAAAATGGGTAATGGCTATGCCTTATAATATAGTTTTTAGGAAGTGATTTGACGAACAAAGTGAAGTGCTATTCGTCAAATTGTTTGCAGTTCTCTGATTGCAAACCTGAATAATAGTTTTGGGATTATCTTTTTGCGAAGCTGAATAATATAATAGATCTTGCAGTTTTACGCATTGTCCTTACACGTGCGCAGTGTTTGTAAGCGAGGAGTTTCATTGATGGTGTGTTCCAAGGTCGTATGCGGGAGTCCTGTTTATGCCCATTCATAGTCGTGATCAAGGCGACATATACGAGGTGGCGTCATCCCTACTGCGCAGCTTTCTGCGCAGGTCCTTATATGACATCCCTATTGCCCTATTGCCCTCACCAGCTGCTTTCACAAACTATTCGAACGTCTTGTTAAAAAGCGCCTCCTCTATATCATTCAAACACAACACTTAATCTCTCCTATTCAATCAGGCTTCCTTCCAAATCGATCCTGTTTAGACAACCTCACCTACCTGATCAGACACATCCAGGAAGCGGCGGCCAGGAAACACTCCGCGACCGCCGTCTTCCTGGATCTAAAACAAGCCTATGACATCATCAACATAACAGCACTATTACAACACTTACACAACATCGACATACAAGGCAGACTGATGCACTACCTCCATTTATATCTACTCAACAGATCTTTTCAAGTAAAAATTGGGCCCCACACCTCAGACACCAAATTCCCCACCACCGGTTTAATGCAAGGCTCAGTCCTCAGTCCCCTACTCTTCATTTTAGCCTTAAATTCCGCCGTCACCGACAACTTTTCGACCAAAATTGCAGTCTACGCCGACGATATAGTACTATGGACGTCAACAAAAGCACCAGCACACGCACTAACAGTATTACAACACGCACTAACAGAACTCAACAACAAACTCGCCACACTAAACCTCCATATAGCACCACTCAAATCCAAATGTATGATTTTCGGCTACAACAGAGACACAAACTTACGACCCCTAGAAATCAACAATTCACCCATTCCCTTTGTCACCACAACAAAATTTATCGGTATCACATTTATCGATATCACAACACCACTAATTTTTCGGCCACACTTCCTAAACTTGCAAAAACGCGCCTCAAAAAGAATCAACGAACTACGAGCACTTTCTGGCACACACTGGGGATCCGACCGAAACACACTTCTGACCCTTTAAAAATCACTCATTCGGCCAATTCTGGAGTACGGATCCCCACTCTTTGAAAATGTAGCTAAATCAAACCTCAAAATTATAGATTCTATTCGACGACGATCTCTTCAAATAGTCACAGGAGCCTTCACCACCTCACCTTCTCACTCCCTTCACATATACAACCACATCCCAGAATTACAGCGCAGACGTACAGAAGCACTACTTAGATACCACTACAAAACACAACTCACGAAACATCACCCATGCACACAGGCACTAAAACTCCGCACAGCACGCAGACACCAACTCATGAACTCCACACGACTACGAACCACAATAGGATGCCGCATACACCGACACGCTAACACACTAGACATAACACTCCCAACGACAACACCATACCCACAACCCATCGCATGGTGGAAACAGCCGACACCCAACACACACTTCCTCATTGACAAGCCAAAAGACACATATACACACGCAGAAATACAACAACTATTCCTACAATTCACAGCACAGCACGTCAACTACAACATCATATATACAGACGGCTCCAAATCACATACACAACAGACGGGCGCAGCGGCGGTGCTGTACACCAACGCAGCGCCGCCGCGGGTCATCCTACGCGCCCGTCTGCACGACACAGCATCCACATACACAGCATAATTATTCGCAATCTTCTCGGCATACTGCACCATTTACAACACCAAAACTGAACACAACATCATAGCCACAGACGCAAAATCAGCAGTACAGAGCATAACACCCCACACCAAATACAAACACCCCCTCATACCCAAAATACTGCGCATCCACAAACAACTCACCATACTACAACGGCCAACACTTCTCTGGATCCCAAGTCACACAAACATACACGGCAACGAACACGCAGACACAGAAGCAAACATAGCCACAACACTCCAACAAACCACACAATGCCCCTATTCACAATCCGACTACTACCCCACAATACGACAGGCCATCAACAAACACATACAACAAACATGGGGCACAGTAACAACACAGCTACACGAAATACACCCCAACCACAAACACTGGCACTCCATCAACCAAAACACCAGACTAAGAGAACAGACACTAACACGACTACGCATAGGACACACTGCACTCACACACTCATACCTCATACTCAATCAACCACGACCACAATGCACTACCTGCCACCACACACTCACAGTCAAACACATGCTCATATACTGCACCAAATACAACAACCAAAGACAACATATCACAAACTATTGCACCACAAACAACATCCCACTGAACCTCACCACGCTCCTCAACGACGACCATTTAGCATTACACGAACACCTCTTCCACTTTCTCAAAACTACACGCATTATGGATGAATTGTGAAAAAAAAGAAGGAGAAAAAAAGGAAAAGATATGTTAAAAAACGAAAGAGAAAATGAAGAAAACCAGGTATATGGGAAAAAAAGAAAAAGATACGTTACAAAAAGAATAGAAAAAAGAGAAAAAAAAGAAAGAAAAAAAAGAAAAAAGAGAGAAATGTATATTCATGTTCTTGCAATGTTCATTTCTGGCGATGACCCGACCCCCCCCCCCCCCACCCCCCACTACACCCCATACCCCAATGTGGCACCGTCCGGACTAACTTTCTCTTTGTCGACTTCATCATCTCCGGCTCTCACACAACTCTACTGCACCAGCTCTACATCTTCAATCGATCCGGATTACTCTACTCTTCAAGATCATCTCATCGCTATTTCACCACTGCTCGACTACTCTACTAAACCTTCACCTCGGATTGATCCTCCTACCCTACGCTACTCACTGTCTTACACATCTTTTCACAACCGGAACCAGCCGATATCACCAAGCGGTGGCAGGCTGGCAAAACTCACACACACACACACACTATATGACATCATCAGGGGTACCACTTAATACGGGCCAAGCCGCTAACACGCTGTCGAATATACGCATTGTATGCATAGTACGGGGGATAAAATGAGGATTTAAGAGGTGCAGGTGCAAAACTTAGAGCGTCATAGTCCCGGAAGGGATCTCCAATACATTTTATACACATATTATACCCGGAAGAACGTACAAAGCGAGGTAGGACAGGTCAAATATGGCAGAGAATTAGCATCTTAGCCCGGCGAAATGCAGTAAGGACGTATCTGAAGTGTGGTCGTCGCCATGATGGAATAAGGTGGAGAGAGGGGGGTGGGGGTCGATTCCCTTAATGTACATCCAATTTAGCATTGGGCTTATGGTGCTGCATGCCAAAATTAATTGACTGAAAGGCCTTTTAACCCCTCTATATGCGGCAGTGCCCCTGATATAGGAGGCAAGGAATGGGACAATCGTTTCTTTTTAAGATCGACAGGACCATAGGGAGCACGTGAGAGACAGACATTCCTTTTATGGGGGCATCTATGAACCTCCGTACCAGCTCAGCAGCATGGGTGGAACTTCCAGAAAACGATTTGGGAGACGCAATCCCTGGAGGTAACAGGAAGGCCTATGGATTGGGGGATGTGGGCTCACGCCAGTCGTAAGCGGGGATTGCGTATGTAAAATACCCATCCAAAAAGTATGTAAAATTTCACTCTAGTTCGGAGGTTACATTCGGCGGATGGTCTGGAAAGCGGTCAGACATGGGGTGCAAAAAGTGGTCAGGCATGTATTGGCGGCATTCCCTAACAATGCGTTCAGAACTAGATCTGGATGATTCAGATCTAGTTCTCCTACACGTCCGCGTAGTCGACCTAGTCAGCTTACGTGTTGTTTCCGATTCAGAACATGAATGAAGGATCACAATCGAAGTTCGTGGAGCAGAGACTTTGCATATCGTTCTTTCAAATCAATGATCATAGGCCTCATGAGCAACAATGAAATGGCATACGCCGCACCTGTTTCATAGCAGTACCAGAGCCGGTAGCAGTGTCAAGTGCCGCGAGAACGGCGCAGCTTGTCTGCCCCTGGTCACAGCGGCAGCAGCAAAACACGCCAACAGGACAGTGGGACCGGGCGATACGACAGCAGAGTCAAGTGCCGCCAGTACGGGCCGACACAGGGAGCGCCGCCAACCCGTCAATGGTCAGCAGGATCGGGCGGCATGAAACCAATGCAAAGTGCCGCCAGAACGGGCAACACACGAGGCGCCGCCAGTCCGCCCCTGGTCACGGTGGCAACAACAAACACGGCTACAAAGGGCAGAACCGAGCGACACGACACGACACAGCAGAGACGGTGACACATGGCCGGCAGTGTGAGGATGGACATCCTGTCGCTCCTGGTGACATGATGGCGGACCTGCCTAGACGCCCGCCCCTGCGCTCTGCCGAGCAGAGTTCGTGCGCAACCAGCCGATGCGCACATGCAGACTAACTCGAGTCAGCCTCCGTCTAACACAACTAGCCACACTCCTAGCTTCGGCTGCCGGCTACTAATGACGCCCACCCCGGGTCTCACGATGCTGGTGTCGCCTGTGCAGGTTGAGTCCATGATGAAGCAGACATCATAATTGAACTGGTTTGACATCGCCCTCTACCACGTATGTGGCATGCAGCGCCCGCCGCGACCGATGGTGATTAACCAAGAGCTGGACACAACGGTCAGGAGCGCCTCCGGTGCTTCAGACGTCGGACAGACAAGCGATGTATTGACGCCTCATTTTGTAGACGACGAAGCCGGCAACGACGGCAAGGCCGTCCTGCTCCAGTCCCAGTTTGCTGATGATGGTCGTGTTAAAATTAATGTGAATAGAAGTGACATCAAACTAATTGAACCGGTTCTTTATTTAGCTATACAAAGATAAGATATAAAGATAGGGTAAGCAGCATATGAAGGCTCCATATTTGATGGCGGTGGCCAAGTTCTATCGGTGACTCAGCAGAAGGACTTTGGTGTTATTCTGAACACAAGATTGGGAGCATCAGAACAGACGAAAGAATCCAGGAAGAAGGCACTGAGAATGCTTGGGGCAATATATAGGAATGTATCATACATAAGTGAGTAAGTCATCAGGAAGCTTTACTGTGCATGTCAGGCCACATTTGGAATGCTGTGTCCAGGCTTTGGCTCCTGGTTATGAAAAAGATTGTTCGCTTTTAGGGAGTACAAAATATGGCTACACAAATGGTTAATGACATAAGCAACCTGGCATGTGAGGAAAGATTGAAGAAATTGAACATGTTTTCACTTAGATATAGAAAGTTGAGAGGAGCACTCATTGAGGTCTTTAAATTTGTGCATGGTCAGGAAGATGGATATATTAGGTAAATATTTGAATCTAACAGAAATGATGCCCTTAAAGGTCATGAATTCAAAATTAAAGTTAACTACAGCAGGACAAGGTTAAGACAGTCTTTCTTCACTAACAGGGTAATAGAACACTGGAACCAGATGCCAAAAACCACTGTCAGTAGCAGCACATTGAACATCTTTAAAAACACCATAGGCAATTAGTACAATAATAGAGGGTTTGCTTTTCAGTATTCCAGGGAGGGCTGATCGATGGATTTGGTGGGCAACTGGTTGAGTGTTCAGAGTGCAACCAAGAAGGGCCCTTGTGGCTCATAGTCACACTGACCTTTTTGTGTCTTGATGTTTAAGATGCTCCAAAATGCAGCAAGCATTCCAGACAAGCATGATGCAACACTCCATACAATACAGATCTGATAGGCAGGCTAATTCGTGGAATGACACCAGAAAAGGCATGTGTCGACATTGCCATTATTTTCAGCTGCATCCGTGGGCAGGATCATAATCATCAGAGGTAAAGTTGTTGGAACAAATGGATGGGCTGGTTGGATGAACTCCATCAGCTTCTTTTCACTGTCAACCAGGTCTTATATGCATTTTCATCTCTTGGAAACATAAGCATGTTGGTTGACAATGTCTTCTTTCCATATCTTTGTTCCAGATGATAAAGAAACACCACAACAGAATACTATACAATAAAACTACAACTAAAACGCACGTACATCGAACACAAGGTGTGACAGACATAAAACCAAGCATAAGACAACCTACGAGGAAGCTATGTAAAGAGCTGCGCTATTTATGACTCAACTGCGCCACCTAAGAAGTTGAGAAAATGTGTCCCCCTAAAGCGCTGCATTCGCGATGGTCGTTGTCTAATTCGCAGCCTAACTGACGATGATAAAATAACAGCTCAACACGATTCTAAAAGCACCGACGTGATATTACAGCATTTGGAAAGTGAGTTGAATTGAAAATATTTTAATTTTAAAATGCATGGCACCATTAAAACGGCCCAAAAGTGGTACCCCAGATGACGTCATTTGTACCCTTGAAGCTGACACCCGACACGCAGGAAGGCATGGGTATGACAGGGGCCTGGTCGTGATTGGTTGGCTGTATAGTAAATTAGGCAGTTACTAGGTGTTGCTATGAAGTGCTGTGTTTTATTGTGTGTTACCTAGAAATGATTTAATGAATGATATCCCACTCAGGTAAATGAGCAAGTGGCCACCTGTTCAGGTTAACATGCTTAAGTGAACTTGCTAATGATGATGACTTTATTTGCAATAATATTTCTGGCCTCCCAGTCACCTGGGTAGGTAGAAGGTAATTGCGTGCTAATGCAAATCATAGCAGCATGGTAGGATGTATGTAATAAGATTGTAATGAGATGACAGAAAAGATGCTGAAAGAGGATAAATTGATAGGTAGGTAGCCACCCATCTAGGTAGTTGGTTGATTTAGAGATCCAGCCTACAGTCAACAGAACAACAGCCAGATGGTGGATCTGCATCCAGGTGAGAGTGGATGTCATGGCATTCATGGATCTAAATAGGTACATGCATATGTACATATGCACATACATCCACATACCTGCATACACAATTACATATACATAGATATCCATACCCATGGGCACAGGGAATCGATTCCAGCTCATAAAGGTGCATATGCTAGGTTTATTTTTTTAGGATGCAAACATTGCTGTGTGGACCACAGTGCAATATTGAAAGGAGACTAACATGGAAATACAATACAATACATGGTGAAATAAATACAATACAATACAATACAATACATGGTGAAGGACCTCAGCACAATATACTATTGTAATGTTAATGGTCAGCTTTGGTGGGTTGGTACCATTGTGCACTCTCTGTGGACATATTGTATATTATATGCCACTATGTGTATGAGCTTGTAATTACTTACAGCTCACTCTTGTAAGCTACTCCATAATTTCACAAGTGTGCTGGAGTTTTGCACATGACACTCCTGACGTCTCAGATTTAAAAAAAGCTTCTTTGAAGCAAGTCAGGTTAGACTTCACCTTTCATTCACACTCACATTCACCCTCCATACTCCCATGTCATACCAATGGCACCTTGGCAGTATGAGTGGGAGCATAGCCAGGGGTGTCTTAGTAGTTTTCAATACATATGAGTCTAAACTGTCATCCAAAAAGTTACCATGTCTCACATCATCTACATATGTTTAGTCCCACAGAACATGAACCCCTGTAATGTATCCCCATGTAGATATACATAAAAGAAGTAAAATACATTTTTGGTGGTCCAAACAACAATGGATCTGCATTGTGGTATGCATATGCTATCCTTTCCATTTACTGCCCTGCAATTGATCCCCACACCTTATTTCTTCCACTCCTTGCCCCACTCCTGGTTGTGCATACCATGAGCTTTTCAAGATCCACCCTGTGGGATGTTCTGCCTCCTGCAAGTGATTCATCTTTATGGAAGGATTTTTAGGACTGGTAGTATGGTGCAGACTTGGTTGGTGCCTTTTCAGTTGCTTGTATAATTTCATGATATGCCAAGTTATGAATGTGGACATACCTCTGTTCTCTACTCTTTCGTGCCATTATCCTTCCATTTTTGTGTGGTAGTTTACTATGAGGCCTTTCTCCCATAGGTCTCCTAATATCTGCATTTGTTTTGCCCATTTTGTTGTCAAATTTTCATGTACCATGATTTTTGTCTTGTCACCTGTCTGATGGAATTTTGAGTCATAAACAGCACTCCTGTCATCAAGGTCTTGGAATTTTACCAACACCCTCTTATTTTGTCTCAGATGGTGGCATGCTGAGATTGAGCCTTTCAGTTTCACTCCAAATTTCTCTTCTATGACTTCTGTGATTTCCCTTGTTTTTCCTGGTTCCTCATATGTGTCCTGTGTGGCAAATGGGAATCCTTCTGTCTATATTGTTCAAATTCATCCATCTGATTGTTTGTGTCTACTAGTTCCTTTTTTAGTTGCTTGTTTTCCTCCTTTAATTGTTTCATGTCATCTTTGATTTTTTTTTTGGCATTCTTCCTTGATATTCTGTATCTCCCTTGTAAACTCCAAATTCGATTTTCTGTATTCCCTCTTGTATCAATTTGCCTACATCCTCCATGACAACCCAGTCCAGGTCCCCAATTTAATCTATATCAGCTAGTAAGTTATCAGTTGTGTTTATAATCCTAGTCTAGTTTAACCCACTAATTTACCAGTAGGAGCCCAAGCATGGAATCATACAAAAAAAAAACAGAACAAGACAGTCTGTATCTATGCATCTATGCATCTCATATCTTACTTGAAGGAAATTCAGACTAGACATGTCCCCAAAAACAAAGATGCAAAAGAAGGGTAGGAAAGCCAGCATGCCTTATACCAGACTTCATAAAAGAAATTAAGGCTAAGAAAACTGCATTTAGAGTCTTTAAAGAAGCTTCAAATGTCGTTAATCTAAAGGCGTATTGAAAAGCTAGAGACACTGTGAAGCAAAAAACCAGAGCAGCAAAGCGAGCAAAAGAACTTGATTTAGCTAGAAACTGTAATGGGGACAGTAAAAAGTTCTTTATTTCTACAAGCTGAGTAAAGTTTCTAGCACAATTGGTCCACTGAAAGTAAATGGGACTGCATTGGGTGGGGATAGTGAGATGGTTGAGGAGCTGAGCAAGCAGTTTAAATCAGTGCTTACATTGGAAGATATGACCAATCTGCCGACCGTACACCATAGTTCAGTGACATGTGATCTGATAAATGATGTTGATTTCATTGATAGTGATGTTGTTTACAACCATATCAGGAAAATAAAGCCAAACAAGGCAGCAGGACTTGATGAAATTTACGCTAGGGTGCTGCGGGAAACTGAAAAGGAACTGGCATTTCCACTTAGTATAATATTTTGTAGATCAGTTTCACAAAATGAAATTCCAACCGATTGGAAAAGGGCAAATGTAGTTCCTATTTTCAAGAAAGGAGAAAGAGGGAAAGGTGAAAACTATAGGCCAGTAAGTCTCACATCCCTAGTCTGCAAGGTACTCGAATCAATTATCAAGGATAGAATAGTTAGTTATCTGGAAAGTAGCAGATTGATTCAAGATACTCAACATGGGTTTAGAAAAGGACGATCGTGTCTCACAAATCTCTTGAACCTTTTGAACTTCGCCACAGAACAATTTGATCAGGGAAATCAGGTTAATGTAGCATATCTTGACTTTAGTAAGGCCTTTGACAAGGTACCCCATAAACGGTTAATGATACAGATTCAGTCCCATGGTATTGCAGGTAGCATCTTAAAATGGATAGAGTTGTGGCTTTCAGATAGACAGTAAAGAGTGATGCTAAATGGTACAAAGTCATCATGGCGAAATGTGCTTAGTGGAGTCCCCCAAGGTTCAGTACCGGGGCCACTACTGTTCACTATATTTGTAAATAACACTGAAAGTGGCCTAAGCAGTAAGGTTTTGAAATTTGCGGATGATTTGAAGGTCTTTAGGGCAATAACAGGTCAAGATGAACATATCTCGCTGCAAAAAGACTTAGACGAACTTGTGAATTGGTCCGAAAATTGCAAATGAAATGTAATGTTGATAAGTGCAAAATGCTGCATGTAGGTAAGCAGCATATGAAGGCTCCATACTTGATGGGTGGCCAAGTGCTATCAGTAACTCAACAGGAGAAGGATTTAGGTGTTATTCTAAACACAAAATTGGGGGCATCAGAACAGACCAAGGAAGCCAGGAAAAAGGCACTGAGAATGCTCGGGGCAATAAATAGGAATGTATCATACAGAAGTGAGAAAGTGATAAGGAAGCTTTACTGTGCATATGTCAAGCTACATTTGGAATACTGCATCCAAGCCTGGTCTCCTAGCTATGAAAAAAATTGTTGGCTTTCAGAGAGAGTACAAAAGAGGGCTACAAAAGTGGTTAATGGCATAAGTAACCTGGCATATGAGGAAAGATTGAAGAAATTGAATATGTTTTCACTTAGATATAGAAGGCTGAGAGGAGATCTCATCGAGGTCTTTAAATTTGTCCATGGTCTGGAGAGTGGATATCTTGGGGAAATGTTTGAATTGAACAGAAATGATGCAATTAGAGGTCATAAATTCAAAATTAAAGTTAACCACAGCAGAATAAGGTTGAGGCAGACTTTCTTCACCAACAGGGTAGTGGAACACTGGAACCAGCTGCCAGAAAACATTGTCAGTAGCAGCACATTGAACATCTTTAAAAACAGCATAGAGAATCATTATAAGAATAGAGGTCTTGCTTTTCAGTACTGCAGGTAGGGCTGATTGACGGATTTGGTGGGAAACTGGTTCAGTGTACAGAGTGCAACCAAGAAGAGCCCTCGTGGCTCATAGTTGCACTAACCTTTTACGTCTTTATGTTTTTATGTCTTTATGCCTTAATCTACCGGTGCGCCGCTTATGCCCCGTATACTTATGCGTCCGGACCGCTCGCCGTCACAGAGCCGAATCAATATTATCACCTATAATGCATTGTGATTGTGCTATTTAAAATTGTTTAATAGTTGCAGCACTCTCAAGAGGTAGTTCCTTGAAATCAGCGTCACTCCATCACTGGCAGGTCTAGCCGGTTGTTTGGGGGGCAAACGGTAGTTTTTAGGGGTCAAACAGCTGCAAATAGCCATATTGACCATTTTTTTAGGCGTTTGGAGGGGTGGTGGCAATGGTTTTGGAGGGGCACTGGCCCCTTGTCCCCCGTAAATTCGCACCTGCACTCCATTTTCAATGTCCGTGCGATGGAACACACGGGATCACCACCAACGTCAACTATGGGTGGGGTGCTGAAGTATGCCGTGAAATTCGGAACTGGTACGGATACAGTGTTTTTGCAGATATGTAAATGAGGTGAAAGCCGCTGGTTTGTGCGAATATCTTCACAAATATACCTGGTTCAGCTTGCCCATGCTGCTTGTCCCATTTCCTGTCACAACTTTCGACATAATGAGCCGAAAAAGACGAATTTGCGAAATCACCGAAACCTTTGGGCGGGCGTCTCGGTCAAAAGTTTTCAAAATTCGGAAGTTTGACGAGCACATCACACTCAGCGCCCAAAAAGGTATAAATTAGGGGAGCGACCTAGTGCATTTTCGAGAAGAAAAAAAACGCAAACCGGACCAGCCTATTGATCAACCCACTTTTATCTCCACAAAGTATAACTGAATACAGCTAGATTCATCACCACTGTTATTTATTACCCCAGCTTGATTTCCTAAGCAAAGCTTAAGCGACCATTTGTCAGTCCAACGGCGATAATTTCGCGAAGGTGACAACGAGATGAGGATTGCATTGATATTCTGATCGCCATCCTAGGAATTTGTTATTTCTTATGACATTTGCTGCTGGCTGCAAGGCACCTGTCACACAAGCTAAATAGCAAACACTTGGCGAATAAATTCGCACCAACAATGCACTGCATTGACACCACAAGCAGTGAACAATAATTCATAAAGGACAATGCAGCAATGCAACAATGGCAATTCATACAAAACCTTAAAATTCCACGCCGTCATGGCTATGGTTTTCGCTGTGGTTTACCGTTTTGTAAATGATGTTGAGAAGGCATGAAAGCTGGAAAGCTCTAACCATGCAGGCTGTACTAACAGAAAAGAAGTTTGTAGACAGTAAATGTATTTAAATGCATCATTCCTCCCATTGTATATGGGGCATGGGTGTTGTTTTATATGCTTGTGGGGTTCGATTTGTCCCCTCAATGTCGGCTTTGCCCCATGAGCATATGTTTCTGAAAATTATTGAGGGACCAATAGAATACCTATATTTGCGTCAACGGGCAGGAGGCAAACGGATTTGCAGGGGGTTCACTCACTCCAATTAAGAAATATTGGATTTCGACCGCCATTTTGTCAAAGGAGACCTTTCGAGATTAAATAATTAGTGATTAACTGAATTACCCAGTGGATGGGCCTAATCTACCAATATCGTTTCTGATTCGTCGAATTTCAATTCTAACTCCCCCACCCAGTTCTAAAGATTTCTCTTGGCATCCTTTGATAATTGTCACCTAACACTGCTAGAACTATACCTATACTACAAAAACCGGATCGGTATCCGAAAACATGAAGCTGGACACCTCCAAAATAATGAGGGATTCCCAAAAAATGAATTCCGGGTGAGGAAAATGGCTATGAGGCACCGAACATACTACCGGATGCCTTCACAAATTGCGTATGGCACCGAAAAACATACCGGATCTGGAAAAACCGAGGTGGGATCGAGTTTGTGGCTTCGGCGCAACGCTTTTGTGTCCCAGCGCGACTTATCGTGCCTAGGCGCGTGGTTCCGTGGACCCAACGCCAGTTTTCTGGGCTCAACGCGATTTTTGTGGATCTTTTCGGACTTTGTTAAAAGTCCGAATCCCGGCCTGATTTTTCGAGCCCGTGGCGCCACCTTTTTGTATCTCACATTGATTTTTCTAGATCCGTTATATTTTTCTGTGTCGTACGCAAATTGTGAAGGCATCTAGTAATATGTTGGGTGCTCCAGAGCCATTTTCCTGACCCGGACATTTATTTTGTAGAATCCATCCTTATTTTGAAGGGCTCCAACTTGATTTTTCGTCGAATACCGATTCGGGTTTGTGCTCACGTTTGGCCCTAGACGCCCATTTTGTTAAGACTCGACGGACTACTGATGAGAGTTGTGGGTTCCGAGCGCGATATTTTAGGGGACCGGTTCGAGTTTGCGTTGTACTTAGCTGTTTTCCCAAAGCAATTTTCGGCTTCCTGTTGCAAGTTTTTCGGCCTCGGAGCGAGTTTTCTGGAGCCCACCGTATTTATTTGAAGACCCATGCGCGAATGCTGGTGGACCGACGCGAATTTTGGCGACCCCAGCGTGACTTTTGAAGCCCCAGCACGATTATTGAGAGCTTATCCCTCTCAGGATGGAGGGGCATTCGCCCCTTTAATATGCCACTGCGGGCACTAAAGGAGTATATTTTTTGTCCTAGAATGACATCCCGGTTAAGAATTGATTTTTGGAGCAGCAGCAGCATTTGAGGCCCATCGCGATCCTGCAGTGTGATTTTCCAGGGCTGCGACGCGACTATTTTTTAGGCCAATGTCGTCTATTGGACCCGACGTCCTTTGCTTGGATCCCTAGCACGAGCTTTAGCGGCCTCGACACCTTTTGGGGTCCAATACGTTTTGGGGGCTTTTGGTGTAATTGTTGGGTCCCCAGGGTGATTATCCATGTTTGGGTTGTTTTTCGTTTCTCCAGCTTCATTTGTTTTGGTCGCAATGAGACTGTTGTGGAACGACCCGTCCTGCCCCTAGAGTGACTTTCATAGCCCGGCCGTGAATTTTTGGTAACCTCAGGCTCAGCGTGGTTTTCAGGGGCCCCAGCCGGATCTTTTGGGGCCCATATCATGCTAGTGAAGTACCTCGGGACGACTTCTACTATTTCTTTGGGGCTTCTTCTTGCAAATTATAGGCCTTATTTAAAGTCCTAAGGATGTCTTCTCATTTCTTGGAGCCTCTTTACCAGTTTTCAACGATTCCTTGTGTGTACTATCCTCCTCCATATTCAATGGTCCTCCTCTCTCGTCTTGGAGGCTCTCCTCTTATATCCTGGGGCCTGTTTAACATGGCATAGTGCTTCCTCTCATGTTCCAGGAGCACTATCTGCCAAATTATGGGCCTCCTGCCACGTGTCATGGGCCTCCTCCTTTATCCTGGAAAAGCCTTACCCGTCTTGAGGGATCTTCAATTTCTGAAACCTCACATCCTCCAATGCCTGCTACTACTCCCATCTTAAGGGCCTCCTCACTTCCTTGGAACTCTATTTCTCTTAGAGTCCTTTTTCAAATTAGGGTCAGTGTCAGAGTCAGATTTATTGAAGTCTCCACAATAATATGGCTTTTCAGCCCTCTCGTTTATATACATAAACAGGCTACATAAACTATATAGCCTGTGTCGAGAATTGTCAAAGTGGTGTTAACCAAAACGGCTACTGTTTTTATTTTGCCTTGGTATGTGCCTAACAATTCGGCATAAAAATTAGATTGCTGGGCAATCGGCATTTTTTTTCTCAAAATGCGCTTGAAAAAAATCTGTTTTCGGCATTCGGAGCCATATTGGCTGTGAGAACCAATCCAGATAAGTGGGTCAAATAGTACATCTTTTTGATCGTCTCGACGAACTGAGTCGATTGAAACATAGCTGTATCGTCGAAAAATCGATAGGTAAGAAAATATCGGCTATCTTGTGTCTTCTAATACACCAGCAAATGTCCATTTCGGGGCATACAAGGAACTCTGGGGTTTAAAGAAGCAAAAATCATGATACAGCCGCGGTTTCTGCACTTACTCAATTGAAGACTTCAGCATCACTCACTGGGCATAGAAATATAGACAAAGCTTCGTATTTATTCGCTGTTTGAACTACATAGCAGCATGATTGAGGGAGACTGCTTTGTACGCATATGCATCACATACCAAATACAAGGCTATCTGAATGTCTTAACATGCAACAAATAGGTAACTATTCGTTGCACGTTGTGACATTCAGACGAAAATCATATACGTTGGTGATAAAAATGATCAAAATTCGCTGTGGTCATTCAAATTCGACGTGATCACCCTGGAACCATCGATGCAAATTTGTTTTCCCCAAAGGGACATATGTCAGACATCAATCAATGAACACTGGAAATGTCCAAGACAAACATCGCGGGAAGGTGCGGAGCACAACTGACTGGACGGCATAGAGCACCACAGTTTTATCTTTCATGGAGCTCACGGTCGTTTTAGCATATTCTCCACGCCCCTCTTAGTTGTTAGTTAGTTAGTTGTTAGCCTTCTTTTCCGCCTGAAAGCCATCTCTCTGAATCAATGGCCTTTCTCTCTGATTTTAGGGTCCTCCTCGTTCATCATGGGGTTTAATTTCCAATCTTGTGTCGTATCTTCCGAATTAGGTGCCTCCTGCCATGTCTCTGGGTCATCCTTTTCTATCTCAGTGGAACATTGTCCGTTTTGGTGCCTGCTTTTGCATCTCCGAAACATCATCTCATATCCACTGGCTTTCTTTTTCGTCTTAGGCCTCCTCTCATTTTCTGGGGTCTCCCTTCCCTCCTTTTCGTCCTGAGGGCCTCCTCTTCGTTCTGGGGGTCTCCTCCCAATCTCTGTCCTACGTATCTTAGAGGGACTTGATGATATTGTCCTTGGGAGCCTCCTTTTCGTCCTGGGGGCCTCCTTTTTGTCATGGGGCCTCCTTTTCGTCACTGGGCCCCCTGTTCGTCCTGGGGGCCTCCTGTTCGCCCTGGGAGCCTTCTTCACGGCCTGAGCGTCTCCTTTTCGTCCTGGGGGCCTGTTTTTCGTCCCGGGGCCTCTTTTTTTGTCATGGGACTTCCTTTTCGTCATGGGGCCTCTTTTTCGTCCTGGGGTCTCCTTTTCGTCCTGGCAGCCTCCTTTTTGTCCTGGAGGCCTCCTTTTCGTCCTGGGGGCCTCCTGTTCGTCCTGTAAGCCTTCTTCACGGCCTGGGGTCTCCTTTTCGTCCTGTGAGTCTGTTTTTCGTCCTGGGGACCTCTCGTTTGTTCTGTGGAGCCTCCGTTTCGTCATGGGGCCTCAGTTTCGTTCTGGGGGCCTCCTTGTCGTCCTGTGGAGCCTCTTTTCGTCCTGTGAGCCTCCTTTTGTCCTGGGGCTCCTTTTCGTCCTGGGGCCTCCTTTTCGTCCATGGTGCCTCCTTTTCGTCCTGGGGGCCTCCTTTTCGTCATTGAGGCTCTTTTTCGTCCCGGGATCCTCCGTTTCGTCCTGGGCGCCTCTCCCAATCTCTGTTCTACGTTTCTGATAAGGAACTGATGATATTTCCTGGGGGCCTCGTTGTTGGTCTTAGGGCCTCCTTGACAGCATTATTTTTTGTCCCGTTAGCCTCCTAGCTCACCATTTTAATGTGCATTTCCGGATAGGGGCCTCCTTAAATTTCAGAAAGGGCGGCGTCCCCCAGTCTCACGGCAGGGGGGGGGGGATTTCTCCCGCTGCCCTCCGGTGGCGGCGACGCCCCTGTATATATGTTATATATATATATATATATATATATATATATATATATATATATATATATATAAATATATATATATGTATGTGTATGTATGTGATATAACTGTAGGGTTCAACGTTTAAACTTGACCACAATTGGGAGAGCCCATTCGATCATTGAGGGGGCCCAGTGACTCACCATAGCATATACAAAATACCTCCGGCTATTTTTAATATTTGATATTTTGATGAGCATTCTCAAGTTGACTTACGACTTGAAATGGAAAATACAGTCAGCTAAGCTTCCCTAACCTGAATTCCCCTCCGATCGATATTACCCAGAGGACAGTGCTATCCTGGCCTTCCCTATTCTTTACTGATCCCAGGTTACGAAGTGGCATGACCTCCAATAACACTAGGTGACCATCACTGGTGTAGGTTTCTGAAAGTTCTTGGGAGGGCACGACGCATGAAGGAAATAGCCACGCCTAAATGCATCGGGGTTCATATCACATATAGTCCCATGTTAAAGTTAAAACTATTGAGATGGCAAGGCCAACATTTAAATGGTGAGCAAGTCGCCACCCAAAGCATGCGAAGTTACATTCCTGGTACCCATGAGTAGACCCACCCACTATATGACACCATGCTGGGGGATTTCTAATAATGGGTTTCGAATGGCGTTAACCACATCCTTTAATTTTTTTAATTTACGATTTTGAATCCGAATATATGTCTTAACCACCAAAGAAGAAGTGCCAACAAGCCTTAACCGCGCCCTGGAGGGAGAGGGGGCGAGATCCGCCCACCCCTCCGGTTTTTCGTAGATAACTCCAGATTCTACCGGCCGATATACGTCATTGTTTGTGTACCTACCAATAAATGACCGGCGCGTTGCTCAAAGTAAGAAAAATGAAAATCCAAGAAATTTTTTTTTTCTCGAGTTATGGGTCGCTAGTCCAAAAAAAAATTATCAGCGCTATATTACAAATACCGCCGCTGATGCGCTTTCCGTATATTAGCAAAAAGGAAGTCTTCTTGGCAAAGCTAGCGACTCGTTTGATATACATTGTCATGCTACATTGTTCCAGAGTCATTTCAAGTCACCGAGATCAAGTTAGGTCAAGTTCATAACAGGTTAACACACGCCCTAGAGGGGGGATGGCGAAATCTGCCAATCCTTCCGATTTTTCGTGCAGAACTCCATATTGTACCGGCCAGTATACGCCAAATGTTTCGCGTACCTGCTTAGAAATGACCGGCGCATTGTTTAAAGCAAGAAAAATGAAAATCGGCCGAGAAGTTTTCAAGTCAGGGGCCGTTAAAGTAAAAACAATTCGCAGCGCCAGACCACAAAAATCGGCGCTGATGCACTTCCCGTATATTGGCAATAGGGAAGTTTTCTCGACAACACTACCGACTTGTTTGATGCATATTGTTATGCTATATAATTTAAAAGTCATGTTAGGTCGCCGAGGTCAAGTCAGATCAAGTTCATGATAGGGTAATGGAACCAAACTTGGTCAACTGGAATGTGTCATAAATGCAATTGACTGTTGATGATGCATTTACATGTTACTTTACATGTTACTCCCTACACATCCCGAAATCTACTGTTTCTCATTGCGTGCCTAAGCGTTTCCGCACTTTATTCATGTGTTTCACTCCTTTCTTTGCGAAGCCGATTGTGCCGAGCCGCCCAACGGAACAGTCGGGATGGGAGCCCGGTTCCGGTAACTGGAGCAAGTAATGACCTAATAAAGTGCTCCTATATAGGTGACCTGAGGTCAAATGGCGGATCTGACATCTGTATTGCATCATTAGTAATGTCCAAAACATCAATGACAATTTTGGAGCATTTAAACACAACCACAGCGATCCATAACAATGACAAGCCAAGCCACGCAAAACCAGAACATTTGGATATTTTGACCTCATTTGCCCCTGAAGATATTGACCTAAGGTCATGAACTTTGCACACAATGGAGTTCACTATCGCGCCCATCCACCCTGCGAATTTCGTTGCTCTAGCCTTCATAGGAGCTGAGATCTTAGGGGGCGGAATCCGCCCCCTCCAGTGCGCGTTATTTTCCGAGGCCCTCCAGGGCGCGTGTTAAAGTACATGCACGACCGATAACCGTCGCATCGCAATGCACAAATCCCCACTTTATCACGTCGCTCAAACAATTTCCTCCTTCCTCTATCAGTAACTCTTTCTATTAAATATTTCCGATCAGATCCTAACACCCCGACTCGGGGAGGGGCTTCTTACATGCCCACCTCTAATTTCCAAACTAGGCGTTGCATGGAAACGAAATGAATGGCGTCATCTTGTAGCTTGTGGTTTGGGTCAGCATCAAGTAAAGCATGGCATGTTTATTTCTGGATCTGACTGTTTCAGAACATTTATATATTAAAGGTCTTGGGGTTTCATTTTGTGCGCCCTGTTGTGATACTGGGATTAAAAATATTTGATGACGTATATATAAAAAATGGTTCAAGTTTTCCTTCTCACAAAGCGTGTGCAACTTTTGGAAAAAGTTTGTATCTTGCCTAAGGCATCCAGTTCACCGGCGGCAAGTTAGCATGTGATCTGACAGCTGACAACACGGGTGACTAATGTCATGAACTGCAACGTATAATGTGAGTCAACTTGCAACTAAATATGGTTTGTCTGTAGATGAATGTAAGGGACATTCGTGCAACTACAAATCCGTTGGAACTGAGTCTTTTGGGCCGACAGTTGAAATGTTGGGATTGAAGATAATTACCAAGAAAGATGGAAGAAAATAGCCTGGACGACGCGAAGAAGCATGTCACAAAGCGTCTGGAGGAACGCTTTGATCTTGCCGTAGGCACCCATGTCACACTGGGTCAAAATGGTAATGTCCTGACCTTCGACAGTATCAGTCGTGCATGATACCATATTGTATATCACATAGTGTAGGTCAGCTTGAAACCAAAGATGGCGATATGTGTCCATGGGACAGATTCGAAAAGTTCCTGTCATTGACGAAGTGTTTACAAATTATTTTTCCCTGACCTTTGCCACGTTGGGATTCAAAATATTCAATAATGGAAATAGAAGGAAAGAGTGTTCGCAGCACGAAAGAGCATGACACCATGATTCTGGTCTGTCGCATGATCTGTGCATTTGGTACCGCTCTATAAGATGTTTCAGAACGTGTGTAGCGCTTTGAGAATCATTTCGAAGCAAACATATTTTGTTGTCTCTTATACCCTTACGTTTTACCCGCTCATCGGTATGATTATGTACATACAAGCCAAGCTTGGTTTTCGGTGCCACACTATGCCTAAATAATACATGGGTGATAGGGTTTTTTTTTCTCGCGTGTGCCACACCCATGCAGAACTTCATAATGACGACGGTTTACTATTTTCAGACGATACCTGGAAGCAAACCACCTACCTATGGGTGAGTCCACATGCCACACTATGTGATGGTGTCAACGAGAATAATATACCGATGTTCCCCACAACTAAATATTCAGTTGTTGCTGGAGATGGTGGTGCTAGTGACCGCTGATGAGGAAATGAACCTTCCATTCTGTCATGCTACTTTGCCATCAATTGTATCAGAATATTACTCAGGTTCAGCAAGGATTGAGTAATATTCTGGTACAATAGATGGCACAGTGGCATGACATAATGGAAGGTTGATTTCCTCATCAGCGGTCACTAGCACCACATCTCCAGCAACAACCGAATATTTAGTTGTGGGGAATATCGGTATATTGTTCTCGTTGACACTATCAAATAGTGTGGCATGTGGACTCCCCCAGAGGTAGTTGGTTTGCTATACATATATATATATATATATATATATATATATATATATATATATATATATATATACACTCACGTATTCCTTTGCATTGTTATTTGTATACGAACGCATTAACAGGTTATATCGCCTGTAAGCATCCTCTTCGCTAAAATATTTAAAATCGGTATCGGAAGCTAACATGCAGCAAAAGAAGTCATCCGTCCACATAAACACAGTAAGCCACCAACACCTGCACGTCACTATCAAGGAGACCAAATTGGATTTAAGCAGCCAAGGGGTGCTAAATGTGCTAGCACCAGAGGCGAACCATACCCCAGAGGTGTTGGCTTTTGGCGTGATAAAAATATAAAACCCGGGGGTGCTAAATCGCAAGCACCCCATGGGTACTCATTTCAAGCACACTGTTACTAAATAAAGCCCAATGAAAAGGTGCTAGCTATTAGCACCCTGCTTATATTTAGCACCTGAAATTTTGCGATGTGATGTCAACTCCAGAGAGGTGCTTAATTCAACCAGGCCTGTGGTGCTGGAATTTGACATCTGAAGTAGCACCCAAAGGGTGCGAATCATTTTTACAGTGTATCCCAAACCAAAATGGCCGGAAGTTCTGAGTTGTTTCGTTAAGCAGCGCTAAGGTGCTAATGTTCCCGCTATTTTTCCACGCTGCTGATGTTATCTACCCAAGTGCTAACTGTAAGCAGCCATAGAGGGTTCAAACTCCCGTTAAAGAACGAACTGTAATAGTGCTAGATATAAGCAGTTTAATTGTTCTTGACTGCTTGCCAAAACACCCATGGCTGCTGCGATCAAGGATCCTCATTCTTGCAGTCTACCACCTGCAGGCTATAATTAATCCATGCCAGCCGAACAGTACATATGGTGCTTGTTATTGTTTCAATGGTGCTTGAAACTAGCATCCTTAGGGAACAGCGTTGTTGGAAGCAGCCATGTAGCATGCAATTCGCAGCAAAAGTGCCAATCGTGGTTTACAGTGTACACGTCAATTGTATGCAAAACTCGTCAGGTGGGTCACATCATTCCTGGCAAGGTATGTCGCGGCATAAATGCTGTCCTGGAATTCCCATATGACAAGTGGCAAATCCGAAAAAGCGTTTCAGGGCATTCCAGGACAGATTATAATGAGGAATTAGTGGGCTTATCTATGCAATGAAGAAGCCAGCATGATAGTAAACTAACAAAATAAACTAATGACACCGCACACCTGCCACATGATATTCATTGGAAAAGACGATCAAATAAACAGGAAGAAGAGCCTAAGTTATGACTACACATTTGACAAATTACCTGCCGAGGATATTTTTATCAAACAATATTGCATCCACTGCACTCATCTGAAAGAACGAGGACGCAAACCTTGGGATCTTTTACGACGCATTCAACCGTTAGGTCACAAAGCGTAGCCGAACCACACCAAAATGACCGAGGCATGTATGTGATTTTCAGATTATTTTTATGCACGGCCTATAAAACGTAATGTTGCAGCATTTCAGAGATGCTGATTTTCAGATCCATTTGTCATGCAACGCCTATTATGAGTATTGTTCCAGAATTTCAGAGATACTGAGGGCAATATAGCCCCCTCAGCCCTAATGGTGACTGAGCTCACAGACAGAACCGCCCTTGAAGGCATGCCCCACGTTCAGCCAGCTTGATGGTGGCCTTGATTGCTTCTGGCACTTCAGTCAGCCCTTACTAGCTCTGCTGATCATATTGGTGGCCTCGGCTCCCTTATTACCTTTCGTTAGTCGCTTTAGTACCCGTGGTTAGCTACCATAGTACTCTTCAATGTTTGTCTTAGTACCTTGGCTAATCACCTATGTTAATTTGGTTAGTCTCGCTTGTGGTTTCAGTTAGTTGTCCTTAGTTTCTTTGGAGGTTAAATTAGTTCCCCTGATTAGCCATGTTATAGTACCCAACATGGGTGTAACCGCTGGAGGCCAGGGGAGGGACATATTCCACAATTTCTGAAAAGTGGCGATTTGCCCGACCTCATTTTCTTTCGTGTCCACCGAAGCCTCATCTACCTGAGTACGTTCGCAGCAAAATTATACTCATGTATAAAGTAAAATATAAATGCAAGAGAATCGCCAAAAATGCTAGAAGCCGATCTACCCAATCCACAGGCTTCACAGTCTCAGCACAAAATTTCCCAGTGGTAAATCAGCAAACATGATAAATTTCTGCTTCCAGACTATTCTTGAACAACATGAACCTTGGCCATTTCGTGTTTTCGCTTGGATGAAAAGTTGTGCTTTGCAAGGCAACAAATGTGTATTGTCGAAAGGCTTTGTACGTCTTAGGTTGCATTCTCATGCGCATATATCGAGATATCTTAAACAAACGTCACTCTTGGTGTCCTTGTGTATTAAGACCATGGAGTGTAGTCATGAGAAGCCTGAAACACGTATGTCAAGTTAGCGTCGTATTAGTATTCAATTACGAGTTCACCAGAGGCGTATTTGTATTGGCTTTGGCATTCAGCGACGGGTTTATGATCGTTCGAATCAACTACCACAAATGCTTCTGCGTGTAATGAACACGCTGGAAGCAACTATATAGGTCTCACATGACCATCTTAATGGTGAAGGTCCAACGCAATCCGGTCTCTTCGGTCGCCTCCTATCTTTTTCTCGTTTTCACCCAAACCTGCCCAAATTTGGCATCAAGCGATATCCTGTAGTGAACCATCGTGTAACATTTCAAACCGGTACATGTCAAGGTCAAACTTCAAGGTCAAAGTTAAGCTTGATTTATTACATGGCGATATTGGAGCGATATCGACCGAGCGCAGATTCCGTTGCTATCGCTTCAATTTTCATAAAATGAACGTCATCCGACGTGGCTTGTTATGCGGAATCAGGAAGCTAAGCACTCTAATTTGTTTCAAGGGGAAAGGCTAAGCTGATCCTTTGGTCATCTCACTTTTTCCCCGTTTTCGCTCAAACCTATCAGAAGCTGGCATCAGGCGACAGCCAGTGGTGAACACTCGAGAAACATTTTAAACCGGGACATGTCAAGGTCAAAGGTTTGATTGATTTCTTCGATGACGTCGCGTTTCGTCACTATGGCTTCACAGATGTCATTAGACGTCCCTTGTTGTGCGGTGTCAGAAAGCTGATGATTCAAAATAATTTAGACGGGTCAAAATTTAAACTGATTTCTTCGGTCGCCACTCTTTTTTGGGGGAGGGGGGTCGCCCAGGCCTACCCAGATCCACTAGCAATCCACTAGGCCATGCTGAACCCTCAAGTAGCATTCTGAAACCGTGAAATGTCAAGATCAAACCTCATGTCAACCTCAGGTCAAGATCAAACCTCAGATCAGTTTGAATTTTTCGAAGTCCTCGTGACTCGTCGCTATGGGTTCAATTTGCACCAAGTGAGTGTCATTCGACGTGGCTTGTGCCGGATTATAATGTACCGAAATCGAACTAATTTCAAAGGTCAAAGGTCGAACTCATTTCTTTGGTCGCCCCGCGTTTCTTCATTGTCTCACAAAGCTACACATGCTTGGAATCAAGAGATACTCATGATGTGGCTTGCGATACGTTATCATAATGTTGAGATATCAAAGTAATACCGAAGGTGTCGAAAGTTCGATGTGTGTGTACAATGAATGAATGTAAAAGAAATAAGAGGATCAAATTTATGTATGTTTCAGCCGTTCCGATAGCAGGCACTCATATATTATATGACTAGGAGCCCCCCCAAGGAATCCGTCATAACCTGCTCGGACGGCTCTCTCTTCGCTGGGTATTAATTTACACTGCCGCATTGCTGTTCCAAACATATCAAACATATAACTCTTTTTTCAAATTGTCTGCTTTCCTCTCAACGGTTCAATGGAAGTTATGAAATGTACAAGAGAAGCCACACGTGAATGCACACGATTCAATAACCAGCTAGAGTTCATAATCGCGAGAGAGCAATGCTGTAATCAGTTGTGGATCCAGGACTTCGCATGGGGGTCTGGATGGACGCCACTTCTTTGGAGCGGCGCCACTGGGAAAGCACCTGGAGGAGCACCTCTGGCTGAAAAAAAAAAATTTGAGTGGCGGGATGCACTCGGTCCTTCCCGAAGGGGCGTTTTCCTTCCAAAAGGGTGCCTTTTTCTTTCGTAGGTTCGCCTCTGGTTGAGAAATTCGAGCGGATACATTAGAACCTTTTTAGGGGGGCACATTTTCTCGGCCGGAGGGACGCCACCTTCCATGTGGGGGCACATGATATTAGTGCCATACCCTTTATCCGCCCTGGTTGCCACTGCATCGAAATTTTTATCCGTAAAACAGGAAAATACGGGAAGGGTTCTTGTATGTCTATGTTTGCTACCATAAAACCATCGTCCAATATTTTCTTGCTTTTCCTGCTGCAAAGGGGCAACATGTAACGCACTTACAACATTGCTCAGTGGTTATTGTGTAAATTGAAACCAGCACATATGGCATACAGCTAGATGTTAATAGGCAGTGATAAGGTGTACACCTTTCTAATTTTGGCGGAACTTCTGTTTCCCAAAATATCATTGTTTTCCAATGGTAAATCTGAAAACCAGAAAATGGAAATGAACTGGATTAAATGCAAGGATTTTTTTTTGTATCGGGGGGGGGGGGGGAGGTAGCCTGTAAAAACTGCCCGCGTCCCTGGTTTGTATCTCCCTCTCAATTTCGAAACCGTGGCTACACCCACGGTACCCATTGCTAGTTCAGTTAGTCCAAGCCTGAAAATTGTAGCCATAGTTCCCTTGTCAGCCTTGGCTCCCTTGGTGTCGCCTTAGTTTTTGCATTTGGAGAAAATTGAAACCAACGTTGACTTTTATAGTCACCCGCGTGGAAATATTCAATGTGGACGTGGGCAGGCTCTGACACTGGTGCAATGGGAGTGTAGGTTACAGTATTGTCAGGTGTAAGGTCTGCTGCGACTCGGGCTGATAATTGCACAGAAAAACAAGCACAACAGCGTTAAATATTTTCCGTTATTTTATGCATCCTTCCTGGGAAAGGAGCTCCGAACGAATGGCTTGTTGACACACACAGCAATTCCCGGGATGTTGCATGAAAGAACATCCATATTTGCGTCGCAAATGTTTCACGTAGCTTCACATAACGGAATCATATTCCAGTTTTCCTCGTGAACCAAATGGATAGTTAGTCAAATGTCAGGGGTACGTGCCACGTCGCAAGCCTGGTACCGCTAACGGATCGCAAGTCTTTCCTGGTCACCTCCATTCGACGGTGTTCAGTCATAGCTTGCTCCAGAAACCATGAAGTAAGCCGAGTGCTTCGTGCTAGGCTGCATGCACTTCTCACGACCATTAGCGTGTTATGTCAGCTTGAAGGGTGCAACTTCACGGTTCTGAACATCGTCCAGTCCAGTTCTCTCAGAAACTGAGAAGCTCCGTTACTAGCTCGTGTCGAGGTAGTCGGCCACATTGTGCCTAGTTCTCAGATATCGGTCACATTATACCTGATGCAGGGATCTCGACACCACGCTATGCCTGGTTCGGGGATCTTGGTTACATTACACATGGCCTATGGATCTCGGTCACCTCAAACTTGGTTCAGGGACTTCGACTATATTATATCTGATGCAATGATATTTGATGCATTATACCGGATCAATGAACTTCGTCCATATTATACCCGATTCAGGGATATCGGTCACAAGGGCATGTATGTATATATATATATATATATATATATATATATATATATATATATATATATATGTATATATATATATATATAAGCATATATAAATATAAATATATATATATATACCCTATTGCGTCCAATTTCGGCAGGGTGCAAGCAAGTTCGACTCGGAAAATGCTCCGCTATGATACTTGTTCTTGTCATATTTTGTTAAATATGTGCCCATTGTCCAGTAAAGGGGCGGGTTTTTACTTTACGGGAAATATATATTTTACGGGAAGTATTTATTTCAAGCCGGGCATGCCGCAACCACAAGGTCAGGAGGTCACAGCTCGTCTGAACGTCTTCATGCCACGTGGCGAAGGACGTACGAGGGGGCGGTACAGGACCCAACTGAATGGGAAAGATAGGCAATCATCAATGCTCATCTTTCTGGGTCCTTCATGCCGGCCTGCGCAGTCCGTGAAAACATCAACTAAGTGACTGGCGCACGGGCTAGGTGATTTTGATGTACACCCTGTACTCTGGCGTGTAAGCGCATGCCATGTGCCCTTCATTGCGAACACTTCGTTGGTTGTACCCTTCGTTGTACGGCGTTCATGCGAAATTAATGACATTTCCAAATACATGTTATTTTTATATTTTGATATTTCTACATGTGCACAAGATTAAAGTGCATATGATTTCAACATAGCCAGCAATGTTATTTTACACAACATAAGAATACATATTGTCCAATTAAAGACCAAATTCTAACGTTTCATGTGCATAATGCGATAGCAGCCAGTAGGGTGCTTCCTTGGACATCACTTCCAGCTAAAACACGAGGGTGGGGAAGGAATCAAAACCACCCTTTAGTCAGTAGTCTTCAGTTCAGTATCGCAGTACTTGAATAACGAGTCGACACATCAGAATATGTAGAATGGGCCGTCATCGTAAAAGTCAATTGGCATTGGAGGTAATACGAAGACGCATTTAAATTGACCAAACTTTTCACTTTTGAACCGTAATTTTTCCGTTAGTTACACACAATCAAAATCATGGGCGCAAAGTAACCCTAGATGTCGACCCGCCCCTAAACTCCAATCCACCACCACACAGCCGAAATCGGGTTTTGCGGTGCCGAAACAAACCCGCATGCCGAATACCATGCTCATTTCGCTGAATTATAATGCACACTGTTGGAATTGACTGCACTATTTTTCAAATGCCTGCCTAGCCGAATTTCTCCGTCTTATGTGATATCCGGACGCAATGTGCTGAAGCACCGAAATTGGATGAGCTTAATACTAAAATCAATGCAGTTTGTCCAAAATTGTACGAAAAAAGGTGTACGCCTGGTGTATACTTGTGAGCAAACAGGTGCAAATATGTGATATATGTTGTAGTGGGCACCGTTCCGCTAATCCGTTAACCGCGAAGAGCGAAGCTAACTTTTTCGTTAGCGGATTAGCGTTTCCGACAACTTCGAAAACCGTTAGCGGACCACATAGCTTTCGCTTAAATTGTACCTTTGCTAGATTGAGGTACGCTAACTTTAAGTCCGCGAACATTTTTTTTTTCTTGCCAGTAAATGCAGTCGTATCGCCTCGAAGCAGCCGACGCGACCGCAGCGCCTCTGGTGGTAGACCGGAGCATTACAGCGAGCGGCGAGCGGTCTGTGTGTTCCTGCTGCTGGCCACGCGACGAGGGTTGAGCCCTTCTAGAAGGCCAGTAGTGCCAACTGGCCGCTGCGTTCCACCGCAGGCTTCGCCTGTTCTTGATGGAGAAGGATAATCACAGCCAGCTCAGCTCGGTAAGGAAGGCCATGGAGACTGTCGTGGAGACGGCCCCGAGGGTTGAGGTGATCAGTGGTGAGGACAGCAGCATCGCCAGCAATGAGGATCGGAAGATGACTTATTGAGCAGCATCACGCATCTCCAGGCGAGCATGAACTACAGGTCACTGAACTACAAAGTACATAACTTCATCAAGCCCTAGCTGGGGGCCTGCTCAAAGGCGTTTGACATCGCCTTCTTGGGTGAGCAAGTGTTGATTGACCTATTGATCAAGTACAGTACAGCCATCCCATCCAGTGCTACAGTCAAGTGCCTGTTCTCCATAGGCAAGAACACCTCGAGGAGCAGGAGAGCCGGCTCTGTCAGGTACCAACTTTGAGAGGCTCATGAAGAACACTCAGCATCACGTCGAAGCGATAATGGGCGCAAAATGACCCTAGATGTCGACGCGCCCCTGAACTTCAATCCACCACTACGTCGAAGCGATAGGGAAGGAACAGGAGGCCAAGCAGGGGTAGATGGGTGAATTAGATTATGTAAATTATTCTCCATACATAGTTCTAGTTCGTAATATGTTTTTTCGTTTAATACTTCATTTACCGTAAAAAAACAACGTGCTCAATGTTAACTAATGCTTAATTTAATTTCGTTCGCTAGGTAGTGAGGCGCACCTAGAATGCAATCTGATTTTGACATGTTGCACCTTTTTGGAAAGCGCAATGTCCCAGCTACAACATATTAAACATCCAACTTTCTAGGTCTATTTTCAAGGGTTTTCGAGCGAAAAACGAAACCGAAACTAAATTCATATAAAGATATTTAGGAGTTAGTGATTATCGTCAGCTTCCGTTTATTTGATTCGCGGTTTATCGGTTTAGCAGCACACACACACACACACACACACACACACACACACACACACACACACACACACACACACACACACACACACACACACACGCGCGCGCGCACAGATCACACACACAGACGCACAGACACACAGACGCACAGACAGGCAGGCAGGCAGGCAGGCAGGCAGGCAGGCAGGCAGACAGACAGAGACACACACACATATGTATATATATATATATATATATATATATAGGTTTGGTACCCGGCAAGTCTATATATATACATATATATATATATATATATATATATATATATATATATATATATATATATATATATATATATATATATTTGCCGGGTACCAGGATCTCGGTCAAGTTCTGCATATATACCTGGTCGAGGGATAACGGCACGTTACGTATGTCTACTCCAGAAATACCGTAAACGAACAACTACATCAGACCAGCACCAGCTCACGAGATTCCACAACACTCCGTCTGGTTATGTGACGTCTGACACGGTGTTTGCAAAACGTAGGATAACTACTGCATGGCGAATGATCATTCACAACAACCATTGAGTATATTTGCTATAGGTGTTTCCATGGTCACATTCCGCATGTGCTCTGCGTCCTTTACATCTCGAGGAAGGTATTTGTTGGCAGTTCAGTCATGTGGGTCTATAAGCACACCTTTTTAGGGGCGGGGACATTCTGGCCGGGTGCACTCCGATATTCCAGTGGGGTACATTTTTGCTGGGTGAGGGGATACTTTTGTTGTAAAACTTGAGGGATGCTTTCGAACCACCCACAGGGCCGCCGTTCCCAGACAGGGGAACACGTTCTGCTAACAAATTCAAGGGAGGTGGGATACTGGAACTTCCAATAGAGGCGCTTTGCGGGTCCTCAGGAGTGCCACTTTCTCTTCTACCCCCTCCGATCGGTCCTTGTTTGCTCCCTCCCACAAATGCTTCACTTGGCACTACGACAATTTCTGAACGGAGCATCCAATAAGGAAATAACGGTAAGGCTCCTTTATCAATTTTGCATCGTGCAAGGGTGATGCAAATCTCATACGATGGCTGATTAAATTGTAAAAAGGCAAGTATTAAACGAGTACCTCGAACTCATCGTACAGCCTAGAACCGAACGCGTTTGGGTTCTTACTTACCGTCCGCTAGGCGGCAGGTTTGTGCCGCTGATACGCATAGATGAAAGGCGCCAACGCGAAGTTTCCAATATAGGTATTTCTGATCATGTGATCTGTACCAATCCGCATGGGCTAATATTTGTGTACAACGGCATGCATGCATTACTTACAGCATGTACCACGGATATGAGATGATTCCGCTGGCCAATAGTTGTGCAGCACCCCAAGGGGTAACGTGGAACCCAAGCAATGAGGACCCATGATTCGCTTCAGCCTCTCAAGCTGCAATGCAAAAAGTAACCTTAATGCCGTTAAAAAATGTCCCCGTCCGACCCCCGCCTTCAGCACCTTAACACCACATGCACTCTAACATTGGCCTCTCTTAACGTAAATGTACGCTTGCCTTACACTTGCTTGCATAACCCAATCGTTTAATGGCGGCAGAAATGACCTCTTTGGTTCGGTATGCCTCTAACCTCACTCTCATTTCCCTTAAAGGTGCAATTGAGTAGGAGTGCATAGGCACTAATGAATGAAAGCTATTGTATTCCCAGATGACGACGGCAGAGGAAATACGCGTATTAAATATAACGGTTCGGAAACTGGATACTCTAAATAGTGCCCATGGGAGTATTATCTCTGGAAAACTAGGTGCTTAAGCGGCCAGAATTGTAAACGACTATCACTCAAGGAAAATACTTGGTCTATTTCAATTATGAATTGAATGTTGATGAAATGGCCCTGCCCGATTAAAGGTTTCAGGAAGTTCTCGCCATTTCATGGAAGCAAAGGAAAACACAAGGACGCAGACAGAATTGCCTCTCAATTCCGCCATGACATAGTTTCAAATTCGCACTATGTAGTAGAAAGAAACCGTATTTTGTACGCAACTGGGCACCGATAAAAAAACTGCGCGGCAGCTGAGAACAATGGCATCCAATGCTTACCTACCCGCCCCAGCTGAACAAGCACGACGCTCATCCGGGAGCAATGTTAGCCGATGCTGTGCCGCATGACACCGCACCAGGTACGTATTTGGGTCTTGCGACGCATCCGACTGCTAGGTCATAAATCGTCGCCAACCTCTCACGCCGGCTGCTCGCAGGCGGAATCAGTGATGCCGCCGGGTGTGGGACTCGAGCCTTACGATCAAAAGTGTGACTTGGTACCGGCTGAGCTGCCGCGTGCCCGGAACCACACAGGCACCGGCACCTGACGGTCGCATAGCGCAGCCGGCACCGCATCCAGGTCGTGGGAAGCGCGGCGCATGCGTGCTGGCCGTGCTCGCGACATGCGCGCACGGCGTGGTGGCCGGCAGGTGCGGCGACAGCAGCAGGTCAGAGCCAACCCGGCCGCTGGGTGACATGGCCACTCCGCCGTCCGTGCTGCTGCCGGCGCTCTGGGTCATCGCGACCGGCCATCAGGTCGGCGCGGGGGTTCCGGCAGCTTCTGCCGCCCGAGCACAGGTACGCCACCAGGTCAGGACAGAGGTCAGGTCAATGCAGGGGTGTCACCACCCTCTCTGCTACCCGAACACAGGCACGACACCAAGTCAGCACAGGGGTGTCACCAGTCTCTCTGCCACCAGAACACAGGTACGTCACCAGGTCAGGACAGAGGTCAGGTCAGTACAGGGGTGTCACCACCCTCTCTGCCACCCGAACACAGGTACGTCACCAGGTCAGGTCAGTGCAGGGGTGTCGCCACCCTCTCTGCCGCCCGAACACAGGTACGTCACCAGGTCAGGACAGAGGTCAGGTCAGTGCAGGGGTGTCACCACCCTCTGCCACCCGAACACAGGCACGACACCAAGTCAGCACAGGGGTTTCACCAGTCTCTCTGCCACCCGAACACAGGTACGTCACCAGGTCAGGACAGAGGTCAGGTCAGTGCAGGGGTGTCACCACCCTCTCTGCCACCCGAACACAGGTACGTCACCAGGTCAGGTCAGTGCAGGGGTGTCACCACCCTCTCTGCCGCCCGAACACAGGTACGTCACCAGGTCAGGACAGAGGTCAGGTCAGTGCAGGGGTGTCACCACCCTCTGCCACCCGAACACAGGCACGACACCAAGTCAGCACAGGGGTTTCACCAGTCTCTCTGCCACCCGAACACAGGTACGTCACCAGGTCAGGACAGAGGTCAGGTCAGTGCAGGGGTGTCACCACCCTCTCTGCCACCCGAACACAGGTACGTCACCAGGTCAGGTCAGTGCAGGGGTGTCACCACCCTCTCTGCCGCCCGAACACAGGTACGTCACCAGGTCAGGACAGAGGTCAGGTCAGTGCAGGGGTGTCACCACCCTCTGCCACCCGAACACAGGTACGTCACCAGGTCAGGTCAGTGCAGGGGTGTCACCACCCTCTCTGCCACCCGAACACAGGCACGACACCAAGTCAGCACAGGGGTGTCACCAGTCTCTGCCACCCGAACACAGGTACGTCACCAGGTCAGGACAGAGGTCAGGTCAGTGCAGGGGTGTCACCACCCTCTCTGCCATCCGAACACAGGTACGTCACCAGGTCAGGTCAGTGCAGGGGTGTCACCACCCTCTCTGCCACCCGAACACAGGCACGACACCAAGTCAGCACAGGGGTGTCACCAGTCTCTCTGCCACGCGAACAATGTATCCAATGGCGCTGGTGATAATTTATTGACAACAGCGACTGTTTTTCGCCTGGAATTACGGCAATGAAGAAAACCAGGCTGGACATTTTGTCCTCGCAAAATTCACCCTGCATCAAAAGCATGGCATGGATAATATTTAGGAATTTGCATTGCTATGCATCAATTCGATCAACTGTCACTCACATGCTGTGGACCTCATAGCGAATCTCTTATCCCGTAACATTAATGTAACGTTGCTATTTCTTCTGGTTATATAACGGTTATAGTGCCTTATAATGACATTCTTTGATCGTCCGCCGCAAAATTTATTTTCTTTGGGGAGAGGGCATTCGTGAAAAAGGTCATGCATGACACACTCATTATAAAAACACTCATATTTTACGGTGTATATGTACACATCTCGCAATCATCACGCACTTGTTACCGCCCTACTTGTTGCAGAAAATCAAAAATACTCATGTAAATGCAAACATTCATAAATATCATATCAGTAAATACACCTCAACATATAAAGTGGATGCACACCAATAACGCTACCATGTTAGTGTGTTCAAAATAAATCCAGGTCATTACGCTCCTAACCGGGTTTGAACTAAGTTCACACAAATTTGGCCACTCTACACTTACCTAACCCAACCTAGCCTAGCCATTATTATTGTAACTTCACCACTGTTGTAAGCATACCATGCTGAGCGGTGTACCTGTCCCAGACTGGAGCGCTGCAGATGGCAGGAATGTCTCTTGGCGTACGTTCATGCAGAACTATCCGAGGCTGGATCACAGCTGGAATGTCGCCGAGCTTGGACTGAATAGAGGAGTTCAGTCGTCAGGAACGGGATCCGATGGTGGGACTGCAACGGCAGCAGGACAAGGCCGTAACGCGATTACCACAGGACTGCAACGGCAGCGGAACGGGACAGTAAAGGGGTTGGAGCAGCACTGAAACGGCACCGGGACGGGACCGTAACGGGATTAGAGCAGGATTGTAACGGCAGCTGGTCCGGACCATAACGAGATTATATTAGGACCATAACGGCAGTGGGACGGGACTGGGAGTGGATCGTAACGACAGCAGAGGAACCGCACTGGCAGCGAGACGGTACGCAGTGTTCACACTTGACAATTTGCGGCACACGAGTAAGAGCTGTGGAAAAGAACGCCACAACGCCAGCACGATGCCAAAACAATGAGAAGTATGGAAGCTGAACCGACTGACATAGGTACAGATGTCCATCGTGCGACCATCTTGACTATCGCTTCTCCGGGCCATTTCACTTCTTCAAGAGATGAAGCAACCGTCCCAGGGGCAGGATTGTTCCGCCCCAGCGCTTTCCCAAGCTGAAAACGGAGAGTGGTGACGAAACGAAACGCGTTGGTTGTGGCCAAATTTCGCGATTGCCACCATAGGTATGCACTTCGGGATGTGGATTGAACTTCGAAGTCGGGCGAAGGATCCGATCTTCGCAAACAAATCGTGAGCACTCAAATTCAAGTGTAAGCTGCACCAGCACTGTAACGTTGCACTTAAATGTTGTGAAAATTGAAGGCGTTGCCTGTGTATTTTTGGTTTCTGGTTCAACTATATGCTTCGCTCGGACTCTGGTTGCTTGGCACGATTTCTTGCCACAATCAATGCGTGTACTCTGTGTCCAGGTAAATTTCAGCTGATGCCATCGTTGATGCAAGTTAAGTTGCCATCGTTGATGCAGCACTTAAGTTTCACACAAAAAACACTGGTTGAATGCAGCTTCAGGTAGACATTGATGTTGGGGTTATATTCCTGGTTGCACAAATGACCCACACATTACTGTTAAATCCGAAAATGATCAGAAGTTAAGTTATTCGCAAGGCATATGATAGGTTATGATAAGTTATTCGTTGACAAGGCATATGATAGGTTGAACTTAGCGTCCGTTTACGAGTAAATCACGCCAAAACACCAAGTGCACCACATGTTGAGTCACTATGCGATGACAAGTTAGGAAAATAGACGAGTACTGTAAACAAAATACCGGAACGTTCCCTCTACTAACGTTACAACCCCGCAACATGACATGGGCATTTCCCCCCCTCCAAAAAGTGCAGGCATAATTCCACACATTTGCCATGGCTGAGCCGACACGGCGTTGCAGAAGTCTATACAATTGGAGGGAGGGGCGCATGAAGAACTCCCTGGCAGGCAGTGGTGCAGACAAGATTTTCATAGGGGGTGGGGCGACTAAATACATGTTACGAAATGCCGATTTATCGCGCCGAAAATTTAGGGTTTCGCATGGTGAAGATCTCAACATTTCTCGTTTCATCTAGTGTATTTTTGGGTGCTAAAGTGGGGGAGGGGGAGGGCATGGCTGCGTCCCTGCCTGCAAGCTTCATGGGCCATGGGCGGAAGCGATTCCCGGAATCAGAAACGGGCTAACATTTAACAGAAATGACCTTAACCGATAACTTCGCATCCTCGTTAGAAATTTGAGGATCACTCCTCTCTAGACGTGAAAGTAATAAGCATTCGGAGCATATACAAGCATATTACGTTCGCCGGATATTAACATGCCACCACGCACATGCAGCAGATGTGCACGATTGCCGTTCGAAAGCATATTACAATATGAAGATGGGAGGGGTGGGGATGCATGTAGGTAAGTAAGGACGGCAGTGGTCAACAAATCCATTCGATACTGCAATAACAACAGATAAATTAACAAGAACACAGCGTGCATAAAAGCAGAAAACGGGTCGGTGGAAAATCAAGACTAGAGACACACTTGTACCATAAGTTTAGCTTGAGGCTTACAAGAATAATGGACAAGTTAAGGTATGGCATTAAAAAGTTTGCAGGACATAAACGAATCAGAAAAGCGTGATCTTTCGGGAACGCCGTGGAAACATCACAGATCAATGCCTAATCACGACTAGAAACTTATTGGTATATTTATTTGCCACAAGGTCGGGGTGTAAAACATCCCAAGGAATTTCTTGTGGGTCCGTCTATAGTGTAAAACACAATCTCGCACTAATTTAAATCAAATCAACAGATTTTGGTTTTCTGCAGTTTTTTCTTGTAATCTACGACTGTCCAGCATACTGCACCCTCATGCCTCACAGACGAACTTCATCCCATGGACACTAACACGCTGGTAAGAGCAGAGCACTTCGCACTACCTTAGATCGAATGAACATACCTTGGTGCTCTGTAATTAACAAAACAACACAAAAACGGTGATCACCGGTCACACGTCACAGCCAGAGTGTATTTGCTTTCATCGCAGTTATACGAGCAGACTGGTATGCACAGAACTCACCACATCGCGCAGAGACAGCAGACTTTTTATCCATCTTTAGCAGAGGCAAAGTGCCATCCGCTAGAGATATGCTACGTTAAGGAAGAGCTACTTTAATCCGGCTTATGTCGCATCCGGTTATATCAAATAAGAAAGAGAGGAAAGATGAGACGCCGGCAAGCAAAGAACATGGCGCAAAGGCCGATACATGCATACACAGATGAAACCTACACATACATTCACGAATTTAGAAGTACACTTTGGAGTGTGGGCAGGATCGTGACCTGCGGAGAGGCTCCACTGCCCACCTGCGACCTGAAATGCGAAGCGGAGGCCCGAACACCTAGGGCGAGTCGTAGGCGCCGGACCCGACCTGGTATGTGTAGGTGTATGGTTTAGTTACGGCTTGGATAAAAAACATATGAAGGGGAAAACCAAGCAGCTTGGAAAAAAGGTAAAAAACCAAGCGCAATTTATGAGGAGTACCGTCCGTTTTGGCCAAATTGGATCGGTCTCTACCTACCTAGTGTAAAATATCCTATATGTATATGTTTTTCCAACGACAGAGACGGATGTACAGACAGTCAGGAACGAGTGTAAGTTGTACGAGTGTAAGTTGAACGAGTGTACAGACAGACAGAAACGGGTGTAACGCAATCACACAGCTAGCAGATGGTGCAGCAAGCGTTTTGTGTTCTTCAGCTTTATTTCAGGTCAAGTTGAAGGAGGGAAATGTGAAAATTTGAAAATGCGAAAATGTGAAAGAGAATCAAATTAGTTCTGCACGTTGGGTTTCTTGTAGGAAGCAAAATAGCAGTTCAAGGAGTGCCAGAAAGAAAAAAAAAAAAAAAAATTATTGACACCCCAAAAAAAATTTGGATAACAACACCAAAAAAAAAAAAAAAAAAAAAAAAAAAGGAAAAAAAAAGGGAAAAAAAAAAAAAAAAAAAAAAAAAAAAAAAAAAAAAAAAAAAGGAGTGCCAGGTGATCATTCCCGAGGAGTGCCCGGAGCGAAATCTGTTGATGGTTATGGTTGAGATATTGGAGAATAGCGCGGCGATGAGGAACATATGCTGTATATGAAGTAATATATGGGCGATAATGAGGCGAACACGACATGTGGTGCACTTTGGGGCCGACGTGATCCATGCAAAATATAATTATGTGTTAATTTCGTGTGTCCAAGACGAAGTCTGGCGAGTAATATCTCATTCAAATAGGAGCACTGGTGGGAAAAGGGCCGGTTGGCCGATGGGGGCTTTATGGTGTGTAGGTGTGTGGTGTCGTGTGACCAGCAGACCTGTACATATTTCTGAAATAACATATTGGTGAGTGTAAGATCGCCGGGTGGTACTGGGGTATGATTATACTCTGGGAGGTCTATTGCCACTCGTAGCAGGTTATCCGCACGTTCGTTGTCCGAGATACCCGTGTGGCCATGAATGCAGGATGAGCTGAAGGTGTGCGTACTTGTTATGGAAGAGGTGTCGGAAGGCGTGGAGTGTGGGGTGGGTAGTGTTGTGTATGACCGCTGGGGCGTAAATGGAGGATCGTAAGTCAGTGCAAATTGTGAGGTAGGGGTAGTGATGTATCGTGCGACGATGTGTTGGAGACAAGTGAGTATGGTTATTAATTCCGCTATGCATACCGAATGATGTAGTGTTAATTTGACATGACCTGTGTCAAGCCAACCGCACCAGGCGGCGTCCATACCAATACTGGTACGTGAGCCGTCGATGTAGGTGTGTTGTGGGTGGGCCTCTTGGTATTAAAAAAAGAAGACTTTAATGTCCAGGGGTTAAGCAGGTTTTTGTTATGCCGAAAGAGATACTCGAGCTTGGGGTGATTCATGTGCCAAAATGAGAGAGGGGGAAGGGATTCGAACCGAGGTTACTTCGGGAAATTTTGGTGTGAATGAGAGAACCTGTTTCAAGTGATTAGCAATGCTGTATTTGTTTTTGTTTTTGGAACGCCGTGCCGAAGACTTAGACCGTACGAGGTTGGAGGGGTGATTTAGTTGTGTTGCTGTCCTGAAGTGATATCCAACGAGTTGTAGTGTTCTGCGGTGTTGTAGGCTAGGGAGGCTGATCTCAGCCTGGAGACTGGTGACAGGTGTCGTGCGGAGTGCTCCGGTAATGAGGCGGAGTGCGTGATTTTGTGTGCATTCGAGTGACCTGGTGAGTGTAGGGTAATGATCGGAGGGTAATGATTATATGATCGGAGATAAATGCATTGTATTCCAGAATTTAACGAATCAGTGCAATATACATTTTGTTAAGGGTAGTCTTGTCTGCACCCCAGTCGCGATCTGACATGCAGCGCAGGACATTAAGACAAACAGCGCAGCGTTGTTTGATATAGGTGATGTGAGGGAAAAAATAGAGTCCTTTGTCGAGTGCAGCGTTGGAAAAGTGGCCCTTTTTTGGAACTTTTGCAATCCAAAGAATTATACACTCCGGAAAAAAATACACTCCTTGCATTGCTGGATGAAGACATGCTTAACTAGCAAGACAGCTAGATATCATTATACAGGTATGTAGGAAAAAATAATACAGAGGAAACAATGAAAACCTATAGGGCTTTGATAGGTTGTTTAGCAGGAAGTAGAAAAAGAGGAGTGGTGACATCCATCCTCCCTATGGTCCATGCAAGCATGGAGTGGTATTCGAGGGCCATTGGGCTCAATACCAGGGTGGCCAACATTTGTAAGGAGCTTGGGGTGCAGTTCTTGGATTTGTGGGGGGAGTTTTGGGGGAGGACGGAGATGTTTGCTTTAGATGGATTACATCTGAGCAAGAGAGGAGTGGAATTGCTCAGCAATAGGTATGAGGAGGCTCTCAACAGGAAACAGGGAAACTAGGCAGGACATGGGGGGATGTAGCTGATAAAGAGAGAAGCATAGCAAGCAATGGAAGGAATAATTTATCATGTTTTTATGTCAATGCCAGAAGTGTTAGGAACAAAATTGGGGAACTGCATGCATATATGTTGTCTGAACAGCTAGATTTGGTGTGCATAACAGAAGCATGGGTTAACGAAAGCATGTTTGGAGACAACTTGCAAGAATTTGAATTGACAGGCTACAACATGCATGCCTATCAAAGAGAGGCAAGGATAGGAGGTGGCATTCTCTTGTATGTTAGGCAAGTAATGAAATGTCATTCCATAGAGGATGGAGTACATAGTGCAGGAGTAGAATCTTTGTGGTTAGATATAATTCTGAAGAATGGAACAAAATTTAGGATTGGGGCATTCTATAGACCTCCAGACCAGAATGAAAACACTGACAGGCTGATGCAGGAAGAGATAAGTAGGAGAGTACAGGAGAGAACTATTTTGTTGGGGGATTTCAACATAGCAGGATTGGGAAACAAAACAATAGGTGTAAGCAAATCAGAAAGATGTTTCATGGCTTGTTTTGAGGACAATTTCTTCTTTCAAATGATACACGAGCCTACAAGGGAAAATAAAATATTAGATCTAGTGCTTACTAATGAGGAAAATTTTGTGCAAAATGTTAACGTAGGAGAGACCTTTGGTAATAGTGATCACAACATTATACGCTTCTCATTATATGTTGGAAGGGTAGCAACCAACAGAACATTGATTCCGAATTTTACAAAAGGGAATTACAGTGAGTTCAGGAGCTTCCTAAGTGAAATTAATTGGGAAGACATATTGAATGGCTTAGATGCTTATGAAATGTGGACAATGATAAAAGATAAGCTATTTCAGGGTCAGGATAGGTTCATTCCCAGTAGGCAAATTAGATCAAACAGGGTTAAGCACCCTTCGTGGCTGACTAGGGAAGTTAAGCAATTACTGGACTCAAAGAAACAAGCATTCAAGAAACTAAAAGATACTAACTCTGGGTTAAACCTAGAATCATATAGAATAGCTAGAAATAAAGTTAGGAGGTGTGTTAGAGCATCTAAAAGACTTGCTGAAATCAACTTTGCTCGAGAATGTTCAGCAGGTAATGCTAAGAGATTCTTTAGCTTCTATAAATTTAAGGCTAAAAAGTGTAGTGTAGGACCACTGGAGGTAGATGGGGAAATAGTGGTTGATGATTGCGACATTGTGGAATCACTAAGCAAGCAATTCTCATCAGTCTTCACTAAAGATAATTCTGGTACAATAGGAACATCTGTAGGCCATGCCATGGCAGATGATATGCTGGAGGATCTTACAATAACTACAGAAGCCGTAGAGAAGCAGTTGCAGAATATAAAACCTAATAAAGCTTCCGGACCAGATGAAATATATGCTAGGATCTTAGTAGAGTGTGCTAAAGCTTTAGCAACTCCCCTAGGTATCATTTTCAGGCGATCTATGGAGTATTCAGAAGTACCTGAAGATTGGAGAAATGCAAGTGTAGTACCAATTTTCAAAAAGGGAAATAGGAAGAGTGTAGGAAACTACAGGCCAGTCAGTTTGACCTCATTAGTTTGCAAAGTACTAGAAAAGCTGGTTAAACAGAATGTTCAGATTCATCTTGATAGGCACAACCTTTTAAGGGATACTCAACATGGATTTCGATCTCAAAGGTCTTGTTTAACTAACCTATTGGAGTTCATTGAGTATGTTACCAAAGAAGTAGACAATGAAAGCAGGATGGATGTTGTGTACTTGGACTTTAGCAAAGCTTTTGATAAAGTTCCACATGGAAGGTTAATTCATCAATTACAACAACATGGGATTGTAGGAAAAGTTCTACATTGGATTGAAGCATGGTTGCAGGGAAGGAAACAAAGGGTAGTATTGAATGGATGTAAATCTGGTTGGAAAGATGTTCTGAGTGGAGTGCCACAGGGCTCTGTTCTAGGGCCCCTCCTCTTTATCATCTTTGTGAACAACATTGAAGTAGGGCTGAGGAACAGAGTGTTCAAATTTGCTGATGACATCAAGCTGGTAGGAGTGGCTAACAGCAGAGATCAATCTAGTAATATTCAACTAGATTTGGACGACCTAAAAGAGTGGGCTGATCAATGGCAGATGACTTTCAACTATGATAAGTGTAAGGTTATGCATATAGGGTCTGCAGGCGAGACATTCAGTTATAAAATGGGAGGGAGGGAACTGGATGTTATTGAAGAGGAAAGGGACTTAGGTGTGTTGGTCTCAAAAGACCTTAAAGCAGAAAAACAATGTATCTCAGCTAGAAATAGGGCACTCAGAATGCTGGGACTCATTAATAGAAGTGTGAAATATAAGAGCAGGGAAGTCATGAAAAAGCTGTACTTAGCATATGTGCGGCCCCACTTGGAGTACTCTGTACAAGCATGGAGCCCCTACCTAGAAAAGGATATAGATATGTTAGAAAGAGTCCAGCGCAAAGCCACTAGACTCGTCAGTGGATTAAGTAACTTAGAATATGGAGAAAGGCTTAATGCATTAGGTATGTACTCACTCAAGTATAGGAGATTAAGGGGAGACATGATTGAAATGTACAAAATTGTTAGAGGGCTAGATCAGGTCAATTTGAATGATGCTCTGCAGTTTAGAGTATCCCATAGGGGTCATCAATTCAGGTTAGACAAAATGAGGTGCAGGACAGTTAAACGACAACAGGTCTTCAGTCAAAGGGTTGTTGACCAATGGAATAGGCTGCCTGCTGATGCAGTGGGGAGTCCCTCATTGAATGTCTTTAAAAGTAGGGTGGATACATTTTTTAGACAGGAAAATGTTGTTTTTGAATTCTAACTTGTGATGCATGGGATATTGGCAACTTCCTTTGCGATGTCATACTGATGAGATTGGCTGTGGTGGCACAGGTGGAGGGATTGCATGGGTTTGGAATTGATAGGTGTGAACATGTACTTTCTAATATCTTCTAGACAGGCTTGACCCAGATGGGCCCTTGTGGCCCTTATTAAGCCTTAACACTTTATGACTTTATGACTTTATACAATAATGATAACTTGGGTGGAGAGGAAGATTCAGTCATACTGGGTCCCCTACCACATAAAGTTTCCAGTATAATTGAGGATAATACACATTTGTTATTTCGGGTCATCTGTAGGCACCTTCCAAGAGGAGGCAGGAGTGGAGCCGAAAATGAGATGCCAGCCAGTTTGGAAGAATATCAGTTTGCTAGCATGCACAAGTACAACAGATGTCAATGGATGGCAAAATATGGATCACTGCAGTCTGAATATGATCTTAATGCCACTGAACATTCCACATTTCATAACATTCCATCTTCCATATCATTCCATAACATTCCATTTGTGTATGTGTGATATCTGGTGAAGTGCAGGTGAATTAATAAACAGCCACCAATGCATTCATGTGTATGTTCTCCATCTGTGGACAAACCTCAGAACAGTCCAGATGTGCCCAGAAGAATGTGTGGATGAACACCAAGAGCTAGAGTGGCATCCACACAACTGGTAAGCCACAAAGTGTAGCACTTTTCCCAAATCCCCAAAATACTGGTGGATATGAGCCATGTTTTGCCACAGCATAGGAATTTTCATGGGCACTATTACTTTTCCACACGTTTTACACACATTTTACCTCCATGAAGCATACAAAGGTATTAGTTTTGGCTAAGTTATGCTATATTTTTTTGTGTAAGTTATCCATTTATCAAATTCCTTTCGGAATAATTCAGGATTATAAAAAAAGAAGTTTTTCAATTAAACAAAAAACAATCAGGCTAGCATAGGCTGTTTGGTTAAAATAGGCCATTTACTTTTCATTTTTGGAAGGAAAAAATTGCTTGGAAAATTTATATTAAAAAATGCTTTCTTGCATCCAGTTAGGCTGCAGCTTTTTCTTCATTTTTAACACTACATTTCATGGTATATTTCCCAACCAAACCCAAGAAACTTTTTTTGGTGTCATTTTGCTACCCAACTGCACTTGCCAAAAAAATGTGTGGTCGCATCATGTAAGTACCTACATTATGAACACATTCATAATCATTGCACAAAAATTAAATTTCAAGAAATCAAATCACCTTAAATTGCAAATTTGTCCATTCAGAAAGACAGAGACCAGAAATGTTAAAAGTATAATGGCATTCAATGGAGAATGGGGACAGGATGCACCTAACAATTCCCTGAACATATCATGAATGCACAAATAATGCTTGAATGCATGCATATCTATAATATCTGCAGTCAATGTGCACTGAAGAGGCCCAGCCCCCATTTTGAAAGAAAAACATTCACGCTTCAAAATGTGGAAAGTGAAAACAGGATTTTCCAGAAAAAATCAAAGCAATCAGTTTTGTTCATTACTACGCTTGTAGGCAAAACTTCGCAGCAATTAATATTATCATGTCCTGCTTCTTGTATTATCTGAAAATATCCCGTCACACAACATAAGCCTACAGCTTTGGTTTATCCAAATTAATAACTCGAATTACCGCCAAGATATTTGATATAGGTAAGTAGGTAGGTACCTACAAAGTCAGATATTACAAACTCTCATACCTGGAGCCAAACACGCAGTCAATTCCAGCGAAGAGCTTTAAAGAAAATCCTTCGTTGAGTAAAAAAACCACTACGCTCCGCTAACCAAATATAGGAATTCACCTTTACCAGCCAGACCGCGTAGGATGGTCCGTTCTTGGATTCAATGAGTTCACCGCTCTCCGTCTCCCACTCCGGCCGGAGCTATTTAAACCATTGCCACGAAAAGCCAAGGATAATGCATTTCTTCTTGGTTCCTTGGAGAATGATATGTTCTGCATCAATTGGGATGGATAAAACCGTTCATATTTATATTATTAAGCAGTCAGGAGCGATATACATAAAAGATATCTGGACGATTTTCCCCATGAAAATTGCCGTAATGGTACCAAAACGTTCCTAAAACCTGCTAACACTTTGCTCCAAAATGAAGATCCATAGAACCAGAAATTTCATCTTCTTTCGATTTCATGACTTATATTGTTTCCGAATTTCATCAACAAGCGGGAATAGTTGTATTCATGCCACTCCGACCGCGAGGTTTCCCCACTCCGGACAAATTCAGATTTACGTGTGTTGACCTAATCCTCTACACTCTTATAAACCTCATTCTGATCCAATGATTAATTTCTTCCCATAATCCTGATTATTATTAATTGAGAAAAAGATCCCTGTAATTCTCTTGGCAGATTTCTCTAACTTATTTTCAATTTTTGGTATTTCATAGCAACCATGGTGCGAAATGAGACGCTAATTTCCGCTTGTCCGTGACGATAGTCTGTTTTCCAGCGGCAATTTGCCCGCCCGTCTAGTCGCTTTTCAGCCTTCCAAGTCATTCCTTGCTTCCACTAAGCATTCCAGACATGAACCAAAAAGTGCATCGAAATATATTTAATATTAATAAGAATTGACTTGAATATTTTTCAGCTATCTCATTTGAAAGAAAGAAAATTTAATCGTCGAGAGAATAAAATATTTTAGACGGATTGTTTTAGTATAACTTTCCTTAAACCATTATATATTCCGAAACCCATATCCCGAAGTAACATTTTAGACCCTCCCATTTTAGACCCAGTCGGTGCACGAACGTCCTGCTCTCTCGGTATGTTGTGAATTTGTATTAGTTGTGCGGTGTTGGTATCCTAGGAGTGGCAGGTATTGCTATATGAACTTGGTTGAAATCGAATAAGTATAATTTTGTGATTATTTTCTCTATCATTGCTCAGGAAGTTGCCTTATAAGTCATTCACGTAACGTGGATGACTTCAGACGACGATGTGTGGTGGACCCAGTGTTGGATTTTCACTTTTCGGTCTTGGATTCGGAGTGTATAATTTTTTGGCTTGCCAAAGTATGGAGTGTATAATCTTGAGAAGCACTATGTTATATGGTGTATAATTTCCCAGTTTGCCAAATTATGGTGTGTATATTGAAGCACCAAGTAACTGAGTATATGCATTTTATAAATAACGAAGTGTATACATTTTGAAAAATGCTGTGATGTTTTCTGGAATGAAGAATAAAAACCCAGGGGCCTCGGTAGCTTAGATGGTGGAGCGTGGGACTCGAATCTCGCGGCCGGCGGCGTTTGCAGAGTCCACCCACGACCAATCGGTGTGATATAAGTTGGCGACGCTATACAACCTTGCGGTTGAATGCGTCGTAAAATAACCAGATAATTTTTATTATTCAAGAATAAAACGCCTTCAAGTCATTTGCTAGGTTCTTATCATAGTGTCTCACAGACAACCAGATGGGGTCCACCACACATCGTCGTCTGAAGTCATCCACGTTACGTGAATGACTTATAAGCAGTGCTTTCCGCGATAACTAATTTTCGGACCTGCGATAACGATAAAACGATAAGAAAGGTTTGCGATAACGATAAACGATAAACGATAAAAAAATTTCACAAAATTAACAGCGATAGCGATAAAACGATAAAGCGATAGCGATAAAATTATATTTTCGACGCAACCACTTTCGATAAACCCTCGTACGTCATGCGTAACGTCGTCTGTTTTGCGGCGCGAGGAATATGCTTTTGACAAACCCTCGTATGTCCATCGTCCCTACCAGTTCTTAAAGGTTTTATGTAAATAAGCCTCAATCAATAACTACAAAATCTTATTTCAAATTCTTTATACTGAGTAAACAATTTTATTTTCAAACGATAATGAAATAATAAAATTATCTCAATTATGATTAACTTTGAAGATAGGCTAATATTAACTTGAAGATATGCATAGTTACCAGATATGCGGGAGTGTAGAACAATCCCAGTTCTTAAAGGTTTTTTGAAAATAAGCCTCAATCAATAACTACATGTTATTTCAAGTTCTTTACACTGAGTACAGAATGCTATTTTCAAATGATAATGAAATAATCCAATTATCTCAATGACGATTAACTTTGAAAATAGGCTTATTTTAACCTGAAGATTTGGATAGTTGCCAGATATGCGGGAGTGGACCCCCCTGTGACTGACCTCTGCCCGGCCCGCCGCGCAAATTTATACCACCCGTCGGCCGTCTGACAGATCTGTACACTTAGCAGATGGCAACAGGTTGCGCACACACACTGTCGCGCGGCATACACTGTCGATCGTCTTCCATTTTTCCATCATCCCGTTTTACATTTTATCGTTTATCGTTCATAATTTTTGGAACTTGCGATAAGTGGATGAGCGATAATTTTGAAAATTTAGCGATAAACGATAACGATAACCGATTTACTTAACAGCGATAATTATCGTTTATCGTTTATCGCTCATCCTATCGCATGCGGAAACCACTGCTTATAAGGCAACTTCATAAGCAATGGTAGAGAAAATAATCACAAAATTATACTTATTCGATTTCAACCAAGTTCATATAGCAATACCTGCCACTCCTAGGATACCAACACCGCACAACTAATACAAATTCACAACATACCGAGAGAGCAGGACGTTCGTGCACCGACTGGGTCTAAAATGGGAGGGTCTAAAATGTTACTTCGGGATATGGGTTTCGGAATATATAATGGTTTAAGGAAAGTTATACTAAAACAATCCGTCTAAAATATTTTATTCTCTCGACGATTAAATTTTCTTTCTTTCAAATGAGATAGCTGAAAAATATTCAAGTCAATTTTTATTAATATTAAATATATTTCGATGCACTTTTTGGCTCATGTCTGGAATGCTTAGTGGAAGCAAGGAATGACTTGGAAGGCTGAAAAGCGACTAGACGGGCGGGCAAATTGCCGCTGGAAAACAGACTATCGTCACGGACAAGCGGAAATTAGCGTCTCATTTCGCACCATGATTGCTATGAAATACCAAAAATTGAAAATAAGTTAGAGAAAACTGCCAAGAGAATTACAGGGAACTTTTTCTCAATTAATAATAATCAGGATTATGGGACGAAATGAATCATTGGATCAGAATGAGGTTTATAAGAGTGTAGAGGATTAGGTCAACACACGTAAATCTGAATTTGTCCGGAGTGGGGAAACCTCGCGGTCGGAGTGGCATGAATACAACTATTCCCGCTTGTTGATGAAATTCGGAAACAATATAAGTCATGAAATCGAAAGAAGGTGAAATTTCTGGTTATATGGATCTTCATTTTGGAGCAAAGTGTTAGCAGGTTTTAGGAACGTTTTGGTACCATCACGGCAATTTTCATGGGGAAAATCGTCCAGATATCTTTTATGTATATCGCTCCTGACTGCTTAATAATATAAATATGAACGGTTTTATCCATCCCAATTGATGCAGAATATATCATTCTCCAAGGAACCAAGAAGAAATGCATTATCCTTGGCTTTTCGTGGCAATGGTTTAAATAGCTCCGGCCGGAGTGGGAGACGGAGAGCGGTGAACTCATTGAATCCAAGAACGGACCATCCTGCGCGGTCGGGCTGGTAAAGGTGAATTCCTATATTTGGTTAGCGGAGCGTAGTGGTTTTTTTACTCAACGAAGGATTTTCTTTAAAGCTCTTCGCTGGAATTGACTGCGTGTTTGGCTCCAGGTATGAGAGTTTGTAATATCTGACTTTGTAGGTACCTACCTACTTACCTATATCAAATATCTTCGAGGTAATTCGAGATATTAATTTGCATAAACCAAAGCTGTAGGCTTATGTTGTGTGACGGGATATTTTCAGATAATACAAGGAGCAGGACATGATAATATTAATTGCTGCGATGTTTTGCCCACAAGCGTAGTAATGAACAAAACTGATTGCTTTGATTTTGTCTGGAAAATCCTGTTTTCACTTTCCACATTTTGAAGCGTGAATGTTTTTCTTTCAAAATGGGGGCTGGGCCTCTTCAGTGCACATTGACTGCAGATATTATAGATATGCATGCATTCAAGCATTATTTGTGCATTCATGATATGTTCAGGGAATTGTTAGGTGCATCCTGTCCCCATTCTCCATTGAATGCCATTATACTTTTAACATTTCTGGTCTCTGTCTTTCTGAATGGACAAATTTGCAATTTAAGGTGATTTGATTTCTTGAAATTTAATTTTTGTCCAATGATTATGAATGTGTTCATAATGTAGGTACTTACATGATGCGACCACACGTTTTTTTGGCAAGTGCAGTTGGGTAGCAAAATGACACCAAAAAAAGTTTCTTGGGTTTGGTTGGGAAATATACCATGAAATGTAATGTTAAAAATGAAGAAAAAGCTGCAGCCTAACTGGATGCAAGAAAGCCTTTTTTAATATAAATTTTCCAAGCAATTTTTTCCTTCCAAAAATCAAAAGTAAATGGGCTATTTTAACCAAACAGCCTATGCTAGCCTGAGTGTTTTTTGTTTAATTGAAAAACTTCTTTTTTATAATCCTGAATTATTCCGAAAGGAATTTGATAAATGGATAACTTACAAAAAAAATATAGCATAACTTAGCCAAAACTAATACCTTTGTATGCTTCATGGAGGTAAAATGTGTGTAAAACATGTGTGGAAAAGTAATAGTGCCCATGAAAATTCCTATGGTGTGGCAAAACATGGCTCATATCCACCAGTATTTTGGGGATTTGGGGAAAGTGCTACATTTTGTGGCTTACCAGTTGTGTGGATGCCACTCTAGCTCTTGGTGTTCATCCACACATTCTTCTGGGCACATCTGGACTCTGTTTTGAGGTTTGTCCACAAATGGAGAACATACACATGAATGCATTGGTGGCTGTTTATTAATTCACCTGCACTTCACTAGATATCACACATACACAAATGGAATGTTATGAAATGTGGAATGTTCAGTGGCATTAAGATCATATTCAGACTGCAGTGATCCATATTTTGCCATCCATTGACATCTGTTGTACTTGTGCATGCTAGCAAACTGATATTCTTCCAATCTGGCTGGCATCTCATTTTCGGCTCCACTCCTGCCTCCTCTTGGAATGTGCCTGCAGATGACCTGAAATATCAAATGTGTATTATCCTCAATTATACTGGAAACTTTATGTGGTAGGGGACCCAGTATGACTGAATCTTCCTCTCCACCCAAGTTATCATTATTGTATAATGATATCTAGCTGTCTTGCTAGTTAAGCATGTCTTCATCCAGCAATGCAAGGAGTGTATTTTTTTCCGGAGTGTATAATTCTTTGGATTGCAAAAGTTCCAAAAAAGGGCCACTTTTCCAACGCTGGGTGGACCCCATCTGGTTGTCTGTGAGACACTATGATAAGAACCTAACAAATGACTTGAAGGCGTTTTATTCTTGAATAATACAAATTATCGGGTTATTTTACGACGCATTCAACCGCAAAGTTGTATAGCGTCGCCAACCTATATCACACCGATTGGTCGTGGGTGGACTGCAAATGCCGCCGGCCGCGAGATTCGAGTCCCACGCTCCACCATCTAAGCTACCGAGGCCACTGGGTTTTTATTCTTCATTCCAGAAAACATCACAGCATTTTTCAAAATGTATACACTTCGTTATTTATAAAATGCATATACTCAGTTACTTGGTGCTTCAATATACACCCCATAATTTGGCAAACTGGGAAATTATACACCATATAACATAGTGCTTCTCAAGATTATACACTCCATACTTTGGCAAGCCAGAAAATTATACACTCCGAATCCAAGACCGAAAAGTGAAAATCCAACACTGGTCGAGTGTGATTCCGAGATATTTGAAGGAGGTTTGGAGGTGAATAATTTAATTCCGGTAGCGGAGCGTTTATTCGGGGGAGTATACCTGGGAAGAGAAGATAGAAGCATTCTGTCTGATTTCGTAGGGCAGATATGTAGTCCCCAGAGGAAGCACCAGGAATATATGCGATTCATGGCAAGTTGGATGTAGTACTTAGCTGTGTCGGCAGATGGATGGGTGCACAAAAGTGCTATATCATCAGCCTATATATAATATTTCAGAAGGGGTTAATCAGGGGAATTTGGTCCAGAGCATCGTTAATCATAATGAGAAATAAGGCTGGGGAGAGGACGCTGCCTTGTGGCACGCCTTGTTCAAACGTGTGGGGCTGGGAATAGGTGCTGCCACAGCGGGCGACGAAGGAACGATCTTTTTAGAAAGTTGGTAATGAAGGTGGTCATTCTACCCCTTATACCAATTCGTTTTTTTTATTATTATTAGAAGAGCAGAGCTATGCACTTTGTTAAGCGCTGATTTCAGGTCTAGGAAGAAGGGGATGCTTTCGGATTTTGTCGCGAAGCCACGCTGAATTGAGTCTACAATTTCGAAGACGTTGTCAGCAGTGCTTCGCCTTGGCCGGAAGCCACTCTGAAAAGGGAAGATAATTATGTTATTTTCGAGATAATCTCTGATTCTCCCTTGGCCGTGCGCTCAAACATTTTGCAAGCACAACTAATTAGAGAAATAGGGCGATAGCTGGAGGGAAGGTGTTTATGTTTGAAAGGTTTAGCGATAGGAATCACCGTGTTGGTAGACCAGGAAGCTGGGAAGGTACCGTCAGTCCATGCTTGATTTAGTGCCGAGAGGAGGTTGCCTTTGCCGGAGTCAGAGGTGTGGAAGAATTGGTATGCCAGGCGATCGGGTCCAACAGCTTTATTGGGAACTTTGGAGAGGGATAGAATTAGAGCAGAATGTAAAGAGGGCGTTGTATGGCTCAGCGTTGTCGGAATCGAAATTACAGGGGGCTAGAGTGTCGCATAAGAATGAAGTGGTGTGCTGGGAGTATGGAGCGTTGAACAAGATGTGAGAATAGTAAGTAGCAAAGTATTCCACGACGGCTGTAGGTTCTGTTATTTTCTGTTCATGAATTGTCAGTTGTTGGACTACGCCACGTGGGGCTCTGCCATTAGAGAAAGAGCGAATTTTAGTCCAGATTTGGGCGATGGGGGTAAATCGGTTGAAAGCGTCGGAATACAGTTGCCCGTTGCGTTTTTTTTTTGGCCAAAAGAATAGTTAGCTGGCAATGTAGATTTTCCTCGTAGGCTCCTACCATGTTTTGTACGGTGAGGTTTTTGCGGAATTTTCGCTCAGCCCGCCGTCACAAGGCGACCGCTCTTTGGCACTCATCGCTCCACCACGACACGTGTTTACGGTCGGGTGGACGACGAGTTTTGTGGACGTATTTTTTCTGCCGCGAGTAGTATGGTATCAAGGAGTGCCGAAATTGGGGTTGGAAACTGGGGAAGGACAAGATTAATCAATTTCCTAGGAGGAAGGCGGGCATTTCACTTTGCGAACGTTCCAGTTGGGTATGAACAAAAGGTCTCCAGACTGGATTGAGCGTTCGAGTATAACGTGAATGGGGAAGTGGTCACTGAAAAGGGGGTCGGGTGGAACATGCCAAGAAAAGAGGGGTGAGATAGAGGCCGAAGCTAGGGAGGGGACAATGGCAGGCGGGCGGAAGGGGGCGACGTCAGTGTTGTATGTGGGTGTTTGGTCATTCAAAAAGACCATGTTGTGTGTGTTGAGGAGCAGGGTGGGAAACTTACTTTCCGGGTTAGGAGTCGGAGTGCAAGCAGATTTCTTCCGAAGTACATTTTCATTGACGTATTATTTTGTATGCATGGAATCTATTTGCCGGTAACCGACGGGAAAATCATATGTACCTAGTCAGTACCTACATAATATGCATAAGTAATACACATCATAATTTTTGGTCACATCAAAGCATAGAAACAAAGTGAACAATGGACGGCGCCGCAAGACAGGGAGTTGTGATGATCAGCTCCGCTTTGTCTCTCGTAACTGACAGGAGCAATGCGCTTTCCTTTCACTGTTGGCCTTAGTACAAGGCTAGCCAAATGAAAAACAAACACAAATATTTCACCTTCACCCTCAGAACACACACCTACCTACATACGTAGCCAATTCCCTGCGCGATACGAACCGCGAATATATTTCTTGAATGCTGACCAATGGAATATGGATGACCTCGCATTCCAATGGAGCAATAATTCAACAGTGGGTGTCTGTATTAGTGATGGTGGTGCTCACGCCCTCGTAGGCGTGTAGGTGGCGCTGGGGGCGTGACGAAGTAATCCATCTCATAGGAGTCAGACGACCCTGGTGTTGGATCCCCGGAGGGTCTGGGCTCGGAGGGCGATAAGGGTGAGTGGCCTCGGGTGGGGGGCTAAGGAGCGGCGGCCCTGAGGGGCGAGGAGAGACGGCCCTGAGGGGGGCGTTAAGGAAGCCCGCGTTCTGAGCGAGGCGGCCGGATGTCAGAGTACCCAGTGTTGGAGGCTGGGCGGCCTGATGGCGGAGTGGGGGGCCGGATGTCAGAGTACCCAGTGTTGGGGGCTGGGCGGCCTGATGGCGGAGTGGGGGGCCGGATGTCAGAGTACCCAGTGTTGGGGGCTGGGCGGCCTGATGGCGGAGTGGGGGCCGGATGTCAGAGTACCCAGTGTTGGGTGCTGGGCGGCCTGATGGCGGAGTGGGGGCCGGATGTTAGAGTACCCAGTGTTGGGGGCTGGGCGTCCTGATGGCGGAGTGGGGGCCGGATGTCAGAGTACCCAGTGTTGGGGGGCTGGGCGGCCTGATGGCGGAGTGGGGGCCGGATGTCAGAGTACCCAGTGTTGGGGGCTGGGCGGCCTGATGGCGGAGTGGGGGGCCGGATGTCAGAGTACCCAGTGTTGGGGGCTGGGCGGCCTGATGGCGGAGTGGGGGCCGGATGTCAGAGTACCCAGTGTTGGGGGCTGGGTGGCCTGATGGCGGAGTGGGGGCCGGATGTCAGAGTACCCAGTGTTGGGGGCTGGGCGGCCTGATGGCGGAGTGGGGGGCCGGATGTCAGAGTACCCAGTGTTGGGGGCTGGGCGGCCTGATGGCGGAGTGGGGGCCGGATGTCAGAGTACCCAGTGTTGGGGGCTGGGTGGCCTGATGGCGGAGTGGGGGCCGGATGTCAGAGTACCCAGTGTTGGGGTCTGGGCGGCCTGATGGCGGAGTGGGGGCCGGATGTCAGAGTACCCAGTGTTGGGGGCTGGGTAGCCTGATGGCGGAGTGGGTGGCCGGATGTCAGAGTACCCAGTGTTGGGGGGCTGGGTGGCCTGATGGCGGAGTGGGGGGCCGGATGTCAGAGTACCCAGTGTTGGGGGCTGGGCGGCCTGATGGCGGAGTGGGGGGCCGGATGTCAGAGTACCCAGTGTTGGGGGCTGGGCGGCCTGATGGCGGAGTGGGGGGCCGGATGTCAGAGTACCCAGTGTTGGGGGCTGGGTGCCGGGGGTGGGGCCGACCGTCTGATCGGCCCGTGTGTGGGGCGGGACTCTTGATTAGCGGCTTTTACATTTTGCAGAGCCGACCGTCAGAGGAGCACACGCGGAGGGGGGGCTGGGATCAGAAGGGTTCGCTGTGGGAGCTGGGCGCATGGTCGGTTGACGAGGGGAGGGGTGTCTGGTTCCGTTAGTTCAGGTGAGAGGGAGAGGGGAGGGACGGTAAGCCGCCTCTGCTGGAGGGGGCCACAGGGGGGCCGAGCAAGGTCTGGCTCACACCATCGGCGATGCCGGGGACGGGGAGGCTCCGGTCGCAAGTCGGCGCTGCTGGCGCGCTCTTTTGTGTCGATCCATGTAGCATCGGTGCAGCGGGGGGGGGAGACGAGGCTGAGTGAGGTACGAGGCAGGCCGCGCACTTTGGGACTGCTGTTGTGCACAAGTCGGTCGTGTGCTCCTCGGCACAGCGCCCACATACTGGCGTTCGGGATCGGGCGCCTTGCCTAGGTGCCTGTAACGTTGGCAGAAGCCACACCGTGGTGGGGGAGGGTTCCAGGGGCGGAGGGCGATTTGAAGGTTTTCCTGCCATGATGTAGAAGGGCGGAGTTTGAGTGCGGAACCCCAGTTTTATGACTGCGCCTGGGCGTGGGCGGCGGCCGAGGCGTGTCACCTCACAGACCCCTTAGGGTCTTAGCTCGTCCAAGAGCTCCTCCTCAGTCAGCTCAGTGAGCTCCGGTGCGTATGCTGGCATGTTAGTCATATTCAGTCTGTCAGCCAATTCGACGGAGACGGTTATGCCAAGGAAACAGTCAATGTTTAGCAGGACCCGGGTCTGGGATGCCTCGCAGACGCGAACCAGAAGGGCCCCGGAGCGAAGGACCTTCGCTGATGCCGCTCCATGGATGATGTACGCCTGGATTGGAAACCAACAGCTGCTTGAGTATCAGCCCACCTAGTGGCGGGCAAGTAAAAACACGGAATCGTGGCCGGTTTTAGGCCGTGCGCCTATGGGAATTATGGGTACGCATTTCGTTTTTCTTTTATTCAGCCATTCCAGAATAACTACATCACCCTTTCATGATAAAGAATTGATCAAGGACCGTACCGTTCTTTCCTTATTGACTTATTACGCTCCGTTCAGAAGTTGTCCTGGTGCGAAATGAAGACATCTTTGAGAAGGAGCCCACCTCGTCCAAAGAGTCAGCACACCGATGTTGGTATCTTGAAGATCTTTATCTTGAATAATTATCTTTATCTCTCTATCTTTATCTTTATCTTGAAATGATTGCACGGGGCAAAGTACATGAAGGCCATAGACAGACCAAAATGAATTTGGGCCACAATCCATTGGCTCCCACGTTAGAAGTTGAAATAATTTCGGGGGTTGGTCAAGCAAACATTGAGGTGGCAGTCCCCTCAAAAGTATATAAAACAAGACCCCAGAGTCGAACGACTGGCAAGTGGTAGCGGATCAGTGAGAAGTAGCGGCGTTGCCAGCTAGGGTATGTCGGAAGGGTTGATCTAATGGGGGGGGGGAAAGAAAGTCGCGCCTCTTATGACCTGAAGGATGCCTCTCTTGGAAGTTTCAGTGTACCACCACCCTCGAAATACTCAGCGGAACGCGTCCCTCGGCCTGGGAAGGGCAGTCTCCTGAGAGTCCGAACGCACGCCGCGAATTTATCGGCGGAAGTCACTCCTCAGACAAAAACAAATGGTATCCCTCTGGTAGATCGGAGTGTACCCCATCCAAATGTTCTGGACAAAGAGCCGCCCCTCTTGAGAAATGACGCCTCCTTGGCAAAATCATGAATCTGTCAATGGTATGGTGTATGGGGAGGGGTTTGTACCCTCCATGGAACTTCCGCTCAATCCTCTGCGGATTGGTGAGTACGCTGAAGTGTAAACCACTCCAACTGAAAATATCAGCCACATCTCTAGAGAGCAAGGAGGGTGGGGGCGAAAACAGAACCGCCTATTGAAGGCCTTATCTTTAGTGGTGAAACTGCCCCCTCAATGCTTGATTACCCCACCAGCAATAATGTCAACTTTCAGCATGGGAGCGTATGTAATGTGACCCCTCTAGTCATTTTGGTTTGCGCATTGCCTTCATGTACTTTGCCCCATTCGATCGTTTTAAGAAGTCAACAGGTGTGCAACTGCCGACCCTTACGGCGAAATGGGCTCCCTCCCACATACGCCTTCACTTCGCATCACAACTTCCAAACGGAGCGTAATAAATCAATAAGGAAAGAACGGTAAGGTTCCGTGATCAATTATGTGCCATGGAAGGAAGACGCAATACTCCTGGGGTGGCTGAATCAATTGGAAAAAATGCCAATACGTAATGCGTGCTCAGAACTCCCATAGGCGCACGGCCTAAAACCAGCCACGATTCCGTGTTTTTACTTACCCGCCGCTAGGTGCCAGGTTCATGCTGCTGATACGCGCAGAAGAAAGGCACCGACGCGGAGTTTCCAATCCAGGCCTACATCATCCATGGCCACTCCGCCCGGCCACGCTCCCAGCGCGCGTGCGATCCCGAAGGGGGAGGTGCGGAACCACGATCCCTCTGTTCTGGCGATCAGAACGAAGGACTCCTCCGGAGGATCGTAGGGATGGGGTAGGCGGGCTCAGGGGCGTCGATTTGTATGCTTTTGTGGGGGCCATGGTCCCACCAATGTTGCTCTTTATCTCCCCCCCGATGTTGATTTGGGTCCCCCAATAAGCCATGCTCTTTTTATGTTCATAAGAAAGATAAAGGAAAAAGAAAAAAAGAGAAGAAAACATGCTGTATAGAAAACTTAGTTGATATTAACCAGAGCATTTTATACTGTAAAGAAAAGATTATGTTTAGATAGTAAACTGACTCCACCTTTTGCTGCAAAATTGAAAATTGTGCAAAAAAAAAACAGGATTTCCCTCCACTGTGGAAGTACAACTTGCATCATAAAATACTGAGATTAGCAGATGCTGATGGATTCAGGGGCGTCGATTTGCATCCTTTTGTGGGGGCATGTCCCCACCAATGTTGGTATTGGCCCCCTCAATGTTCATTTGGGTCCCCCAATAACCACTGCTATATTTATGCTGATAAGAAAGCTAAAGGAAAAAATAAATAGCACCATGCTACTTAGAATACTTAGTTGATGTCAACCAACACACTGTAATGAAATGGAACAGATTTGGATTGAATAGTGGATTGACTATCCACTTCTTGCTGCAAAATTTAACATTGTGTGGAAAAACGATGAAGTTGGATTCCCTTTCACTTTGCAAGCATAGCTTACATCATGAAATGTTGAGATTAGGTGATGCTGATTCATTTTAAACTAAATGGTATAAAGAATTAGCAAAGCCACTAGACAACAATTGCATTGTCATAATGGTGCATGCACACATGACCAATAGCACAAGCACATGCATATGGAACTTGAACTGAATTCATTGTATTCTGAATTTCTGGTCAGTGTTAAACATGCACATAATCCGGTCATCAACAACAATCAGTCATTGAGATAGAGGATATACAGATTATATTTATCTAACGAGCGAACCCATCGCACCATAAGCTTGATATTTACCTAGGTAGGTACATGCCCACCTGTATGCCCAATGTAAATGTGCATATGCTCAATAATAATATGGGCATCACAGCCAATAATATCCAATGTATCTGACAGCTTATGGTACCATGAAAGAAAAAGTGAGCAAGAAGCTGCATGCACACTATTATAAATTATATTCTTGAAGAAGGCAAGCAGGCAGGTACTAAGCCATAGCTTACAAGAGTGGTTATACAACGTCAGACCTCATCACCAAATACAAATGAGATGGCCATTCTTCAGAAGGTCCAAATTCGTAGCTATATGTCCAAGGATAATATGTTCAGCTACATAAATCACAGAGTCTAAAGTTCAATTTGCGATTGCGATCGACAAATATGGCAGAGGTAAGACATTTGTAGTGCAATTGCGCACAGCGTTGAATCCGGTGGTCAAACTCACGTGACATGGATCTAATTCGTGTTTTTGTACTTCATACCTTTTGATATATATATGCAGATTGATATGGTTATGAAACAACTTGCTGATATTTAATGTCGTTTTAAAACGATTTGCTGATATTAAATTTCCAATGGAACTACAGATGAAGAAGTTGGTAGGTGCGCTTCAACAAGTCTAGTCCATTTTTTTCTGATTTGTGATCAGGGTTTCGATGTTAATACCACGTAACTACCATATTTGTCTTCAAGAAGAGTTGGTTTAGTTTGCACTTATTTATATTTGTATTCTACTCCTCTTTGCTTTCTCTGCCCGTGACTGGGGCACCCAATTTTGCATGTATGTCAGGGGTTGGCACACCTTTTTGCAAATTTACAGCTTAAGGTAATTTTTGGTCTATATGATTTTTTTAATGCAATGTTTAGAAGTGTGATGAATACATCAACCTGATTTCCCTGATCAAATTGTTCTGTGGCCAAGTTCATAAAGTCCAAGAGATTTGTGAGATACGATCGTCCTTTTCTAAACCGATGTTGAGTATCTTGAATCAATCTGCTACCTTCCAGACAACTAACTATTCTATCCTTGATAATTGATTTGAGTACCTTGCAGACTGGGGATGTGAGACCTACTTTTCAACTTTCCATCTTTCTTCTTTCTTGAAAATAGGACCCACATCTGCCCTTTTCCAATCGGTTGGAATGTCATTTTGTGAAACTGATCTACAAAATATTATACTAAGTGGAAATGCCAGTTCCTTTTCAGTTTCAGGTAGGTTCCGATACAAACTGGTGAAAGGACAGGTCCTCTTCAAGGCATTTCCTAAATATTTTGCATGATGGGGAGCCAACACCAGCATTTTCATAACCTTTCAGATTAAAGTCACCAAGAGCAAGGCATTTCCTCTTAAAGTTTCTACTGATTTCCTCACAAATCACCTTGTCAAGCTCCAGTTGCTGAGAATGTGGCAGAGTTCCTGATCGGTAGAAAGCTCCTATCCTCAGAGTATTGCTGTTGCCTCTTCCCACAGTGACATCAAGCCAAATGGACTCCACAGACACATTTTTATCTCCACCGGCTACTTTTCGAGAACTGAATAAGCTATTTATATAGCGCATTACACCATCCCCTTTCATTGCTGGACCCCTATTGCACGAAAACATTTGTATCCCTGGATCTCATAGTCCTGCAAGTTATCTCCAAAATACCCTTCACTGACCCATGCCTCCTTAATGCAAACCTAACCTAATCCCAACTGGCATGAATGCTTTTTTGTATAATTATTTCTTCTAATTTTGCTTTCTCCAATTTTTTTTCTCTTCTTCACAGCAAAATTTAACATCTGACTTAACCAAACCTGACCCCTTTGCATGCTTCATGGAGGTAAAGCGTGTGGAAAACTTGTCTGATGGTTACCTTAAACTGCAATATTGCCTGGCTTTTTTAGTCGTTTTTCAGTTTATGGTAATCCCTGACTACTTTTTTAAAATGCAGTATTCATCAATGTGCTGAACATGATGTGACCACTGATTTCCTCTGGAGATGCATCCTTTTCAATTGGGAGGTTAAATGACATCCAAAAGGGACACAGAAATGAGTTCTTTGAACCATCTTATATCCTTTACAGTGCTGCTCCATCCACCTCCAACTCCAACCCTGATCAAACTTCAGGAGCGCATCCATCTCCAAAGCAGCCTGCGGAGAAGGTATGTATTGCAGCATAACTACTGTGGTCTGAATTCCATGGTATTCATGTTTCCTTATATTCCATCCTTGCCAATCCACGTAGCAGATGATTGGTTTTCCTCAAACTGTCTGAAGAACTTGGGAGTTTAAATCACGTGTGAGTGATGAAACAGATGAGCTATCCCTGGATTCTTATGTTTCAGCATTGCATTGCACAGTGGCATACCGAATGGGAGCATTGTGGGCAGTTCCTGACAGGTTGTGGGGTCCCAAGAATCCGCCGAGTTCAGGAAAAAGCGTCATGCTCCCTAGAAATCCCCCTGGTCCCCAAAAAATCGCATCGTGGCTCAAATCCACATTGGGTGTCCCAAAAAAGTCGCGCAGAAGCCCCTGATAATGACGCTGGGGCCCCAGAAGTTTGCTGCTGGGTGTTGTGGTGTCCAAGAAAATCACGACGGGGCCACAATCGGTCGGGCAGGTGCCCCGTGAAAATCACACTGAGCCTTTGGGTACCAAGAATTCTCGTTCGGGCTCCTAGAAATCACTAGATGCATGGCAGGTCACACCGGGGCTTTAAGTCTCCCTGGGATCACCCAACAAATGAAGCCGGGAAACAAGAAACATACCGGACACGAAAAATCACTCTTGGATACAAAGGTTCCACAAAATGGCTCCAAAGTTCATAAAAGGTGTTGCCCCCTCCCCCAAAAAGAAGTGTCGTGGCCACTAAGACTAGCGCAAGGTATCAAAACAAGTGACCACGGTGCCCCCAAAAATCGTACTTAGTCCAAACAATTCAGGCTGCTTCATTTAAAAATCTCGCTGGGGCCAAAACGCCGCGCCGAAGCCCCACACGTCGCAGCTGGCTTCCCAAGAACCAATATCTACCCGGAATGTCACCCTGCGAGCAGAAAAATTGCGTCAAGGATCCACAATGCTGCCCCGGTAGCTCTGTTGGTTGGAGCGCTGGCCTGCACTTGTCTCCCCTGCACTGGCAACACAGGGTTCGAGTCGCTTCGCGCGCCCGCATTTAGCCCCCGACCGGGAGTGTCAGTTGGCAGCTGGCCCGATAAGGCCGGGGACGAGCTACCGGGCGGCCGTGTCGGTGCATTGGCGGCACGTTAAACTTTCGGTCTAAATTCTGCCGTTGAACTGGAGTTCATGAATCGGGTGGTGGGGCCAGGGTTCACGCAACAAACTCTGCTTAGCAATAGAACCCTGGCTCCTCAAGCCACCTCAGCAACAACTCGGATTAAATTGATTATAAAAAAAGAAGGCGTCGGACCCCGGAAAAGAACCTGCTGGGGAACCGAAAAAAGAGGCACCGCGAGCCCCAATAATTGTACTGGGGCCCAAAAATATCCTGCCGGGGACTTACAGAAAATAGACTCGACGCCAAAAATCACAAGGGGACTTTATTCGAGTCAACCCGAGCACCGGACACAAATCAGAATAAGCCCCGAAAGAAAATTATCCGAAGGGCCTTTCTATTTTCGATGCTGCGGAAAAAACAGCTACGGGAAAACAACGCTGAGCAGCCGCAATGGCGTACCAAGGGGAAAATGCTGCCAGATGCCAGAGAGATCAGGCCGAGACTCGGACTTTAAAAAAATTCAGAAGTCACGAAAAGTTGCGTCGAACCCAGAAAACTGTTCAGAGTCCCCCGGAACTATGCACCTGGGAACGAAATGTCGCACCGTGACCCCGGGAATTATGCTGAAGGAAACAAGGTTATGCTGGGATTCCACAAATGTGCGATAAATAAACGTCTCAAAGAAACAACGAAGCCCTGAGAGCACCACGGGAGGCCGAAAATGCACCCAGCCCTGCGAAGCCCGAGTTTCGCAAAAAGCGGCAGGGCCTTAAAATATGGTTGGACCCCCAAAACCGAATTGGTCTTCAAAAGAAACAAAAAGACCGGGCACGAAATAGAGACATCAGGGTCTTCGAAAACGCACCGATACCCCAAGCATGTCACCGCTGTACACAACGCAACAAAGCTCTAAAAAGTAGCCGGGTCTCAAATATGTGCCAGGCCCCTAAAACATTGGCTGGAGTTCTAAAACACATCCGTAGACGAATAAAAACAGCGGGTAAAACAGCGAACACCTAACTAGGGTCTCGGCTCGGTGGACAATCTTGGAGCATATTTAACCTAAGATATGAGGTGCATCAAAGCTCAGTGCATCACAATTTCTTAAACATGAACAAATGTGGGAAGAAGAAAACTAATACATGGAATTGAATTCATTGAATTTTCTAAGCGAGCCGCCATACCAGTAAATCCACATGCCAAATATGACACAAGACTATCATGTGACAGCAATTAGCAAAGCGTTGGAGACCTAGCAGAAACTGGAGAAGCGCACGTAGTGTGGGAGATGCGCCGAGTGCGCAAGGCGCATGTGGACGACTGTTGGCGTTTTAGTGACCGTGCGTCAGTAATCGGAATGACTGAAATCGGAAAATTTTTCATTTTTGTTTTACGATTTGTACAGGTGTAATTTCAGTTGTGTGGGGTGACTTATCAAGGGGTACGAACACAATATCCTTTGAACAAGATCGGGGAGTTCGTGTTGAAATCCGGTGATTCAGAAATGATGGTGGCAGATTTGGCCCCCTCGACAGGGCAGCTAAGTTGGTCAGTAATTATTCTTTAAAAATAAAATAAAATAGTATCTCACGGACAAACAGTGGTATGTGGATGTTTTAAAAAATTGGAGTCTGCGACAATTCCAAATCAGTTTGCCCACCCCATCGCAAATCCTAGGTACGCCACTACCATGGCATGCTATAATTTGGTCTGTTGATGGCCCTGATCCGCCGCAATGGACTCAGCAGCCCCGGTCCACCACAGTGGAAGGTGTACTCCGCGACCCGGTCCGTCGCAGTGGACGGCGTGCTCTGCGACCCTGGCCCGCCATAGTGGACGGTGTGTGCTTCACGGCCCTGGTCCGCCATAGTGAACTTCATGATTGGAGGAAACTGGCTCTTCCTGGATTTTTTCCCATCCGTAGCATCATCCTCTTCACAAAATTATTATCCGTGTTTTCCATTTGGACGTTTAATGGTGTTACTCCACAATGAATTGTCCTGTGGTAAAGTGCTCCAGATTCACTGGAAACTGCAAAGCGATATTCTGATGTCACAGGTGTGAATGAAAATATTCTCCCCGACCCTGAACTCGCCCAATCACACCTTTGGCTTCGCCCCTCCCTAATGTTAGGCGCCAAGGAAATACTCTCACCGATTGTCGTTACAGTTCAGATCTGCTGTGCTCCGATACTCCATCAAGGCCGGTGTGTTTTAGCCTGCATCTAATCGCTGAAACATTTTTATTTAAGCCGGTGTGTGCTTGTTGGTGTGTGGAGTGAGGGGAAGGCGCTGACGGTGACGATGAGGGTATATCCGAGCCTACTGTATGAAACTGCAGTCGCATGCCATTGCAGTACCGCTCCTTTAATGATGTGACTTCACCAGTTATTGGACGATTTTCCTCGTTCATGAGTGAGCTGAATAAACATAAAGATACTCATCGTGGAATTCAAACTCAGAATTTGTGAGATCTGAAAATATAGTGTGCGAAATCTGATGAGTCTTTGGCTAGGGTGGGGTTACGTCACACGTGCGTTGGCGCTTCGGCCCCCGCAATGTTTAAACAAAAATTATCCCCTGGGCGGGCTCCCGGCCGGGGTCGGCGCCCTCCGTCCTCCGATGAGGGGAGGGGAGGGGCTCCCGGGCATACCGGGGCTGGGCAGAGGGTGCTAACCCATAGGCAAGTAGGGAGGAGTGTGATTGTGAGAGTGGAGAAGGGCACCCCGAAAGGGTGCTGCAAGGAAAGATGTGAAGAGAACTGTCGTGCAAGGGGGGAGACACAGTTTTTTTAGGGATGGAGGTAGGCGAGCAGAGGCTGGGGCAGTCACGGCTAGAAAACCGCTAGCTAGATCCCTTGAACCAGAAAGGTACCTCTGTCTGGCTCTAATCTATTGGGTGGGATGGGACAAACGACAGTCAAAGCTAGCCGCTGATACAAGTCGACTTCCAACGATGTCCTAGGAGCACCGTTGGGGCGGAGGGGAGTTGCGGGGGGGAAGTTGCGCCGGCTAATCCGGCGAACAACCGACTGGTGGCGTCGTCCGGCTAGTTCGGCTGACAACCAAATAGTGGTCGGTTGGCTGACGTCACCCGGGGGCAGAGCTTCCCGTAGATATCCTAATGGGGACACCTACGAGGCAGCTGGGAGAGGGTGGGGCGATAGGACAGCAGGCAGCTTCTTTGCTCAATCACCAGGGATTCGGATCTTCTTGGGCCTTCCACACACCCGATAGCAGACCGTGCTGCTTAACGTTTCTGTGTGGGTGATTTACCCACCACGTAGCGGGCTTTTATCGAAGCCACAGGCACACCGGACGTCACGCAGTCACGGCAAAACCGCGCCGAAAAAACGCACTACTCTGACAGTGTACCGGCAGGCCGTGACCACATTTGGACCAGTGGAGTGCCATACGAGTGAAATCACAGGTGAAAACGATTTCGCCACTTCAAGTTGAGGGAACAAAAGGAGGACATGAAGGGAAGTAGCCCAGTGATGCAGACTTGTGGCGGCCTTTGGGGTCTGTGGAGAAAAACTTCTCCGCTTGTTGATTTCATATTCGTGTGTGGCATACGCAGCGCGGCACGCGTTTATGCTGCACCAACACCCCTAGCAACCGCAACAGCTGCTCAGCAAATTTCACAATTTCATGTGCTTCGGAAATAATTTGATTTCAGTTCGAGTCACCGGGAGCCATATACATTGGTTTAACACAGCAGCGCCCTTCACCATTTTGCTTACAAGCTGACTTACTCGCTCCTCGCTATATTTAGTTGAAACCTCTTCGAATGTGCTGCGCACTTGACACCATTATATTTTTGAATATATAAGTTTATGCTTTGTTTTGTAAATAGCATATAGTATGACATGGTAATAATCTTAAATAGTATGGCTGTACTTCGCACCAACCAGGGGTTCAATTATTATAACGCTCGAACGAGTTTTAAGTATATTCCGTTCAGTCTGCGATTACGTAGTACGGTGGTGATTTTATCACCACATTTGGGAAGCTGACCACAATTGTTGAGACAACGCTTACCACCGCATTAAGCGTGACTTGATGTTCCCAGGTGCCACAGCAGCAGGGGTACTCCAGTGGGCCGCTCTTCGCGTCGGCGGCGTTCCACTTCCGTCCACCCGGTCAGACCAGGCGACCAGATGCGGTACCCGACGAGTGGCAGACGTCACCGCAGACCGGCGACAGGTCGTGGACGACCGCGACCACACGAACCACATTCAGCACCTTCAGGACAGCCCAACACTCCAGTAGAGAGGCTGCGGGAGCCACGTCATCGAGAGCACGCCACGAGTCGGACGGACGGCTGGACAGACGGCTCGACAGCCAGCCAACAGACCAGCCGGCGCCGTCTGGCCGCACGCTGCCAGACGGTGAGCAGAGCGTGCGGGGAACTGGCTGGGACGGACAGCCGGCGCGTGCCGCCGGCTCCGACCTGAGCAGTCCGCTGTACGGCGAGACTGAGTCTCCAGGCCGGGATCGTCCACCCGATCGCGCCCCTACTGCCGCACAGCCGAGTACTGCAGTTCGGCCGCTCCACCCGTTGGCAAAGACGGCCGGCCGGTCCACCTACGGCGGAGAGCGACGCAAGTGTCGCCGGCGTCGGCGGCCCCACGGCCGCAGGCGGGCCGGTGCTTTGGCGGCCCGCACGACAAACACGGGAAGAGCACTGCAGACGGTCGTCAACGCAGCGCGAGATGCCCCCACAGCCGGCACCGTGAGTCCGGTGATGCTCGCTGCGCGCCCCACACTCTTCTCTTTTCGACATGGCCTCGAGCAATCCACACCGCGGCAGACGTCGCAGCGAAATGCGAAGCACGTCAGTTCGGGGGGATACGAGGCGAGCAGCGCCAACGCACAGTGGAAGAAGCTGAAAAACGCGAACCCGGCAGAATATAAGACAAAGCGTGTCAACTTGGTAGACCAGAAGCCACAGACCACTGACTCCACACGACAGCGGCTGGACACCGAGCGCTACAACACCTCCGGGAGGAACCCCCTCAGTGAGGCCGACACTTCAGCTGATGCGGGAGCCACCGTCCCCACCAAGAAGCCCTGGACGCCGCTGGTACCGCCGCCGCGGAGGCCGGCGCTGTCGGCTCTGCTGCGCAAGATGCTGCACCTCGCAGCGCTGGAGCCGCTGCTGGAGCTGCTGGGGGCTCTGGTGCTGCGCCTGGCGCGAACCGGCTGGATCAGGTTCAGTGGTGTCGACGCCGAGAGCATGACACTCATCAGGGAGTACGGCCTACAGGACTTAGTCGTGCGCTGAACATTACCTCTGACACACATACATGGGTTAGCCTCGGGCGCATTAGCCGCGCATACAACATGGTACATCCATTCGCGTGAGACAGAACGACGACCACATATTGGACAGCCAATGCAACGGCAGATCAGTATATAAAATAAATGTCAATAAACGTTACCACTTCTGCCAATAACTCCCATGTCAACATTTTACCGCTACTATCATTTGGCCGTCCTCTTGATGGAAACACTTCCCGTGATCTCTGCCAGCGAAAACTATGAGGGTAGCTGTCTATTCAAACGGGTCAATATGTGTATCTTCGGCTGTTTTTACCTCTTCGTCGAAGATGGTGTCAAACACAATCTCCGTGCCATCTCACATTTCAAGAGATGGCACAACTCACCGGATGTGCTATTCGAGACACCGGTCTTGACGATACAGTGAGCATAACTTCGTTGTCCTACGTTCCTACACACACACACACACACGCACACGCACACGCACACGCACACACACACGCACACGCACACGCACACGCACACGCACACGCACACGCACACACACACACACACACACACACACACACACACACACACACACACACACACACACACACACATATATATATATATATATATATATATATATATATACATATATATATTATATTTATACATACATACATTAATAGATCATTGTTCGGACTTACATGGCTACCTGGGCTTGTCATGAAGTTCACATCAACATGCTGCTATTCAAGACGAAGTGTGATATGCGACAATCACACTCTTCCTCTGTGTAATCTCAGAAGCTTCACGGAAAAGTCATGGTGAATCAAATAAGTCGCCATCCAGATCCAACTAACCATGTATTCAGGACCAATCGCACGAAGAACACGCCCGTGCAGCTCCCGGCAAATGACCCGGCCAAACACCGCCACAATCGACCTATCAAAAGTTCGATCGCAAGAAAAACGCTGATTCGTGCGCACATCAGGCATGGATGACTGCAGGAGAGGATGGATCCCGGAGTGGACCATAGGGTGGATCCCGGAGTGGACCACATGATGAATCCCGAGTGGGCCACAGGATGGATGCCGGAGTGGACCATTGGATGGATCCCGGTGTGGACCACAGGATGGATTCCGGAGTGGACCACATGATGGATCCAGGTGTGGACCACAGGATGGATCACAGAGTGGACCATAAAATGGATCCAAGGATGGATCACAGAGCGGACCATAGAATGGATCCAAGGATGGATTCCGGGGTGGTCCACATAATGGATCCCAGGATGGATTCAGGGGAGGACCACAAGATGGATCCTGGTATGGACCACAGGATGGATCCCGGAGTGAACCCAAGGATGGATCCCAGGAAGTGTAGTGTAGACCTGGCGTACACTTACCCGGGTGAAGTGTAGACCAGGGGTAAGTGTAGAATACTCCACATCGTTCACGGAGGTAGACCAAAAGTAGTCCAGGGCGAGCCAAGGGCGTACCAGAGGTGAATTCGAAATGAATTCTGGGGGTGTACCCGGAGGACATCCAGAGCATAACCCGGGTACACCTCGGATGCACCCATGACTTACTCCGGAGTGTTCTCAGGCGCACTCAGGGTGCGGCCACGGTGAATAAGCGGAGTATTCAGGGATTGAGTCGAATTAACTCCAGGGTGGATCCAGCAGTACACAGAGCAGCCCTGAGTCTATCCTGGGGCGCCGGCCGAGGGCATCCCGGGATATGGCACGCCATGGGACAGGGAGTCCGCCGGGTGGGTATCGTCACCTCGGCGTGGCATCGGCGGAACGCAACAGAAGCGATGGCTTGTCGACATGGTGACTACAGTAGCGCTGGATCGGGGCACGGGCACACGGCTCCGACGCAGAGCGTGGGACCACACAGCGTCAACAACTGTGCGCGCATCCGTCAGAGAGGATGGTGGCCGTGGGACCACACAGCGTCAACAACTGTGCGCGCATCCCTCAGAGAGCATGGTGGCGGTGGTGTTTGAGAAAGGTGGCGGCTGAACCTGAGACACAAGTGAGACAAGGTGGGCGGGCCGGGCCATGCGCGCGCCGCCTATGCGGTCCCGCTCACTCAATCTGGCGCGCCATTGGCGCACGTGCCAGCCGCGCCGCGCGCGCGCGCCATATTGCAGACTAGTGCGCCATTGCATTTGCCGTGGGCGCCGCGCGTTCTACCGCCACCTATTCGGCAATCACAACCAGGCGCAATAACGCAAACGATACCTCGTTCCGACGACGATAAAGCTGCGTCGATTATTGACCACTACAGGAGACCGAGTCGCTCGGCGAGCGCGGCGCCTGACTGGCGCCGGCACCCGTCGTCGAGGACCACCGAAGCCATTTGTACAGAGTTATCTAGAGCGCGACACGCAAAGATATTCACATCCTACCAACAGAGCCAAGCAGAAGTCTAGTAGGTACGCGATACAACAGACGCTCGCAGCCTCGCATACAAATCAGTTACCAAAATTGGGGAGGTAAAAACTGCAACATGAACGCTTCGCTGAGCCAAAAACAGGCGATTTGCCCGCACCACCCGCCCTCAGGAGCCGTTAGGAGCCGTCGAGAGTCCCGGGGATCGTCGAGAGTGCGCGGCGCTCGGAGAATCATCTCCCGCGATTAACAACGCCAAGACGCGTACATCGAATCAGTGAACGGGCGCTCGGTGACATCGGCGGCGACTGTGCCGAGGCTTCCGCCGACCGGGACCCCGCCCAGCGGCTGCACCCACACACACACACTCGGCCCCAACGTCGGGTTATTTGCACAGACAGCTTAAGATAAAAGGAATTAAAAAAAATATAGCCCTCCTACTCAAAGACGCCATCGAACGTGACGCGCTAGCTTCCATGTCTAAAACACACCGATGTGAACGAAACTCGCGCCACGCCGCGGCGCGAGCGAGCCGGCGCTCGCGCACCGTCTTAACAATATCACATCTTTTCCAGTGCAGACGCGCCGTGTGAGCATCACGTGCTGACACACACGGCCGGAGACCAACTGTCGGCGGCGGCGGCGGCGGCGGCGGCGGCGGCGGCCGCAGTCTTATTCACGGAATGGCACTCGTCTAACCATTGGCACTGTAGTTGAGTCTCACCGTCCGATCTCCTCTCAGATATGCCGGCGCGTTTCTATTACATTTTCGTTTTTGAATTCTGATGCTGAAGCTTTCGCGCGCTTTTGCTCTGGAACCGCACGACAAGCATAAGGCGCGCGTCCGTGACTGGTCAGGTCACACTGGACAGCACGTGGAGCATCGAACACCCGGTCGCCTGAACACACGAACGCTTCAGTACAATCTCGTCAGTCACGAGCAGCTTGACACACAACAGGGTGGGCAAAAAGGCGGCTTAGAGCAACCACGCCAAAGTCAGTTAAAACTTCGTCGAAAACACTGCGTCCAGATTATACACGCTCAAACGGCGCACAGACAATACTTGTGCAGTGCACACACTGGCGCCTAGCCGAGCGAGCAGAGCGCGATGCAGGCAAGGCGGCGCGCGCGACACCGACACAGGCAAGCCGACCAGCCGACAGATGGCAGGCCGCATGCAATTACGCGCGCCGAGCTGCCTGTTTGTCTGTCGGCGACCAGTCATGCGGCCGACACGGTGCTGCACTTCATTCGCAATTACACAAAGAGAGCGACGGGAAACGGAGATAAAGATAGAGAGACAGAGCGAGAGATAGAGATAGAGAGACAAAGATAAAGAGAGATAGAGATAGAGATAGAGATAGAGAGACAAAGATAAAGAGAGATAGAGATAGAGATAGAGATAGAGATAGAGATAGAGATAGAGATAGAGATAGAGATAGAGATAGAGATAGAGATAGAGATAGAGATAGAGATAGAGATAGAGATAGAGATAGAGATAGAGATAGAGATAGAGATAGAGATAGAGATAGAGATAGAGATAGAGATAGAGATAGAGATAGAGATAGAGATAGAGAGAGAGAGAGAGAGAGAGAGAGAGAGAGAGAGAGAGAGAGAGAGATAGAGAGATATATATAGATATAGATATATATAGATATATATATATATATATATATATATATATATATATATATATATATATATATATATATATATATATATATATATAGAGATAGAGATATATATAGAGAGAGAGAGAGAGAGAGAGAGAGAGAGAGAGAGAGAGAGAGAGAGAGAGAGAGAGAGAGAGAGAGAGAGAGAGACAGAGGGCAGAGGGCAGAGGGCAGAGGGCAGAGGGCAGAGGGCAGAGGGCAGAGGGCAGAGGGCAGAGGGCAGAGGGCAGAGGGCAGATGGCAGAGGGCAGAGGGCAGAGGGCAGGGGTCACGAGACTCAAAGGCGTAAGATACACAGTTCCGGATGATGAGGGTGCAGGAGTGGAAAGTGGCAGCGATACACGAATGAGGATCCGAGAGATAAAGTGACGCCAACATATAGACATAAACAAAATTCCTGAATTGACAAAAGTATAACGCGAGAACGTAAATGTGGACGAACAGAGAACGAGCGCGCGCGAGAGAAAGACAGCCCGCGGGCAGGAAGCGAGAAGGGTCAGCAACAGTCAGGACATACGCCGGGCAGGAGATGGCGCAGAGAGCCACCCTTGTGGCCGGACGCCGGCCGACTCGGCTCCAGCGTCGGTGATTGTCAGTAAACCCACGAGACAGGTACCTGAAACACGCACCACAACACGCGGTTGTCGGAAACGTGCCCGAAACACGTCACCGGCCGCGCGGACGAGCATCGCTCCCGAACAGGCCTGCGTAGAGCGCGACACGGCGCGGCGGAAGACACGGCAGCAGGCAACAAGAGCGGACGCGAGAGGCGGAACACGTGGAGCGGAACACGTGGGAGGGTGCGTGGCGGTCCGTAAACACGCCGATACACCGAGTCTGTTTACCCCAGTGACTGACTATGACTGACTGACGACCGCCCGCAGCTGAGGACCACCCGCCTGTGACTGAGGACCACCCGCCTGTGACTGAGGACCACCCGCCTGTGGCTGAGGACCACCCGCCTGTGACTGAGGACCACCCGCCTGTGACTGAGGACCGCCCGCCCGTGGCTGAGGACCACCCGCCTGTGACTCAGGACCACCCGCCTGTGACTGAGGACCGCCCGCCCGTGGCTGAGGACCACCCGCCTGTGACTGAGGACCGCCCGCCCGTGGCTGAGGACCACCCGCCTGTGACTGATTGCCGCCCGCCCGCAGCTGAGGATCACCCGCCTGTGACCGAGGACCACCCGCCCGTGGCTGAGGACCACCCGCCTGTGACTGAGGACCACCCGCCCGTGGCTGAGGACCACCCGCCCGTGGATGAGGACCGCCCGCCTGTGACTGAGGACCACCCGCCTGTGACTGAGGACCACCCGCCCGTGGCTGAGGACCACCCGCCTGTGACTGAGGGCCGCCCGCCCGTGGCTGAGGACCACCCGCCCGTGGCTGAGGACCGCCTGCCCGTGGCTGAGGACCACCCGCCTGTGACCGAGGACCGCACGGAAGATGCCTGCATCACAGCCTGAAGGATATTTCTAAACGTAAAATCGCATGTTAATAAGCATACATGAATAGGCCATAACGCACAACAATAAAGACATAAAAGATTAGTGCAACTATGAGCCACAAGGGCCCTTCTTGGTTGCACTCTGTACACTGAACCAGTTGCCCACCAAATCTGTCAATCAGCCTTCCCTGTAGTACTGAAAAGCAAGCCCTTTATTCTTATAATGATTGTCTATGCTGTTTTTAAAGATGTTCAATGTGCTGCTACTGACAATGTTTTCTCGCAGCTGGTTCCAGTGTTCTACTACCCTGTTGGTGAAGAAAGTCTGCCTTAACCTTGTTCTGCTGTGGTTAACTTTAATTTTGAATTTATGACCTCTAATTGCATCATTTCTGTTACGTTCAAACATTTCCCCAAGATATCCCCTCTCCAGACCATGGACAACTTTAAAGACCTCGATGAGATCTCCTCTCAGCCTTCTATATCTAAGTGAAAACATATTCAATTTCTTTAATCTTTCCTCATATGCCAGGTTGCTTATACCATTAACCAATTTTGTAGCCCTCTTTTGTACTCTCTCTCTCTAAAAGCCAACAGTCTTTTTCATAGCTAGGAGACCAAGCTTGGAAGCAGTATTCCAAATGTGGCCTGAAATATGCGCAGTAAAGCTTCCTGATGACTTCCTCACTTCTGTATGATACATTCCTATTTATTGCCCGGAGCATTCTCAGTGCCTTCTTCCTGGCTTCCTTGGTCTGTTCTGATGCCCACAATTTTGTGTTTAGAATAACACCTAAATCTTTCTCCTGTCGAGTCACTGATAGCACTTGGCTACCCATCAAGTATGGAGCCTTCATATGCTGCTTACCTACATGCATGATTTTGCACTTATCAAAATTAAATTTCATTTGCCATTCTTCGGACCACTTCACAAGTTCGTCTAAGTCTTTTTGCAGCGAGATATGCTCATTTTGCCCTGTTATTGCCCTAAAGACCTTCAAATCATCCGCAAATTTCGAAACTTTACTGCTCATTTGCAAATTTCAAAACATCAATACCACACCAATACCAGGGAGTTTGCAACAGTTATCTAATGGCCAAAATCAACTTCCTCATTGCCTTTATGCGGTTCCGTCCGGTGGTCGCCTGGTCCTTCTGAAGTGCTTCAACTACAATCTAACACGTCGTGACTCCTTCATTCCCATAGAATCCTTATGGCGCAATAATGTACAATCATGTACTTGGAAATAATTCAGGGACAGCTCCAAGCAGGGATGAGGAGCCGGAGCCGGAGCTGGAGCCGGAGCCGTCGGAGCCCGAACATTTTGCCCGGAGCTGGAGCCGGAGACGGAACCGCCGGGACATATTATTCGGAGCCGGAGTTGGAGCCGGAGCCGTCAAAAGCAGGGCGGCTCCGACTCCGAAAGAGGTGTAAATTAAACAAAATTAGCAAACGTGAAATAACACATTATACTTAGTAAGGTATGGTATGGTATGAAAACGCATTTTTAAAAGCCAAAATGCTTAAATACGAGTAACATACAAAAATATGATCACATAATGGTAGAATAACCAAGAACCATATCCTAGCCTCAGTAGTCAGTGCAATAGTTGCATGTTTAGTGTAGTAAAGTGCATTGTTTCCATCATCAACGGGTTGTTGTACCTTATTAGAGACGGGGTCAAACATTACAATTGACAACAATGGTGTTCCTTGGATCGTTCACGGGATGGGAGTGTTGTTGATTCGAGTCTCCCCTCTTCTGATTGCCCCAATACGGCACGAACCGAGCGTCAGTTTACGAGAGCATAACACCGAAAAGTGATTTTGGCGGGGGCTGGTGTTTATTTAAAAATAGATACAAGGCTTATATGGGAAAGCTGCTTACAATTGTCTGAAGTTTGCGCCTCTGAGTGGTGGCAGCTAACTTTTCTCTACATCCCCTAGCTTTTACTTAATGGATCGATCACATTTGGGATGTACGGAGCCGGAGCCGGAGCCGGAGCCGCCGGGACATTTTACTCGGAGCCAGAGCCGGAGCAGGGATACTTCCCCGGAGCCGGAGTCGGAGCCGAAGCCGTCCAAAATTTTCCCGGCTCCGCATCCCTGGCTCCAAGGGAAGATTATAAAAGAGCTTTTCGCAAACATTTAGACCGCTTGCGTTTCAATAAGTCAACACCAATCGAAATTAAGCATATATTTAAGAACAGCTTAATCTCACGCAAGCTTCTTTTTAACCCAACTAGCCAGTCATCATCGTTTATCAAGCCGACCGACGTCGATGGCTTGATCAACACTTGTCTGGCGACTGCACGGACAATGGAGTGAACAGCACCTTAATTCGGAAATCCAAAAATCACGTGACAACTCGGATCATGACCAGCGGTTGGTCACCCTGGGCTTCCAACTCTGTGCTTCTCCGAGTGAGCAACGAGGGAAATCACAAACGCCGAAGGAATGTCAAGGTTAGCCACAGCCAATGTTTGAACGATAGCCGACACACAAAGGTGAACCTGCACAACACGAAAGCCACCCACCCGCACTATAATCGGAAATGCCAAGCACCTACCAAACAATATTTACGATATATATTCACGCTCTCGCGCTGCCGATGATGCAGTTCATCCAGTGCAACATCATTCTGATGCTTGGTGGACATAGGTATGGTGAAATTACAAAGGAAATCCTGAAAACTTGTTTTGAAAGCTTGGATGGCCACATTTTGCATTATGCATTCTCACAACCAGGCCAACAATGAGCAACTCCAAAGTAAAACACGAAGTTCCATCACCTGGACATGCAAACTTTGCGTCTATCTTAATTATGAGGGCAATGGAGTTACTGCATAGAAGCTTACAGCCTGGATATGTGGTTCTATATCGCACGATCAGACACATAGAAGCCATTTAGTCAGCTATTGAGGCGCGCCTGATGCATCAAATGTTACACACCACCCAAATAAACCAAGGAGATTCAATAAGCAATACCAAACTGGGCGAACGTTCTCTTTTCAATGGAATACCAAGCTCACGGGATTATTGGCAACTGGTTATTATCGACAGGTCATTGGCGGTTCAGCCATAATCAGTTGGCCTGCAGTTGGCATATCACCCACGGGCCTAGTACCGCACGTACCCACTGTGGCTTAGAGCCCAAAGTGTTGATGTCGTCCTCCAACATTTGTATCGTCTCCTCTATGTCGTTGTTGACGATGGTCAAGTCGAAGAAGTGGCCGTAGGCGTTCTTCAGCAAGTCGGACTCCTTCGTCAGACGCTCCAGGCTGCCATCGAACTGTGGCACGCACGGTGGGTAAGGTGAGGGCAAAGTGGGATACGGTGGGGTAAGGGGGGGGCATATCGGGTATGGCGGGGAACAGCATGGCAACGGCAGGGTACGGCGGATCAGACGGAGCGGTGTACCTAGTCTGACCAGCACACACCGTCCGGTTTGTCCAGGTCCGACCAGTACGTGGCTGGATTGGGCACCGAGTCTATCAGATGCCTTGGCCAGAGTGGACGGGGGGGGGGCGGCGACCACTGGCCAATACCGCTACCTCACGTACACCGGCCCCCTTCTGCCTCGCTTATTGTACATGCTCCCTTCCCATAGTTGCATTCGTCTTGTATGATTGACTGATGGCTTTTGGGCGCTTCACGGCGCAACTACCCCACTGGCTATTCAGCGTTCATCCCATGCATGTCCATCTACTTGCCGTACACTCTGCCGGGTGGGGCTTTCAAAAGTCCAGATTTGGCGGCGGATTTGCCGGTCTGCCCGACGAGAGAAGGCAATGCGGGACTGCAAAACATGTCTTAAGCATTGACGCACACACACAAGCACGAACACGAAGCGAACACATCGCCTGTCACGTATGACTGGCATATATGCTGCGGGGAACTACACTCAGTCATGGTCTGTCATGGATCATCATAGTCTATTATGATCTGTCACAAAACGCGACACCTCTTCATGGTCCGTCATATATCATCATAGGTTATCATGACCTGCTACGGATTATCGCAGCCTATGGCGGTCTGCCACCGAGCACTACTGTCTGTCGCGGATCACCACAGTCTACCATGGTCTATCACGGACCACCATGGTCTACCACGGACCATCAGTCTACCATGGTCTACCACCATAGTCTACCATGGTCTACCACGGACCACCACAGCCTATCACGGTCTACCACGAACCACCACAGTCTACCATGGTCTACCACAAACCACCACAGCGTATCATGGTCTACCACGGACCACCACAGCCTATCATTGGCCTGTTAGGGACCATCACAGTCTACCACGGACCACCACAGCATACATTGGCCTGTTACGGATAACCACAGTCTACCACGGACCACCACAGCCTATCATTGGCCTGTTAGGGATCACCACAGTCTACCACGGACCACCACAGCATACATTGGCCTGTTACGGACAACCACAGTCTACCACGGACCACCACAGCCTAGCATTGGCCTGTTAGGGATCACCACAGTCTACCACGGACCACCACAGTCTACCATGGTCTACCACGAACCACCACAGTCTACCATGGTCTACCACGAACCACCACACCCTATCATGGTCTACCACGGACCACCACAGCCTATCATTGGCCTGTTAGGGACCATCACAGTCTACCACGGACCACCACAGCATATCATTGGCCTGTTACGGACCACCACAGCCTACCACAGGCCACCACAGCATACCATGGTTTGTCGCGGACCACCACAGTCTACCATGGTCTACCACGGACCACCACAGCCTATCACGGTCTGTCGCGAACCACCAGTCTACAATGGTCTACCACGAACCACCACAGTCTACCATGGTCTATCACGAACCACCACACCCTATCATGGTCTACCAAGGACCACCACAGCCTATCATTGGCCTGTTACGGACCACCACAGTCTACCAAGGACCACCACAGCCTATCATTGGCCTGTTACGGACCACCACAGTCTACCACGGACCACCACAGCTCACGACAGACCACCACAGCCTACCATGGTCTGTAGCGGACTATCACAGCCTATCATAGTCTGTCGCGAACCACCACAGCCTACCACAGACCACCACAGCCTACCACAGACCACCACAGCCTGCCATGGTCTGTCACGGACCACCACAGCCTACCACGGACCACCACAGCCTACAACAGACCACCACAGCCTATCATAGTCTGTCGCGAACCACCACAGTCTACCACGGACCACCACAACCTACCATGGTCTGTCGCGGACCACCACAGCCTACCACGGACCACCACTGCCTATCACGGTCTGTTGCGAACCACCACAGTCTACCACCACAGTCTACCACGGACCACCACAGCCTACCATGGTCTGTAGCGGACCATCACAGCCTATCATAGTCTGTCGCGAACCACCACAGCCTACCACGGACCACCACTGCCTACCATGGTCTGTAGCGGACCATCACAGCATATCATGGTCTGTCGCGGACCACCACAGCATATCATGGTCTGTAACGGGCCACCACAGCATATCATGGTCTGTTGCGGACCACCACAGCATATCATGGTTTGTTGCGGACCACCACAGCATATCATAGTTTGTTGCGGACCACCACAGCCTACCACAGACCGCCACAGCCTAACAAGGTCTGTAGCGGACCACCACAGCATATCATGGTCTGTAACGGACCACCACAGCATATCATGGTCTGTTGCGGACCACCACAGCCTACCACAGACCGCCACAGCCTAACAAGGTCTGTAGCGGACCATCACAGCATATCATGGCCTATCACGGACCACCACAGTCTACCATGGTCGGTGGCGGATCACCACGGGCCACCATGAGAGCCGTCACGACTCGCGACACCAGCGGGCCGCCATAGTTGGCCAAATTCGCCGAACCTGGCACTGCCACCGGCGGGCGCACTACTCACGTCCGTCATTATATGCAAACTGGGCGCGGCGATGAAGACCACATAGGGCGCGTACTCGGCGGTGCGCAGCACCTTCAGCGCCTGCGGCTCCACGTCCAGGATGGCCATCTTGCCATCCATGTGGATGCGCCGGATGGTGGCCAGTTTGGTACCGTACATGGCGTCCTCGTGCGTGCCTGTGGCCGGCAATCGCGTCACACTGTCACGGCCGGGACACGTGACGCGCCCAGCACAGCGTGGCGCTGGCTCGGGCAGTGGCTGCCGTGTGAGCCCGCAGCGCTGGCTCGGGCAGTGGCTGCCGTGTGAGCCCGCAGCGCTGGCTCGGGCAGTGGCTGCCGTGTGAGCCCGCAGCGCTGGCTCGGGCAGTGGCTGCCCTGTGAGCCCGCACAGCCCTGGCCCTTGGTTTGAATTTGGCTCGGCACGGCAGGCAGTTGCACATGTAATCGAGTAATCGGGTGATCGCGTTAAGCAGGTGCACTGGGTCAAAGTCATACTGGTTCGGTTAATGATATCTGAATGTGGTCCGTTGGTGGTGCAGGTTGAACCGATAATGCAGGACGATTAAGCCTCAGAATATTAAGCCTCACCGAAGCCCACTTACATAACGCACGCGAATAGTGAACCAAAACATAATTTAAAACGTGTACATTTCATCAAAGTGCCTCCCCAACTCATACTCTTGAAAATGTCTTAGGCTAAGACGAAACGTCGATCGAATACAGATATGTCCTATGTACTAATAGCAATATTGACCATCATGCACTACGATGAGATATTACATAAGCACAATGAAGAAACAAGGAACATAATACGCTCAATGGAATCAACAAGCAAGAAGATCATCAACGATGAACTCGCAGTCGTATTCAACGAAACCTGCATATGCAATAATTTGCTTCCAAACTACTCACTCACTCACGCACGCGCACGCGCACGCGGACCCTCGCACGCACGCACGCACGCACGCGCACCCTCGCACCCTCGCACGCACGCGCACACACACACACACACACACACACACACACACACACACACACACACACACACACACACACACACACACACACACACACACACACACACACACACACACACACACATATATATATATATATATACATGCCATGCTAGTAAATATCACATGTCGTCTGACCGGTGCTCATTGAGCACAGATCCAGTTATACACACATTCGGTATATACTAAGCACGTGGCGTTCGATGTTTCGTCCATTGTTAGACATCTTCAGGAAACACTTACATATCTTACATATCTATCAACAACGTGCAAGTATAAATGGAAACAATCCATAGCATTGCCCGTTCAGCCATCGCTTATTTCAGTTCAATGTTCTGCTTTTAGTCACGATCATAGATAGGTCATAAAGCAGTCGTTCGGAAAGTGTACAGGAATGTGCAGACGTGAAATATATCTAACATTACAGAGCTACATCACAATCAGTACAATCACTGTGTCGGGCCACCTAGTTTGGTTTTAACAGCGGCCCCATAGTAGGTCCATCATACAAGAGAAGCGTCAGTGCATTGACCTGATGGCTAATGAAGGGATCCTCCTCTCTAATTAGGATGGCTTCCAGCACTTGCAAAATTATCATGTCTAGTTGTTTTGCTAATGATCTTGGTGTTCGATGTGAGAAAATCTCTGTTCATGAGAAGGTGCATTGGTGGGTGGAGGGCACGATGCCTAAAACGGAGATTTAGCATGTCAAAACGTAAAGTGCATTCACCGACTCTTAGAAAAGCGCATTTCCGTGTGTTTTTACTTTCTTTTTCACCTGACTACCTCAAGCCATTTTCCCAACTCGACGCAGCCAAACCGATTCATTTTCTTCTGCCAATGTCACACTGGTGCCGTCATTTTTAGCTGGAATTGTTCAGCAACAGACCATGCCATTCGGCTTAAACACGCATTATCAACAACCACCAGGTGTACTCAGACCAACAACATCAGACAGCTTCATCAGACAATTGACTGACTGCACGGTCTCATCCACCTTAGTCACGTGAGCCTTCGGGCCCGATAAAGAAAACTGGCCAGCTTTACTTCCCACCGCCCGTCAGAACGCCCGGTGTATGACAGCTCACGGTGGAGCCGTCCCCTGGCGGCGGCACGTCCCCGCCGCGCCCTCACCGTACTCCAGGTACTCGTTGGCAGCTATGTCGGCCATCATCTCGTCGTGCGACACGAAGAAGTAGTGTTTGCCGTTCTCCTCGTCCTTGCGCGGCGCCCTGGTCGTGTCTGCGGGCGGCACAGGCGGAGCACGCGTCAGCCGGCCGCCATCGGCTGGCTTCAGCACCGAGGGCGGTGAAATTCAGAGGTCTCGGGGAAACTCCGAGCGGAAAAACTAGTCCGATAATAGTTGTCCGCGTGACAGTGAATGGTTCGCAAACGCAAGACAAGGTCTGCATATTGAACTCCATTGGTGCAAATATTATCGAAACCACGTTACTTGACATTCAACGAGACAGGAACGGGTAGAAAAACGGCGTGAAAATATCACGACAGAGGACGTCATCAGCTCCGGATGCACTACACAAAGGAGCTAGACAATTCCTACAACAACGAACCAAGAATCAATACGGAAATTAAACTCACTCAACTGCGATTCTGAAAATCAACTGTGGCTGCTTTGGGTTCGGGGAACCGCACCGTGATAACGATTTTCTATTCAATCGCTATGTTCGGCGGCAACGCCCACACTGGCAACAGGCCACCGCCTCGGCATTCCTTGAAACGGCGTACGAATACTATATATCTGGCCCCGCAACCCGCAGACGTCGCGCACCTACCTGGAAATCACTGCAACAAATGCATACGTGGCTACATTTACCTACAACAGGTGAATGCATCCGTGGCTACATTCATCTATAACAGGTGAATGCAGATTGCTACATTCACCTACAACAGGTAAATTCAGGTGTACCTTCGGGTACTCACGCGGTATGGAGCGGGCACAAATGTCCACGGATACTCACGCGATATGGGGCGGGTACACATGTCCGCGGATACTCACGCGGTATGGGGTAGGCATACATGTCCGGGTGGGATGAGATGAGAGTGTTCTTTATATGCCGACGGCCAACCCCGTGGGCGCCCAACAGGACCAACGTTTTCCGCCGAAATGCTGCACAACGAAACACTGGGTCAACGGACACCTGAACGCGACACGCGCCAGCGCCGTGCCAGTGCAGTGCATCCGCCACGACACTGCACTGGCACAGTGCCGCGGGCGACGGCGCGACAGTGCATCGCCGTCTGCCGGCACAGACCACGGCGTCACACTGCGCCCACCCTCCCACAACGCAGTACGGGCGTGACGAGGTGCCGCACTCACTACGCATGGTCACACCGGCTACTTCACATCACAGACCGCACCAGTTGAGCGAATTGGCCGTTCGGCGATACACCAATCTCCACGCGGTACGGACCGACAGCCAACACTGCATCAGCACCTCCACACCACAGACAGCGGCAGCCAGCAGCAGCAACTTACAGCTGAGCCGCACCACCTCCTCGTAAGTGACCAGGTCGAGCTGGTCGAAAATGGCGTTGTGCTTCGCCAGATACTTGTCTTTGAATAACTTCTTCTTCTTTCCAAATATTGAGCAGTTGACTGGAACGCAGGGGCCGGCCGGCGCGTTAGCTGAGACCTTAAAGTAAACTACACGGACCGTTTTCATTCAAACCTTAGTTCAGATGGCCTACCGGAGAGTATACACATCTTACAACACTTCAAGGACGCTCACTTCGAGCAAACGATCCTTGCAATATCAAAATAGCGTGATAGATCATGAAGCTGAACGATACTTCAGTCTTTAGAACAAACTTCGCGTCCGGACAGTGTCTACCTTTTGGACAAGCATGCACTTTGGGTAAAACAACCACTTCCGATCAGTTAAACGTAGAACATAGACCTAACAAATCTCCACAAATCTTACGCCAGCAGCAATCGATCTACCGAACGTGCTACGACCACCGGTTTTCCACTGGTCTCGCCTACCATCACCGTTCGAGTTTCGTGCGTTCATCCTGCGCCCAGCACTGCCTGCAGCCATTGCTGACGCACGCAGCTACCGTCCGAGCGTGAAAACGAACAACGGCAGTGGTGAACGCCGATACCCGAACGCGGCGGATCCCTGCCAATACTTTCTCGGCGGCCTCGGCAGCCTGCTCAGCCTCGGCAGCGGCGCATTATTTCGGCAGGGCTGGGTGCGAGCTGACGTCCGTCTCCCCCGCGCCAGCCCGGCAACGGCTGCCCATTCACAATTCAGTTTTGGGTTTTTGCGGCCGAGCGGCGACTGACTCTGACGAGGGAGCCGACACGAACCAACAACACGTAACATACCCGCCGGCTGTCACTCTCCATGAGATGTTACCCCCTCACGGAAATGGGGCCCGCTGGGCGGAGCACGTGTCGACAACACCGTGACCGTACCTGGGTTCTATTACGACGCATCCGACTGCCGATTCACATAGCGTCGCCAACCTTTCACGCCGTGCATCCATCCAGTTGTGGGATTCTAACTCACGATCTTACGACCAAGAGTCCTACACCCTACCTACTGAGCTACCGCGTCGTCAAATAACACCACGGAATGCTCTCAACTATTGAACAATGCTCACCAGTTCATGCAACTGAACAGCGCCAATTCCGTTGCAATCATGCATTATTTTGAAAATTATGCTGCTCTTGTCATCAACATTAGCTCTTGGGCATTGGGCCTTGGGATATTGGATTATTGCGCATTGCAACTGTCCGTGATCACGACTCAGCTAAGATATGAATAAATATGTACATTGATCAATAATATTAATGCATCAATAAGTGAATATAAAAATAAATGAACGAATGAACAAATAAATACATCCATGGATAAATACATCGACAAACAAACCTCTTGACAACACGTAGTCAGAGTGAGTGCATGACCGACTGCGTGTGGTGTTGTTCATTTGGCCTACCAGACCACACCAGTGGCGTCATGAGACATGCTGCCATCGGCCGGCGGCCGCCCAGCGGGCTACCTTGTTCGCGTTTCGACTTGTCCATGGCGGAGCAGGCGGTGCGGTATTCCTGCAGCTCTGGCGACGGGATCAGACCGGCCGGCGACGCTGAGCCCTCCTTGCGAGCCTGCCACCACTGGTGGTCGTCCTTGCTGATGATCTGCCCGGCACAGCGGGCACCGGCCGTCACACGGCCGTCACACCGTCCCGTCCCCACTGTCCGTTTGTCTGTCTGTTTGTTTCTATCTATATATCTATTTATCTATCTATCTATCTATCTATCTATCTATCTATCTATCTATCTATCTATCTATCTATCTATCTATCTATCTATCTATCTATCTCTTTTGTCTCTCTCCCTCTCTCTCTATTCTCATTCACTCACTCACTCACTCACTCACTCACTCTCTCTCTCTCTCTCTCTCTCTCTCTCTCTCTCTCTCTCTCTCTCTCTCTCTCTCTCTCTCTCTCTCTCTCTCTCTCTCTCTCTCTCTCTCTCTCTCTCTCTCTCTCTCTCTCTCTCTCTCTCTCTCTCTCTCTCTCTCTCTCTCTCTCTCTCTCTCTCTCTCTCTCTCTCTCTCTCTCTCTCTCTCTCCCTCCCTCCCTCCCTCCCTCCCTCCCTCCCTCCCTCCCTCCCTCCCTCCCTCCCTCCCTCTCTCCCTCCCTCCCTCCCTCTCTCTCTCTCTCTCTCTCTCTCTCTCTCTCTCTCTCTCTCTCTCTCTCTCTCTCTCTCTCTCTCTCTCTCTCTCTCTCTCTCTCTCTCTCACTGCCTTTCTTATCGGCCCACAAGGCCGTGCATCTAAAAACGTGCTTCATGGGCGCACGGGGACAGGCGCATTACTGAACACTTAATATAAATGCATATAAGCCGGAATGCAAACTTTTTACCTTGCTATTTCAGCAAAAATTACCCTGTCGTCCGGCAGACATATCAGCCAAATCATGTGAAAAATGAAACGTTCCATCACCGTGTGTGTACGATTAGGGTTTTAGGGAGCATCGACCATGGTAGATCATTTAGCGCCCAGTTCCATCACCGTGAAGAACGCACAAACAGGGTTTTGGAAACACCAGCGACTACCCTCTGTCCACTGTTGACACAGCATTACATGCGGGTTTCCTCACGTGATGCGCTTGCCAGTGGCTACGAGACAGTAGCCATGTGAGTAACAAGTGTCCAACTCACATTGCCGAAGTACTGCCGCCAGGCAGTCACGAAACATCACTACCGGTCAGTAACGACGGGGGAACACTCGGCGGCTGACCGCCGACGAAGACAGTACGTCCACACGGGCCCTCAGCTGCGCAATGCCTGTCATACATGACCGGCGGAGGTCAACTTACCTATCCCAGCTGCAGAGCACATTATCTGTGGTACATCTGGGTGGGTGGTATGTACACTACCTGCAGTACATCGCCGGTACCTGGCCATGTATAGGTGGAACATTATGTGCAGTACATCGCCAGCACGTTGCCGTTGGAGGGTAGTGCATTACTGAAGCATGTCTCCAATGCCTGGCCCCAGGTAGGTGGTACATTACCTGCAGTACACCTCAGACGCCTTGTCCCAGGTAGATGGTACATTGCCTGCAGTACACCTCAGACACCTTGTCCCAGGTAGGTGGTACATTGCCTGCAGTACACCTCAGACACCTTGTCCCAGGTAGATGGTACATTGCCTGCAGTACACCTCAGACACCTTGTCCCAGGTAGGTGGTACACTACCTGCAGTACACCTCAGACACCTTGTCCCAGGTAGGTGGTACATTGCCTGCAGTACACCTCAGACACCTTGTCCCAGGTAGGTGGTACATTACCTGCAGTACACCTCAGACACCTTGTCCCAGGTAGGTGGTACGCTACCTGCAGTACACCTCAGACACCTTGTCCCAGGTAGGTGGTACACTACCTGCAGTACACCTCAGACACCTTGTTCCAGGTAGGTGGTACACTACCTGCAGTACACCTCAGACACCTTGTCCCAGGTAGGTGGTACATTGCCTGCAGTACACCTCAGACACCTTGTCCCAGGTAGGTGGTACATTACATGCAGTACACCTCAGACACCTTGTCCCAGGTAGGTGGTACATTACCTGCAATACACTTCAGACACCTTGTTCCAGGTAGGTGGTACATTACCTGCAGGACACTTCGGACATCTTGTCCTGGGTGTAATAAATACCTGCAGGACACCTCGGACACCTTGTCCTGGGTAGGCGGTATGCTGTCCGAGGTAAGTCTCTGACGCCACCGGGTGGCGGGCACATTACCTTCGGTATGTGTGCGGTGCCTCGCTCTGGACGGGCGGTACGCTACCTGCAGTATATCTCCGGTGTGGAACGGCACGCCCGCCTGGGCACACGGAATTAGCTCGTCTTGCATAGGATCATAGTCGAACTGCGCCCGCACATAGATCTGGGCCGAGACCAGCAGAGACAGACACAGGTCAGCATGCAACGCAGTCACATCTTGGCGACGGCTCGTCGCTGCCTCAGAACACAGAGCAGCACACTGCCGGACACTGCTGCGCCAATATGCGTCCCACACCAGGGCGCAGGGAGCCGAGCTACGCGCCCACAACTGGACTGAGTCGGAGTGAAACTAGTGACACCGAACTAGGTGTTGTGCTCCGTACATTTAAGGGTCACATTAGTCATCCTCACCACGTACTGTACTTCTACAGTGATACTTCTACCCGCAGTTCTACTGTTAGTTTCCCAGATTAACTACACATGAAATTGCTTTCCTCTTAGCTGATGCAAAGTGTCATCTGCCAACGAATCGACGTTAAGTTTGAACAGTCACGTTAAGCCGACTTGTGTGGCATCCAGTGATTAAGCAAAACCAGAAGCAAATCACACACTATGCAAAAAGATGGGAAACGCAGCACTTCAATCGAAAATACTGTAATAACTGATAGCTAAACGTACGACACACATGCACACACACATTACATAAAACAGTACACTTTGAGGGAGGCCAGCATCTCCACCTCCGTCTATCTCCCCAGTTCCACCACAACTGGATCATCAGCGGGAGATGACGAGCCCAGCTGGCCGCCCGTGGCCCGGAGGCGAAGCGGAGGCCCTGACGCCCAGGGTGTGCCGTGGACGTCCGGGCACAACCTGGACCACGCAAGTGATATGAAAATTAATAGCTTGGAAACACACGGAGAGAGAAACCAAAGTTGCTTGAAAAGCCCCGAGGTAAATAAACTAAGCAAAACATCATTGGTAACCGTCGGCGTCTGCCAAAGTGAAGCGGCCCCAGCCTACCTATCGGCAGTAATAACTTGCATGTTTGTCCAATACCAGCACATGGGAGGGGGATTGGCCATGTACTTTATATTGCGTGCTCAAGTTTTGTAGTCCGTAGAAATTCGTGACGTGGTTCCAGGAGCTGGGTTTGTTCATACATACACACATACATACATACATACGTACATATATATATGCATCACTCCGATATATGCACAATTTTGTGGGAACGCACAGTTCTCTGCGTTGCTTTTGTAGTGACATACAACATTAGCGTGCCTGAGTGGTGCCATGTCACGAGTTATGTTGTTCCTTAGGAGAAGAGAGGTTGGGCCCACTCGGACTCTCAGCTACGTCGTATACAACAGATATTGGTGAAAAGCAACCATCCAATTCAGACAATCGCAAACCCATCAGTGATACACTGACCAATCATATGTAACCACCAAGAAACCACAGTAACACCACATACATCAAACTCGATTACAAACACTAGCTGGTCACATATTGCAAAATTGACGAGAGGCCTTTGTAAAACATCCTTACACAACTGTGCAACTACCAACACAGACGCTGCTCTGCAACTACACCTATACTACTGGAGCCCAGCCATATTGTCTCTTCTCCTGAGGAACTACCACACTCACGATACAGCATCACTCAGGCACACTAATGTCACTTGTCACAACAAATTCAACATATGATACTGTACGTTCCTACACAATAGTGCATATATAGACACCACCATCACATCTCTATCACACATATTTAGCCACATCTAGTGTGCACCTCCAACAAGGAAGTCTACATCCACTGAAACATGCAAAAAACGGACATCACACTGAAGCAAGACACAACACACCTCTGACACACGAACTTCTCGCAGACAACGCTGCTATTCTGGCTAAAGCAGTCCACAAAAGGCGCATATTGGACTCGTCTGATTGATGGTCCCTTCTACCAGGCTAAACTTATATAAGTGCGCACAAGTACGCGCCCGCATTTATTATGTAGTTCGATGTGACGTGCCCGTGAACCGTGTGCATGGGTGTGCGTATATGCGTGCATGCATTACATTATGAAACCAGTGCGAGACGTGTAACACGGCCGCTGTTAAGCGCAGGCCAATTACGTGATATAGAAAACAACTGCATTTCTAGATAGTTCACGGCACTGATGACACGGTTATAGTGTTGCGATTGTAAATGCAAATGTCTATTGCATGGACGAAAGGTTGTATCATGCAATGCTATGACGAATGAACTGACTACATGAATGCTAATCGAATTTGATTTCCTGGTATTATGGCTCAATAAAAATGTCGGTGACATCCTACACAAGCATAATCCAGAACATAAATGATCAGAGAAATAGAGTTGATCCAAAAGAAAAACATGAACCAAGATGACTTCCTTTAGTCATGCGTTTTAGCTTCAGGATGGCAATTGATTGATAACTGCTTTTTCGTCCTTCATTATGCCTGTGCAATGCATTATGGGTCGAAAAGTCCTGGATATATATATATATATATATATATATATATATATATATATATATATATATATATATATATATATATATATATATATATATATATATATATATATACTTACGAGTGTGCGAGAACCATATCATCTGGGAGGGGCAAGCACGATGTTTGTTTTCGGCGAGACCGTCATCATGTTCATTCCCCAGTATACCCATCTGTCCATATGCCCACGTGGCCTCTTCAGAGCAATGCGAGTTGGCAGTGGCCGTGGTGTGTTTGGTAGACACTTCTACCTCTGACACCTGCGTCAGACTGCGTGCAGTGTAGCGTGCGTGGGTGTCAGTGAAGGCGTCTACGGAGGAGCGCGAGTCAGTGCTTATAATGGCGGTTGTGGTGATGTGGTATTTGATATGATATAGACAGGCTAGCATAACCAACAGCCCTGCTGTGGATATCGAATGGTGAGGTGCTAAATTGATTTGGCCGGTATTGGGTCAACTATACATGGGATCGTAAGAAGTCCGATTTTCGGCAATTGCGTGGCAATGCATGCACTACCGCTCCCACCAATTGAATTAATGTAATCTGCTTCGGCGAGATATACATGGGATGTGTTATTTAATACAAATGACTTGCGCTGCCTTTCCAGACAAAAAGTCCGTATAAAACAAACTAGCTGGAGGTTCGCATATCATACTTCACCGTGCCTCTGTGTAATGACACAGCTAAACCAAACCCATACCTCAAGAGGCCACTTCCTGTGTTTTCAATACGCAAGCAGTGCTTAGCAACGCATATTCCTCATGAAGTGTCAATGTAGAGCTGGTATGCGGAAAAAAACCGCTGGAACCGCATCGATACCTCAGGGCCCCGCCAACTTTTCAGAAGGAGAGCTTGCATTGTCGAGAGCTCCCGCTTTCGGAAGAGATTGGCGTGGGTCGGGCTGCTCCATATACGTGTATCGACCTCATTTAGTGTGGGGCGGAGAGGATGGGGAGAGTACTCAACGCTTTTATAGCCTTTTTGTGCGGAAAATGCAATTCCGCGAATTTTATCATTCGCGATAAAGCCGTTTGGAGCATTTCACCTCGACCCTATTAGCAGTAAAGGGTTACACCGTTGCGTTACGCCTGACGCGACCTCACTTCACGCTCGGTGTTGGGACGCGTTATGGTCACCCTCCAGCACTTACAGAAACGCTGGCTCACCCCGGCTCCTGCTCGGCACGCTCGACACCCTAGGTGGGTAGTTTAGAGTCTGACACCCTGGGTGAATGGTCTAGAGCCCAACACCATGGATGGGTGGCTCAGAGTCCTGACACCCTCAGAGGGTGCCTGGGAGTCCGGAAGCATCGGGAAGGGTGTTTAGGAGTCAAAAAGCGTCCGGGAGGGTGTCTGGGAATCCGGACATGTCTGGGCAAGGGGCTCCAGGATCATATATTCCCCAAGTAGTGTGACGAAACTGTCCTTCAAGTTCAGGTTAATATGTTATCGGGACTCCACGCGGTGTGCATTACGTTCTAAATAATTTTACATAAAAAACTGGACGCACGAGTGTACTGCATGTTACAAAATAGAATGAATTAGCACAAACTAACTTTACCAAAAAGCAAGCATATATGTATTACATTTACACAAGGCGACAATCATCTTTGGCCACTGTGCGCCGGGCCAAGTCGCCGGAGGCCCTCCTCACGTGCATGGGACACAGTGTCATCTGTCGGTGGCTGGCTGCAGGTCGCAGCAGAACTGTGGCTGCGGACCACCAGACGACCACACCACTACGTGGCGCCAGAGTCGCCGCCAACACGGTATGGCACGTGTTGAACACACTCGGGCCCGGGCCGGGATGTCCGAGTGGTTAAGGTGTTGAGCTCTGGGCACCAAAGGTCCCAGGTTCAACACCCGCACCACTCTAGACATTTCCAAATCCTGCAGCCCACTGGCGAAACAGTGTGGGCGGCGCCATTTGACGTGAATTACCCAGTAAACAAACAGACAAACAAACTAACTGGCGCCCGCCACGCGCTCTCGCGCGCCGCTCGGCCCACGTGGCTCTCTTCACGGGCTCTCCCGGCTCGTCGCGGCCGGTGTGCACAATCGAACACAGGCGTGCCCGGTTATGCGGGCTCGCCGGAGCTCCGAGTGTAAACAGGCGCCACCCGGCCGGAGACCGCCCAACCAGTGTTATATGGTGCGCAATACACGACAGAAACGGTGTTGTGACCCGTTCGCGATGGTCGTAACTGAAATCCCAAACCAGCCCATTTCGTAGTTGGTTGTTTACAGCACCTTCACGAAGCTGCCCACCCTAAGCAAACATCCTCATAAATCCACTTACCGACGCCGAACACAAAACGGAGCGAACATTTCGTCGTGTACTGGGACTAAAAACGACCACGGCAGAATTTATACAGCGCTATATATAAATATGTCAGTTGGAGAGCAGGTGGCAGAGTTCTGGCTGGGAAGTGATGGCAAAGCCCCAGCACCAGGTAAAAGCTGGCAAAACCCATCATCTAAACTCTCGTGTTCTGATCGACACCGAGTACTACTGTTTTGGCCGTTATGCCTGTTTTACGTAAGGCAAAACTGGCTACGTAGTGACATGAGAGGCTAACATGAGCAGTGAGTGAGGAAAACAAGAGCAACAAGAACTGTTCACCGATTCTTAGTGACGATTTGGATGCCGTTCACTGCAATAGCAGTCCCATGTTCAGCGAGTCGCCCAGTCAGCTCAGTGGACACCACACCGGCCTCTTAGTCTTGGAACAACGGGTCGAGTCGCCCGGTCAGCTCAGTGGACACCACACCGGCCTCCTAGTCTTGGAACGGGTCGAGTCGCCCCGTCAACTCAGTGGACACCACACCGGCCTCCTAGTCTTGGAACGGGTCGAGTCGCCCGGTCAACTCAGTGGACACCACACCGGCCTCCTAGTCTTGGAACAACGGGTCGAGTCAACTCAGTGGACACCACACCGGCCTCCTAGTCTTGGAACAACGGGTCGAGTCGCCCGGTCAACTCAGTGGACACCACACCGGCCTCCTAGTCTTGGAACAACGGGTCGAGTCGCCCGGTCAACTCAGTGGACACCACACCGGCCTCCTAGTCTTGGAACGGGTCGAGTCGCCCGGTCAACTCAGTGGACACCACACCGGCCTCATAAGGCCTCCTAGTCTTGGAAACGCCTCCAGTTTGGGGGGGGTGTCAGTCACTTTAAGAAAGTCCAGGCTGTACCAACTGGCGCAACTCAATTGTCTCCGTCTGGAAAGGAAGTCCAGGCTGTACCAACTGGCGCAACTCAATTGTCTCCGTCTGGAAAGGAAGTCCAGGCTGTACCAACTGGCGCAACTCAATTGTTCCGTCTGGAAAGGAAGCAGGCTCCAACTGGCGCAACTCAATTGTCCGTCTGAAAGGAGGTCCAGGCTGTACCAACTGGCGCAACTCAATTGTCTCCGTCTGGAAAGGAAGTCCAGGCTGTACCAACTGGCGCAACTCAATTGTCTCCGTCTGGAAAGGAGGTCCAGGCTGTACCAACTGGCGCAACTCAATTGTCTCCGTCTGGAAAGGAGGTCCAGGCTGTACCAACTGGCGCAACTCAATTGTCTCCGTCTGGAAAGGAAGTCCAGGCTGTACCAACTGGCGCAACTCAATTGTCTCCGTCTGGAAAGGAGGTCCAGGCTGTACCAACTGGCGCAACTCAATTGTCTCCGTCTGGAAAGGAAGTCCAGGCTGTACCAACTGGCGCAACTCAATTGTCTCCGTCTGGAAAGGCCACGTCAGCGACTGGCCGGACGTCGCCGATGACTTAGCAAATTAGCAGCACTAAATACTACCCGGACGTGAAGATACGACACTACAGAGCGGTAGCGTGCTGTGTTCGAGAGGCTTCGCTTTCAGAACCAAGCACGCTAACCCTGCAATAGATAGGTACGAATGGTCCTTTGGTGCATTTTCGAGTGAGGGAATCTTGTTACTGACTGTATGCTGGATGCACTGCGCAGTTTCCCGAATTGAGGCCATATATCACAGGCAACGCTTGCAGGAATATGAAATGTTGCCAGAGCTTATTCAATTTTGCCACCGCAACGTCCTCGTAAATAATCTTATGTACTGGAATACAGAGCGTGTTGCGAGAGAGTTGGAGGATGCTCTTGCTCTTATGTATCGGATGCTCTTATATATCGGAGGACAGAGCGTTTCGTCAGCGAGGCCGCCGGACATTAGCGTTCGGTTATATGACGCCATTAATTTCAACAGGCAGAGAAATAGCGGTTATGGCGATCACCACCTCATCACTGCTCTGCAGTAGGCCATGAATCAACCAAGGGCGAAGAAAGCAGCGAGACACGGATCAAGACAGTCACATGTGTTGTTTTACGGCGTTCTCGCCGCCATATCACTGTTTAACTGTTTGACTGACGCTTCTGAGGATTACAGAGGCGCACGCAACACCTGTTGTGCTTCAAACTGAATCTTCTGGCGCCTCCTGTAATCTTCGTCTGTTTCATTCCCTTCGTTTGTGATCCCCACATCTGCATATTGGATTCTTCTCCTTTACGTCCCCGTTTTCCGCAAGATCTCCCTCATCCCATCGCCGTCTTCATTACACACGGATTACGGGCAACTAAGTCCCTCTGCTTTGTGTCTCTCCGCTTTCCGTGAGGTCTCCCCTCACGGTGTTAAGCATGTACGGGGCACAGGCTAACCTGTGGCAACTATGCTCATCTAACCTGTGTCTCTCCGTTTTCCCTGAGGTCTCCTCTCACCGTGTGTGCATTTTGTGTGTGTTTTGGGTCCCTCTCCTCTGTGTCTTTCCGTTCTCCGTCAGGCCACCCCGCCTCTCGACGTGTTCATCATGCACGGGGTACGGAAAACTGTGTCCCTCTCTCCCGCGTGTCTCCATTCTCCGTTAGGCCTCCCCGTCCGCCTCCGTGTTCATCATGCACGGAACATGGGCAACCGTGTCCTTCTTCGTCTCCCCGTTCTCAGAGAGGTCTCCATGCCTCTTCGCCGTCTTCATCATGCACGGGTTACGGGTAACCATATGCCTCTACTTCATGTCTCTCCGTTCTCCATGAGGTCTTGCTGCTCCTCGTCGTGTTTACTATGTACAGGGTACGGACAACCGCGTCCGGCTGCATCTCCCCGTTCCCCGTGAGGTCTACCGGGCTCTCGCCGTGTTCATTATGATCGCGCCACGGACAACTGTCAGTCCATCGTGCCAGCGGCGCGGCCGTCACACCACACCGGACACGAACCGGCGCTATTTCCCGTGGGACACGAGACAACGCATGAATAAGTGAACGGAAGGCCGTCCGTGTCGCACTGATGGGGACACCACGGCCGGCCGCCCAGTCAACACTATCGGCACGGAGCCTTTGGCCGGTCTGTGGGCATGTTCCCCCAGCCACCCAATGGCTACACCCATGATGGCGATAATCTTCAGCGTATAAAGAGCTGCCTTGTTTTCGCCGGTGACATCTCGACCCTGCGCATCTCGACATCTCGACTGCGCAGCTCGCCGTAGTCAGACTGGTGACACGTGACACGATACGTCACACTGGCTACCGTTCTACCTGCTTGCACGTCACCAGCACCAGGGTGATCGCTCATGGAGTCTGTAAACTGGCTTCGCCCCGATGATGGTACGGAAGTAATACGGAAAATGCAGCGAGTCAGCCCATAATTCCATGTTCTAAATGAAAACTGCCATCATCAGGTCGGAAAAACGGACGCATTTAGTGATTATGCATTCAAAGACATTCAGTCCAAGTTACAGTGAGGGAACCTCAGAACAAAGACGAAGTCAGCCTCGTCGAGTCGACTGGCGAAAGTTGAGCCGTCTTTGCGATTAATGAATTCCGGGAACTGGTTTGAGTTTCAAATTACTTTTTTTGCGGAAGGAGTTTTTGCACGTCGTCTGATGGACAATATACTTCAGATGAGCGCAGATACCAACTCATTTAATCGACCACAAGGGGTGTTAAGGGAAGCAATCCAGTAATCTCTGAAATATGACATAGCCGCACTTCCAATTGGTAACATGGGAATCCTCCAAGTTGGCATTAGTAGTCAGTGACGGCGGAAACAATCACCAATCAATCGAAGAAAGCCAGTATCCATTCTCAGTCAAAAGTCTCTCGTTCGTGACTCCGGGCCAGCACCATTAACAGGCGCCCTGAAGGGCCTCGGAAAATTACGCGCACTGGAGGGGGGGGCGAATTCCGCCCCCATAAGATATCGGCTCCTACTGAGGCTAGAGCAACGGAATTCGCAGGGTGGATGGGCACGATAGTGAACTCTGTTATGTAGAAATTTCATGACCTTAGGTCAATATCTTCAAGGTCCAATGAGGTCAAAATAACAAAATTTTCTCGTTTTGCGTGGCTTCGCTTGTCATTGTTATCGATCGCTGTGATTGTGTTTAAATGCTGAAAAATTGGCATTAATGATGTTTTCGACATTACTAATGATGCAATACAGATACTAGACCCGTCACTTGACCTCAGGTCACCTATATAGGAGCACTTTATTAGGTCATTACCTGCTCCAGTTCCGGAATCGGGCTGCCAACCCGACTGCTCCGTTGGGCGGCTCGGCACAATCGGCTTCGCGAAGAAAGGAGTTAAAGGCATGAATAAAGTATGGAAACGCTTAGGCACACAATGAAAAACAGTAGATTTCGGAATGTGTAGGGAGTAATATGTAAAGTGACATCAATCGCATGATAGTCATTTGCATTTATGACGACATTCCATTTCACCAAGTTTAGTTCCATTAGCCTGTCATGAACTTGACCTGACTTGACCTCGCCGACTTAACATGACTTGTAAATTATGTAGCAGAACAATATGCATCAAACAAGTCGCTAGTGTTGTCAAGAACACTTCAAGAACACCTTTTACCAATATACGAGAAGCGCATCAACGCCGATTTTTGTGGTCTGGAGCTGCGAATTGCTCTTACTTTAACGGCCCCTAACGTGAACAATTTTGGGCCGATTTTCATTTTTCTTGCTTTAAACAATGCGCCGATCATTTCTAAGCAGGTAGGTAACAAATGGCGTGTATTGGCTGGTAAAATATCGTACATAAGCAATGCGCCGGTCACTTCCAAATAGGTACGCAAAAACTGGCGTATATCCGAGGACAAGATGGAGTTATGTACGAAAAATCGGAGGGATGGACGGATTCCTCCATCCCCCTCCAGGTCATGTGTTAACCTGTCTTGAACTTGACCTGACTTAACCTCGGTGGTATGACATGACTTTGAAACAATATAGCATGACAATGTGCATCAAACAAGTCCCTAGTTTTGCCAAGAACACTTCCTTTTCGCAAATATACGGGAAGCGCATCAACTCCGATATTTGTGGTCTGGCGCTGAGGAATTATTTTTTTACTTTAGTGACCCCTAACTCGAAAACTTTTCGGCCAATTTTCATTTTTCTTACTTTAAACAACGCGCCGGTCATTTATTATCAGGTACACAAACAATGGCCTGTAAAATCTGTAGTTATCTACGAAAACCGGAGGGGTGGGCGGATTTCGCCCCCCCTCCAGGGCGAGTGTTAAATAACCTGTGAAACTTTATGCGTTTCGTAGTGATCAAATCATACAGTTTTGAAGCTCAATAAGAGCCATAAGGACCCATTTTTGATTAACATATAAAGGGAAGATACCAGAAGACCAGAAATATCCAAATAAATATTATACCTGAGTTATAAACAAGCTATATACCCCACCATATTGTACCCTGTTCAGTTGATCTCGCGTAACGCAGACAGGAGTCACGCGTAACACATGCGTGAGTCACCGATATCAAACCCACGCGAACCACTCAATCACAATCTCCCCGCTTCACATATAATTACAAAAATACGACTATTGGACCTAAAAAATTTACGCACCATGCATCTAAACACATTCAATGGGCGATTTCCCATCACGTCACCAAGCAGTCCATTGCGTTGATGAACCACCCTTCGACTGAAAATTTGTGTGATTTAACTGTCCAACACCATAACTTGTCTGATCTGAAATGATGCCCCCAATGTGAAACATTAAATGGAAGATAATCATCCACATTAACTTTATGTAACCATTTTACGATTTCAATATATGAAGCAACATTCTTCTTAATCTTCTATACATGAATAGTCACAAATCTAATGCCATAAGTCTGTCTCCGTGTTCTAAATTTGCTGGTCCAATGAAAAATCTAGTAGCTTTGCACCGCACTCTTTTCTAGCGTATCTGTATCTCTTTCTAAGCAAGGACCCCACGCCTGTACAGAATGTTCTTAGTGGGTTCGCACAGAGACTAATTCCATGTTTCATAACTCCATTGCTTCAATATTTTACACTACTATTATTTTCGAGTCTTCTGATTGTCCAGTCCTCAGCTGGGTTACATTGTTTATTTTCTGCTTCTTTTCAGGTCACTTGAAAATAGCACGCCTAAATATTCTCCCTTTAAGTGGCATAACATTCACTACCTCCTGTTGTAAATCTAAATAACGCACCTCGAGATCCCAGGTGCCTAACATTAAACTTATCATAGTTGAAAGACATGTAATTCATCAGCTTCAGCCATTGATCAGGCCATTTAACCCGTCCCGTCTCGGGGGGGAGGGAGTCTTTAACCGCCCCCTCGTTTTTTCACGGATAGCTGACGAACGGCGCAGGGCAGCGCGCCCAAATTTGGCATACCTTTTCCCACATCAATTTGGCATGCTGATTCAAAATTTGTAGGCCAGGTCATCCAGGGTCAACGAGTTCGTCAAGGTCAAGTGAGGTGTGTTCAAAAAAGTTAAACCAGTCGTCACACTTTAACGGATACAGATATTCTAATGAAACTTTCAGCGTTTGCTTATCTTTACAGATGCAACAAAACGAGTTGATTTTTTTTTCGTTTTTGACTGCATCCAAATTTTGTGTATTTCCCATATTACAGTTCAAATGCAGGATTCTGGCTAAAGTAAGCATTTTTATTAGGGCAAGTTGACTTCCAACGTTTTTCGGTCTGCTCTACGCATTGGAAAAGGAAAATTAAAGAAAACTTGAAAACTCAAAATTTTGAAATTTCAAAGAAAACTGTTTCTATTTTTCTTGGGGGGGGGAATTGTAGGCCTGGTCGATTTCGCTGTCCTTTTCTCATTCCAAATACATGTAGTCTTTTTATACATCCCCAAAATGAACTACTGAAGTGAGAAAAATAATGCAAGTCGTGAAGTCGTCACAATCTAGTCCCCCTGGTGACGTCACTTTTGGGTGATTTTTTTTTTTAGGGGGGGGGGGAAGGTCCGGATCCTACCCGTCGAGCGCTTTCCGATGACACCTCTTTAGTTTTCGTGCGATGCTTAGTTTGGATTTTATAGGGGGGGGGATGTCTTCAACCGCCCCCCCCCCACGAGACGGGGTGCGAGGATTTGACCGGAAAGACCGGAAAGGGTTAATGTATGACATCCAGGTATAACCCAATATTGCTGGATGCATCACTAATCCTAGCCATCCCGACCAACTTGCTATCATGAGCAAAATTAAACACCCTATTCCAAAGTTGTACGTCAATGATGGTCAGAACGATGACACAGGGGTCATTCTTTGGAAACTCTACACCTCGATAACACAGCACCACCTCGTATTCCCATGCAAGTTTGTGTACGAGATTGTCTAGGCCCGATAACACAATCTGAGGTTTTTATGTCCCTAGGTTCATGCGGACTTTTTTTCTGCTCATTGCAAATTTCAATGCGATATAACTCCGAGGTTTATCATTATATTTTTTCATTCTGAAAAATGTCTTGTAAAGCAGACGTAGTATGGTATTGCATATTAAAATTTTTATTTTTTATACATCCATGTTTTATTATTGTTTACATCATATATTTTCTACATCATTTTTTCGAAAAATGCATGTGTCGATTTTCGAAAAACATTCATATCCTGATTCTCCGTGCAATTATGTGTTAGTAACAATCAAAGATAGAATGGGTGCACCCCTGGAACAGTCAGAAAAATCGTTATAACATAGAACAGGCCTCTGTCCTGGCTGTTGCAGCAGCGCTATGCACAATGCAACTATGGGCGAGAACCTCGCTGCTGGATGCCACCCTGGGTGGGGGTAGGGTTCAGGTTTGCGGTGGGCTGCGTCGGTCATCTCCAATCAGCAGCGCATGTATTTAGTGGGGGAGGGGGGGGGGGGCGGGCTGGGGGACAATGCGCCGTAGTGTTTATGCGATGGGAATTTCCGGTTGTCCAAGAATAATCAAGTTGCGACTGCGGTTGAGAATGGCATAACATGACATAGCAGCACAGAACAATTCAAAACGCGCTGCATTTCATGAAACTTCTAAAATATACATCCGGTTTTACGTAACCTGTCATTAATTCTTCTGAATGTAGACCATATACGTAGCGGTCTGTGAGCAGGCACGTAGCCAGGAACTCTGGCAGGGGGACATCTCACCAAAAGGGCCCAAGGTCAGCTCCAAGCCGTGCCTCGCTTGACCATACTCTCGCAAAATCGCTACAGATCTAGTATAAGCTGCTTCCCTCAGGGAGGCTCAGGGGGGCACAGACACACTGTCTGTGAGAGATGCGAAATGACCGTACTGCACGTACAATTCGATCACTCGTAAAAACGCGGGTCTAGGCGAGGCCGCATTGCACGCAATACGAGCGTCATGGAAACACGAGCGTCTTGACAACGGAGACGAGATTCGCACGATGAGATGTACCGGCGTCGTTGTTGAGGTCTGACATTTTAGTTAGTCGTCAGTAGACTTCGGTGCTGTGTGTAACATTGCTGGTGAGGCTTCGCAAGCGAATGAAGAAGGGCACACAGGGTGTTAGTGGCAACATTTTGTGCCAATCCTTTCAATTCACACCCAAAGCATAAGGGATCAGGTTTGAGACCAATAACCCAGGAATACAACGACAAACATCCCAGTATTACGGATGTGTTGCATCCAGGGGCAAGCCTTTGCACCACATACAGGAAGCAAGTGCCGTGGAAAGATCAGTAAATTGCAAATCCCTCACAGCCCAGCACATCAGGTGCTCAGCATAGTCGGTCCCAGAGCTCAACACAGGATACCGCTGAAGCCGAAATATCGTCATCGTCGTCACCCTCACGACCAGCAAGTGATGCCTCTCCCGACAGACAAGCCACTGACGATCCTCGCCTTATTATGTCGGCGGTTGGAGAAACGCCAATTCGCACAGGTAATTTCAGTGCTACATACTAATATCACACATACGTCACGCCAGGGGTGGTCCGTGGCACAAACCCAAGTGAGGTGAGGCAGAAAAAATGGCCGGATTTCGACCAGTATTTTTCGTGGGTACCCATTATTGTTTTATGTTCTAGATGAGTATGAACAACTTAATTTGGCGCTGGAAGGTCCAAAACCTATCACCATCGTTCCGAAGTCAATGAATTTCAACCCTTTCCCTCGTGTTCAAATGCTTGCGAAATTGCAGGGAAGTTTTCATATATTTCCATTTCATAGCCTGAAATTGCTGGCAAACGCACACACATATTCTATGCATATATATATATATATATATAATAATTATTAATATTGTTGTTATTCTTATTATTTATTATTTTAGTGCAAAATACATGAAGCTAATGGGAAGCCCCACATCGATGGAGTGGATGCTCCATGGTACCCAATGCTAAAAGTATAAATTATTAGTGAACATAGCCAACATTGAGGGGGACACTTGTCCTTAAAAAAATATACGAAAAAAATACGCCTGGTCTAGACGTATATAAATGAGAAATTGAAAACAATTCTGAAAACCAGCTGCAGGTTCTGTATCTGCACATGGGTGATAAGGGCGTGCCATTCCAACCAGTACAGGTGCCTCCGCCGGTAGCCTAAATATAATGTTGGCGCCTTTTCCTGACTGGATGAGTACCATCTCCCCATGGGGGAAAATGCCCCCAGTACCCCCACCCTTGTTTACGCTCCTTCAAGCGATGTCGGATGTCCGGTGTGTGTATCGTTGACCTTTTTTTTTGGGGGGGGGGGGGTCGACCACATAACTTTCAAAGTGGGGGGTCCGACCTGACACCCCGGTGGCGACGCCCATGCTCCTCCCCCATACCCCCGCCCAATCCCCATCCTCACCGGATCCACCAGCCACGCTCGCGCTCAGCTCTTCACAACGCTACTCCAAATGGAGGCACATCAGGCGGTATGCTTTTTTTGCGATCTTTCTGACGGTGTCCCAAGAGTGCGCCCACTCTATCGTTGGTTGTTTCGTATACAGAACTGCACGGAAAATCCGAATATGGATGTTTTTCGAAAATCGACACTTATACACTTTTGAAAAAAATGGTATTATACAAAATATGCAATATAAAAAATAATAAAACATGGATGTAAAAATTCAGTAAAAAAATATTATGCAATACCATACTACGTCTGCTTTACAAAACATTTTACAGAATGGAAAAATAATGATAAACCTCGGAGTTATATCGCATTGAAATTTGCAATGAGCAGAAGAAAGTCAGTATACGACGTCATCGTGATGTAAAACTGTGAGACCTAGGGGCCTAAAAAGTTCAGATTCGTATTATCGGCCCTAGACAACCCCATATAGCAACTTCCTTGGGAATTCGACAGGGTGCTGTGTTGAAACAAGCCTTCTGGGTGCCGAGTTTCTGAAGAACTACTCAAAGAGAAGTGGACCTAAACCGCAGCCATGCGGCACTCCAGAAAAAAATCCCTACATTCAGATTTACATCCATGTAGCCTTCCCATTCATCTTCACCATGCTTCAATGCAAAGTAGAACTTCTCAATCAATTCGGTGGTGCTCAAGCTGATGAATTAAACGCTTGTGTGAAAATATATGAAAGCATCGCTGAAGTTTAAGTACACTATGTCTACACTGTTTCCATTGTCAACTTCCCTAGCTACATACTCCATGAACTCCAGGCTAGTCAAGCAATACCTTCTAGATCGAAATCCATGTTAAGTTGAGTGATACATGATCTCGACGTTAAATCTATTTTGAGACCTATAAAAGGTTTTGCTTATCAAGATGAGCCTGCACATTCTTCTCGACGAGACAGCAGAAATATAGTTTTCATATAAATATATATATATATATATATATATATATATATATATATATATATATTTCAATTGGGTTTCCGGACCGACTACAAAGCTACACATCCGAAGAAAAGTCATTGGGTTACGAGATACTTCATGATAGCTTCATGGGAGATAGAGTCATCTCCCATGAAGCTACCATGACGTCATTAGCGAAATAAGATTTCAGGCTAGCTTATCTGTGATTTGTTGGTTATTTGAGCCTTAGAGAACACTGATATTTAGCATGATCATTTAGCGCGGACACGAATTTATGAGCTAAAATACTGATGCTAGAGGCTAGAAGTAGCAAATACCAAAACATGTGCTATCGAAGCACGGTCCCGGTCGGTTTGCTATGATTGCTAGTCGTTGCAAGTGCGAACGTGAAGCCTATGGAGACCGGGCAAAGTTGGTCATGTCATCTCACTGACATGGCGAATGCCACTTTAAGACCCGGTAATGAGAATTGTCGCAGTGGTTTTAAATATCCAGTCCATACTGTAGCTGCCGTCTCAGTACGAATGGACTGTTTGGGTTTGAAGTGTAATATACGTGTCTGAACTGAACTAGAAGAGAACATTTGAAACGCATCAAAAAATCTGTTAATGATGATCAAAATGCACTATAATGATTTAAAAACCGTAATTAATTACTTCAATCAACTGCTACGAAATTCATAGACGAGGTATGTAGACAAGGTATGTAGGTATGAGGAAAAAACCTACGATAAGCATCCAAAAACACTTTCTGAATTTGAAGTGTATACTGATGTTCGATAACTGTTTGAAATTATGCTGTCAGTGACCTGAATCACCAGCGTCATTAACACATGGTGGACTTGAGACCTGTCTGTCTTGTCCAGATCCTTCGTAACACCCACCAAATATTTTATCAATATTTGTGCCCACGACCCCAGTCACGAGTCCCTCTGAGCAGCGACCACCTGCCAGTCGAGCAAAAACCTACATGCTCACATCCTGTGTAGCCCGCCGGTATTCGGCACAACTACAAACTCGGGGCTGGCGAAGTAGCACCGGTATTCCATAATTATAAACCCGAGACTGGCGAAGTAACGTCGGCATTCCGAACCGCTATGAACACAAAATATTGGCGGGAAAAATATTGCCCGTATTCTGCAAAACTATAAACCCGGAACTGGCAAAATGTCACCGATATTCCACACAACCATAAACCAGGGACTGGCGACCATTACTAATATTCCCAAAATTATGAACCCGGGACTAGCCGGCGTTCCGCACAACTCTGAACCTGGCAGTGGGGAAATATCACTGGCACTTACCAAACTATGAACCAGGGACTGGCGATACATCGCCAGCCTTCCACACAACAATTTATTCGGGACTGGCAAAATATGGCCGCTTTTCTCAGCTACACATCTCCACGGCGACGGCCCGACAGACGAGGCGTTGCCGACGACGCACAGTTCTGAATACCGAGCACGAGCCGGCCGATGGCGGCTTTCAATGCCAGCTGACTGCAGCGTGACCGGTCTCATAACACACTCGACCGGAATCTGCTTGGACTGGTACCGTGTCGCACTGGTCCTGTTCGCTATGCCATCTGCTACCTACTAAACCAACCCGTAGCACGGCTATCGCACGTGCCACGCCGCTCACCACTCGGCCCCCGGCATCGCCTCACAGCCCACCTGCTATCCCACGTGCGACGTCGCTTCATACCCTGCCCCCTATATCAGCTCGCATTGCCCTGCCCGTCGCCCCGTCTTCTATATCGCTTTCTATCATATTCCACCTCGCTGGCCACCCAGTCTCCTACCAGACCTCACGCCGCACCTGCCACTCTACTTGTTACACTGCGGAACACACCGGCGGCTCTGCTCGTCGAGAGCGCCCTCTCGAGCACCTCCCGCAGTAGTACGAACCAAGCTACCGACCACCGACAGCCGTCACATCGCGTGACGGGTGTGACACCTTCCACCCGAGTGCACGCGTCGGGCGTCGACAGGACTGCACGCACCACAACACGGCGTATTGCGGCCGGCGCGCCGACCGCCATCTCTCTACCATGCACCCCGGCCAGGCAGAAGCGCTACGGGCTAGACAATGATCAACAGGACAACACCGGCACCAAATGGCTACGGTAAAACTCCAAACGGACGGGCGATGCAATAAAAATAGACGAGGGGCGCCTCCCGGGCGGGCGCGATGGTGTGCAGGTGATACTCCCATCGGTGCCGCGCGTTCCACGTACACCGCTCACGCCTCCACCGGTTTCGACTCGGATGAGTGCTGCTGGTGACGCAGAACCGCTCGACAAACTGAGCGTCTCCGGTGTTGGAATTCGCAGGCGGAGTCGCCCCCCTCGGACAGGGCCATACACACATGCAGCACAACAGTCACTCTACTTACTATCACCGGGGCCGGGTTTTTCCTAAACATCTGGCGACAGAGGACACATGTGTTACAGAGCGCACGCGCCGGCGCGGCGTCGCCTCGTTCGCCACCGCAGCGGCCGGCGGTGGCGGCGGGCGATCTGATACTAATTCTAATTGAAACATGGAATTAGACCCACCGCCACCGACGGCCAAACCACTTATAATATTGTGTACAGGCCCCTGCTTAGAAGGAGATACATATATGCTAGAAATAGTGTAGCGCAAAGCTACTAGACTTTCCCTGGACCAGTAAATTTAGATTATGGAGACAGGCTTCTGACATTAGATATGTACCTATATCTTCCCTTGGTAACAGTCGGCCGTTAATGCTGAAAAACGACAGTCGCTGGCCCATATCGCAAGAGGATGGCACGCACATTTTGTCAGCTCGCCATCCGGATGCGTTCGACAGCGAGCCCAATAACCGAGACCGTCATCCCGGGCGCGGCGCACGCCCTTTCCGTTCGGCGTGACATTTATCTACCTACGGCAACGGAGATAATATGATAACCTTCATATTGCTGGACTTCATCCTTGCTCATAACATGCCATTTCAGACAATACCACAATTTCTGTCGCATCCGATAAAGCAGCTCCGTCCAGAGCCACCACATTCAAGCACTCGTGTTATCTCAATAAGAATAAGCGCCTCGAATTGTCAACACGCGCCCTGGAGGACCTCGGAAAAATCCGCGCACTGGAGGGGGCGGGGCGGATTCCGGCCCCCCTACGATCTCGGCTCCTACCGAGGCTAGAGCAACAAAATTCGCAGGGTGGATGGGCACGATAGTGAACTCTATTGTGTGCACACTTCATGACCTTAGGTCAATATCTTCAAGGTCAAATGAGAGCAAAATAACAAAATTGTCTGGTTTTGCGTGGTTGGCTTGTCATTGTTATGGATCGCTGTGATTGTGTTTACATGCTCCAAAATTGGCATTAATGATGTTTTGGATATTACTAATAATGCAATACAGATGCCAGACCCGCCATTTGACCTCAGGTCACCTCTATAGGAGCACTTTAGCAGGTCATTACCTGCTCCAGTTACCGGAACCGGACTGCTCACCAGGCTGCTCCGTTGGGCGGTTCGGCACAATCGGCTTCGCGAAGAAAGGAGTGAAAAAATGAATAAAGTATGAAATCGCTTAGGCACACAATAACAAACAGTAGATTTCGGGATGTGCAGGGAGTAACGTGTAAAGTGACATCAATCGCATGACAGTCATTTGCATTTTTGACAACATTCCAGTTGACCAAGTTTGGTTCTATTAGCCTGTCATGAACTTGTGCTGAATTGACCTCGGCGACCTAACATGACTTCTAAATTATATAGCATAACAAAATGCATCAAACAAGTCGCTAGTGTTGTCAAGAACAAGAAGACTTCCTGTTTGCCAATATACGGGAGGCGCATCAGCGCCGATATTTGTGGTCTGGGGCTGAGAAAATATTTTGAGTTTTGCGACCCCTAACTCGAAAAATTTCGGCCGATTTTCATTTTTCTTACTTTAAACAACGCGCCGGACATTTATAAGCAAATACACACACAATGGTGTGTATCTGCCGGGAAAACCTGGAGTTATCTACGAAAAACCGGAGGGGTAGGCGGATTTCGCCCCCACCCCCTCCAAGGCGCGTGTTAAGAATTGGCCCACACAGTACACGCTGAAATAAAGCATAATTTCTAATTTGCTCGCTTTTTCCCAACACCTTTCGATTGAATAGAACCAGAATGCTGCAGCCGTGTTAGAAAACATACCACTTTTGGCAAGAGATATAGAAAGGATAGCTTAGTAGCACGAATGTTAAGAGCTTAAACGCGAACAGCTCGGGAATGATATATGGAACATATATCAGAGAGAAGACCAACCCAAACATAGGAAAAGGGATAAAATGCTCAAACCTAAGAAAACCCCACTTCTTCATATTGAAAAGCGAGTAAAGGAAGACATAATCGGACACCCCATTTAACGGATTGGAACTGTTTGAACAAGGAACATTTTTAATCGTGTAATTTCAAATGACTTGGACAACAAGTTGCAAGCAGCTAAACAGTTAACTTAATTTGAAACAGGTAACATCCATTAAACATAAAGTCATTGAACGCCTAAGTAACCTGTTTCAGAACAGCAAACATAATCTTGTGTGAGTAGCTTGTTCTTAACTGCAGACGAAATACCCACATCGGTTGCAGTGGATATCAAGAACATCAAGGTTGCCAATGACCAAAGATAGCTTAACACTGAACAGAGGGCATCTATGGATGGAGGGCATGTTGCACCGGACCGCCTAACGAAACGAGACACGGCAGCTGTCATACACGAACATGTAACATCAATTTTGCCTCGGGCTAGAACCTCCCCTGAGTGGAGCTCTAGGGCACTGGCAGCTAACGCCAGGGTAGGAAAGCTCTGCCATGAGCTAGGTTTTACATTTGTAGACGAGTGGAGCAGGTTTTATGCATCGTGGGACCTCTATCAGAGGGATAGCCTGCACTTCTCTGAGAAGGGGGTCCATGTGTTAGGCAAAGTGTACGAGCATGTCCTTCAGGGAAACTAGGAAATGGGGTGGGGAGGGATGAAATTGCATTGCCAACTCATAAATATTCCAATAGTGTCCGCCAAGGCAATAGAACCTCAAAGTCTGCAACTAGGGACAGCAGCAGTGCAAGGGGACAGAGTGATAGTTCATCTAGTGATAAAATAACTCAGTATGAAAAAGCCAAAGGTGGTTATGGAGCATTTGTTAAGTGTATGATGTTTAATGCTCAGAGTATCCGTTCCAAATTTGATGAGTTCAAGTGTTATGTTGCTGAGGAGGAACCACATTTTGTTTGCATTACGGAGGCATGGGTCAGTGAAGGGTATTTTGGAGATAACTTACAGAACTATGAGATCCAGGGTTACAATATGTTTTCATGCAATAGGGGTCCAGCAATGAAAGGGGGTGGTGTAATGCTCTATATGAATAGCTTATTCAGTTCTCAAAAAGTAGCAGATGGGGATAAAAATGTGTCTGTGGAGTCCATTTGGCTTGATGTCACTGTGGGAAAAGGCAACAGCAATACTCTTAGGATAGGAGCTTTCTACCGATCAGGAACCCTGCCACATTCTCAGCAACTGCAGCTTGACAAGGTGATTTGTGAGGAAATCAGTAGAAACTTTAAGAGGAAGTGCCTTATTTTTGGTGACTTTAATCTAAATGGTTATGAAAATGCTGGTGTTGGCTCCCCATCATGCAAAATGTTTAGGAAATGCCTTGAAGAGGACCTGTTCTTACACCAGTTTGTATCGGAACCTACCAGGCATGGTTCATTCTTGGACCTTGTATTCTCGGATTTAAGTGACTTGGTTCAAGACTTGACTGTGGGCGAAACTCTGGGAAAAAGTGACCATAACATAGTTAGCTTCAAGGCACATGTAGGGAAATTATCAAGGATAATTTGGTAAAGGTTCCAAATTTCAACAGAGCAGACTTTGACTCCATGAGAGCGGCTTTAAGTGCCATCAGATGGGAAGAAGAATTCTCCAATTTAAATGCCTGTGAAATGTGGGAAAAGTTCAAATCTTACTTGAAGGAAATTCAGATTAGACATGTCCCCCAAAAGGAAAGACGCAAAAGAAGGGTAGGAAAGCCAGCATGGCTTACACCAGACTTGATAAAAGCAATTAAAGCTAAGAAAACTGCATTTAGAGTCTTTAAAGAAGCCTCAAATGTCGTTAATCTAAAGGCGTATCGAAAAGCTAGAGACACTGTGAAGCAAACAACCAGAGCAGCAAAGCGAGCAAAAGAACTGGATTTAGCTAGAAACTGTAATGGAGACAGTAAAAAGTTCCTTAGTTTCTACAAGCTGAGTAAAGTTACTAGCACAATTGGTCCACTGGAAGTAAATCGGACTACATTGGGAGAGGATAGTGAGATGGTTGAGGAGCTGAGCAAGCAGTTTAAATCAGTTCTTACATTGGAAGATATGACCAATCTGCCGACCGTACACCATAGTTCGGTGACATGGGATCTGACAAATGATGTTGATTTCATTGATAGTGATGTTGTTTACAATCATATCAGGAAAATAAAGCCAAACAAGGCAGCAGGACCTGATGATATTTATGCTAGGGTGTTGCGGGAAACTGAAAAGGAACTGAAATTTCCACTTAGTATAATATTTTGTAGAGCAGTTTCCCAAAAGGAAATTCCAACCGATTGGAAACGGGCAAATGTAGTTCCTATATTCAAGAAAGGAGAAAGAGGGAAAGTTGAAAACTATAGGCCAGTAAGTCTCACATCCCTAGTCTGCAAGGTACTTGAATAAATTATAAAGGATAAAATAGTTAGTTATCTGGAAGGTAGCAGATTGATTCAAGATACTCAACATGGATTTAGAAAAGGACGATCGTGTCTCACAAACCTCTTGGACTTTTTGAACTTCGCCACAGAACAATTTGATCAGGGAAATCAGGTTGATGTAGCATATCTTGACTTTAGTAAGGCCTTTGACAAAGTACCCCATAAACGGTTAATAATACAGCTTCAGTCCCATGGTATTGCAGGTAGCATCTTAAAATGGATACAGTTGTGGCTTTCAGATAGACAGCAAAGAGTGATGCTAAATGGTACAAAGTCATCATGGCAACATGTTCTTAGTGCAGTCCCCCAGGGGTCAGTACTGGGGCCACTACTGTTCATTGTATTTGTAAATAACATTGAAAGTGGCCTAAGCAGTAAAGTTTTGAAATTTGCGGATGATTTGAAGGTCTTTAGGGCAATAACAGGTCAAGATGAGCATATCTCGCTGCAAAAAGACTTAGACGAACTTGTGAAGTGGTCCGAAGAATGGCAAATGAAATTTAATTTTGATAAGTGCAAAATAATGCATGTATGTAAGCAGCATATGAAGGCTCCATACTTGATGGGTGGCCAAGTGCTATCAGTGACTCAACAGGAGAAGGATTTAGGTGTTATTCTAAACACAAAACTGGGGGCATCAGAACAGACCAAGGAAGCCAGGAAGAAGGCACTGAGAATGCTCGGGGCAATAAATAGGAATGTATCATACAGAAGTGAGGAAGTGATTAGGAAGCTTTACTGTGCATACGTCAGGACACTTTTGGAATACTGCATCCAAGCTTGGTCTCCTAGCTATGAAAAAGATTGTTGGCTTTTAGAGAGAGTACAAAAGAAGGCTACACAAATGGTTAATGGCATAAGCAACCTGGCACATGAGGAAAGATTGAAGAAATTGAATATGTTTTCACTTAGATATAGAAGGCTGAGAGGAGATCACATCGAGGTCTTTAAATTTGTCCATGGTCTGGAGAGGGGATACCTTGGGGAAATGTTTGAATTGAACAGAAATGATGCAATTACGGGCCATAAATTCAAAATTAAAGTTAACCACAGCAGAACAAGGTTAAGGCAAACTTTCTTCACCAACAGGGTAGTAGAACACGTGAACCAGCTGCCAGAAAACATTGTCAGTAGCAGCACATTGAACATCTTTAAAAACAGCATAGACAATCATTATGAGAATAAAGGGCTTGCTTTTCAGTACTACAGGGAGGGCTGATTGACAGATTTGGTGGGCAACTGGTTCAGTGTACAGAGTGTAACCAAGAAGGGCCCTTGTGGCTCATAGTTGCACTAATCTTTTATGTCTTTATGTCTTTACGAATCGCTGGCCTGCGTGCTGGACAATGAGCGGCCGCGCCGAGGGAACAAGACAGCCCGGAGCATCGCCGGCCAGAGCCCGTGCTGCACGAAGGCCACGACTTAAACACCAAGTGCGCCCGCTAATTTGCAGCAGCCCTTTCAGAACCAAACGTCAGGTTTAACCGGTAGGCAGGCAATCAAGTATTTGTGACAGAGTTATTGGTTGGCTGTTTTGCTGAGCAGCCTCCGAGGCATTCGCGCGAATTGATGGATCAAAGCAATCGCACGCTGGCCCGTTGACGATGTTTGAGCTGGTGCAACAGGGCCCGCCGCAGGCTGGATGTCCAGACTTATTGCCAATTCCGTCTCTGAGCGCCTTCAATTTCCGACAAAATCCGGCACTAAAAAGATCGGACTCACTAGTTTGAGCGGCCGAGCCAAATTGGCCGGTAACCGGGCATGGCAAGAGGCCAAACGCGACGGCAGGTTCGAAATTGAAACCGGACGATGGGAGCGCCATCGCACGTTAGCGCTCTGCCGGTGCATGCGTGTCGGTCAGGAGTGGCGTCCGGCGGCCACGCCTGCACCGCATTCACGCGCCGCGCGACGGAGTCAAGACACCCACCCCGTCCACGGCCCGTGGGGAGGGGGGTATGGACAGGATGGACAGAATGGACAGGATGAACAGGATGAACAGCCGTCAACGTTCACAACCACCGACTCGGAGCGCTATGCATACTAAGCTCCTCCTCTGCCACCCTCTCGCGCCGAGCCGACACCGCCGAGCGCTCCACGACCGGATAACGCACCGCCGCCGCACCGCTCCTGTTGTTATGCATTGTGCAGCACGCGCAAACATATCCAATCAGCTCAGCGTATTGTATCGAAGCCGCCGAAAGCCGGCCACGCGTGCACTCCGCCGAATCGGCCCGGCCGGCCGCGCCCGAGAAGCCACGCGCGGAGCTGCCTAAGCCGCGGCCAGAGCGACTTCGTCTGTCTGCGGCCCACGAGCGGCGGCGGCGGCGGCGGCGCGCCAATCTTGACGGCCAGCGTGATTGAATGTGCGACCAGTACGCCACACGCCGCACAACTCACCTGCCTAAAGTGACGGCGTGACTTGAGCGGGGCACACGTTCCATACGTCAGCGCGACAGCAGCCACACACAGCAGCGGCAATTGGCCGCACCAGACTGGTGCGGCCAATTGCCGGTGCTTGCTGCTCGGCGGTGAGACCGACGGAAGCGGTTGGCGCCGTACGCACCGCATCAATCACCGGAGCGCAGCAAACGCCACACGGTGTAGGGCGGCAGAGTCGCATTAGCCGGCGTACACGGCGCACCCCAGGCACCCGGATCTCCATCAAGAAGCTAAAGGTCAGCCACCGCCAGTCCGCCCCGTCTGGATCTTCTGGGAGCGGCCGCTCACGCTAACGCAATGCTTATTGCCATTCTAAGAAAGCGTGGCACCACCATGTATTCTCAAGCACGTCAGGGGACCGACCGAGGCGCCCCGTGGCCGAACAGGTACCGCACAACTCACGACGCCACGCTACCGGCTCTAGCTCAATTGCGTTTCAAGCAACTTTCAACCAAATATTTATTTTATGGGCTTTGTGAGAATTGCAACGCGGCTCCGAATCAACTCCAGATTCGGGACAGGGGATTTCAGCTCGATTCCCGATCAGTCACTTAATTTTGGTGGCGCCATAACAAGAACGGCACTGAGGACATAGACGCTTTTCCAAGGCTAGTTTTGGTTCTTCTAAGAACATGGCATCTGTTGTTGTGTTTGAATGATGCTGAACATCTTCATCTTCATTTCATTCTCTCATCAGCAGCACGCCCTTGACACAGAATGCAACCCAGAAACATAACAATCTAAGACCCGACGATTCTAGCAATCCAAAGCGGCGGTTTAAAGATGGGAAATCAGCTGAATGGCGTCATTCAGCTTTAGAATATATATTTCATATTCCATTGTAACAATGCAATGCTCTCGACGTTAAAAAATTAATTCCCTTCCGCAACACAAGCAAGTCTACATCAGCTAACATTCCTCTTTTATGCTCCAACATAAAATATCCAAAACAAATAGGCATGCGATACTGGCAGAGTAAGATAGCTTCACGTGAAAAACATGCTCCGCCCCACTCCGCCGAACATCCAACTAACAAGTTTCGACTGCATAAACAGGTAATCACATACGCATGATCATGCAAACTTGTTCGCAACAAAACACAACTCAGACACCGATAACATAGGTACGAAGCTAGCCACGGCCCACAGGCCAGCTGAGCACAGCATCCGGTGTCGGTGGCAGCGGAGGCGGGCTGCGGCCGCGACCTGGTACAGGTAGCCGCAGTAAGTCACATGCGCAGAGGGGCGGGGGCGGGGGCGGGGGCGCGGGCGCGGACGGAGCGAGCTAGTCGCGGGCGGGCGCCAGCCGGGCCTGCCGCAGACACGGGTACAGCGCGTACGGGTCAGTTACCTCGCAGGGCGGCGGCGCGGAGCGGTAGGACGGTACGATCTTGAAGGTGACGGAGCCGCGGGAGTCGCGCTGCAACGGCCGGGCACGGGTCAGTGGTGCGGTCACGGTCAGGATCGTCACAGTGTGGCGTCGCGGTCATCACACCCTGGTCATAGTCACGGCCAGGGCCACTTCCGTGATCATGGCCACGGTCACTCCATGGTCACAGCAATGGTTACCACAGGGTGCTGCAGCGGTCACGGTCCGGGGCACCGCAGAGGTCATCACGGCTCAATGCCAGTCACCGTCACCATAAGGTGCTGCAGGGTCACGGTCAGGGGCATGGTACAGGCCACCGGTTGAGTCACGGTCAGGGACAAGGCAGAAATCGTCACAGCCCAACGTCACGGTCACGGGTCGCCAGAGTAGAGTCCTTCATCAGCCGGTGGTGGCACATCAGGGTCAGCCCAGGCCACCCAAAGCACCAACTGCGGTCAGTTTCTGAGGTTCCGAAAAGGTGAAAGGTATATTTCCCCACGTACCAACTGGACTCAGGATAATATTTTTGGCAGCAGCTTTGATCCCTAAGTGCTAAAAAGGACCATGGGAAACAAATCACATAGGGGACCGGCCATGGGGCCCAGCTTTCGACTGGCCATGCGGAAACAAAGTACAACTCTTCACCGGAGCCAAGACCACGGCCAACAAAGGTCCGTCTCAGTCCCGTTCACCACAGCAACGGACAGTGATAACTACGATGGATATTAGTGTCCAAGGCAATGACGCTTCCAACCCATGTCGGTAATGCTGTAGCTAGCGCAGCCAGGCGGCAGGGAATGATTTATGCTATATGACCCATGTGTGTATACGGTTTTGTTTTTAACATCTCATTTATCATATAGGCATGTATGCTAGTTTCACCTCTGAGCCTTTTATACCTGCATGCAGTTTTTAATTCTTGACTTTGAGCCGTAATAACCATGTCTTTATTGGATGGTTCAATAAACAGTCTGAGTCTGAGTCTGAGTCTGAGAATGGGCAGTGGCTCCAGCGTCGTCACTGGACCCGATATTCGAATGGAAATATTCTCCTAACTACATCTGCAATGCGTCACGTCAACTGCATAACGCACCGACAACATAATACAACATTTATCTGGAATAGCTGACCAAATTTGCCTAATAAGCGTCATACACGCTTCGTAGCGGTATCCGATCTGACGAGTATTGTGACCGTCATAAAAGATCCTGGTTGCGCATCTAGATGCCGCCATCTTAGCACTCGATATTCGGAACACATAGGCCAAGAATAGATCCGGAGCCCTTGCGGGAATCAGACACTTCGCTAGGCGGTGACAGATCGGTGTTGGAACAGACAGACTGATATTAGTCCTCTTACCGTGGAAGAAGTTGATCTATAGTATTGTTTTATTTAAGTAATGAGCTCTAATGGCATGCAGAACTGCGTTATTTTGACGTCTCGGGAAAATTCGCACTTACATTAGGTCAATTAAGAACCCGAGGAAACTGGAATAGACATGAGGGAGGACTAGTCAAGCCATGGTGATCGGGTGTTTACGACGTTAGATAGTTCGGTCCACACAATTGAACTTGAAAAACATGACACAAGATGGCTCCACGCACCACTTTAAGAACTGCGAAAACCAATACAGTCTCTCAATCCAATTCTCCTCGTCACCGCGCTAACTGTGCGCCCGCCGGTGGGACCATTTACAGCGGCTGTGAGGACATATGTGACAGGCCGCGGACGGTAGCCGCCCGCCGGTGGGACCATTTACAGCGGCTGCGAGGACAAATGTGACAGGCCGCGGACGGTAGCCGCCAGCCAGTGGGACCATTTACAGCGGCTGCGAGGACAAATGTGACAGGCCGCGGACGGTAGCCGCCCACCGGTGGGACCATTTACAGCGGCTGTGAGGACAAATGTGACAGGCCGCGGACGGTAGCCACCCACCGGTGGGACCATTTACAGCAGCTGTGAGGACATATGTGACAGGCCGCGGACGGTAGCCGCCAGCCGGTGGGACCATTTACAGCGGCTGTGAGGACAAATGTGACAGGCCGCGGACGGTGGCCGCCCGCCGGTGGGACCATTTACAGCGGCTGCGAGGACAAATGTGACAGGCCGCGGACGGTGGCCGCCCGCCGGTGGGACCATTTACAGCGGCTGTGAGGACAAATGTGACAGGCCGCGGACGGTAGCCGCCAGCCGGTGGGACCATTTACAGCGGCTGCGAGGACAAATGTGACAGGCCGCGGACGGTAGCCGCCCACCGGTGGGACCATTTACAGCGGCTGTGAGGACAAATGTGACAGGCCGCGGACGGTGGCCGCCCGTCGCCTGGGCCACAATCTATGCGGCGATACGCCTCACCCTGGATTCCTCAGGTATACCTTAATATTTCAATTGCAACCGAAACTCAACCACTATCAACTACCCCTCCCCTCCCCTCCTCCTTGTCTTCCATAATGACCGAATTTCGTGGCGTAGGAATACGCAAAGCCAGGTTCAGTGTCTCTCTCCATAGTATTCTGGAGTCACGTGCAGGGGCGAAATTGTCATGTTTATAACCGCCGAACTTCAGATATTGAAGGAGATTTCTGACTAAATCCAACAAAATTGATCTGGTATCCAGGTGCAATGATTCAAACAGATTTAATAAGGGAAATCCCAAGCATATAACAGCCTAACCGTCGGGATGAATCACGTAACAGCTCAACTGTCAACATCAAGATATTGAAGTTGATCAGCTTACCAGGTGTTTTAAGCCTATGAAGAGCAATGGCCATCGGCCACTCGGGGAAGACCATGGCACCACATTCTAAAAGCGTGTACGGCCGCCGAACGCTCCGATGAACCATGCTATTTTAGAAGTTCCCGCACATAGGCGCCACCTGCAGAAGCCGCTTGGTTTGACAGAGTGGTGTAGCTTGGTGCACATGTACATCGCCATTCCTGATGCGACTCAGAGGCATCCAACGAATGTAGTCAAGTAGGGAATGCGAGTATCACATGCACAACAGGGTATATATGCGAGGCTTTAGGGAGCGTCGACTATTTCGGGTATATCAGGTCCAAATATCAGGTCCAAAATACGAATTAGAACATTGTACACATTTCCTACATCATATTGTATTTTCTTTAGCTAATCTAACTGTGTCAACAATAAAGCACCCGTTACTAAACAAAAACCTTTAACCACTGATGTATGCATACATCGAACAAGACTTCACACTCCACGCAAAACGACTTCATGCGGCTGGGGCTTGAAACGGCACAGCACTGCCGACCGCTGTCGTCCAGCGAACACCACCAGCACCGCGACGTGACTCTCCAACACCACCAGCACCGCGACGTGACTCTCCAACACCACCAGCACCACGACGTGACTCTCCAACACCACCAGCACCGCGACGTGACTCTCCAACACCACCAGCACCGCGACGTGACTCTCCAACACCACCAGCACCACGACGTGACTCTCCAACACCACCAGCACCGCGACGTGACTCTCCAACACCACCAGCACCGCGACGTGACTCTCCAACACCACCAGCACCGCGACGTGACTCTCCAACACCACCAGCACCGCGACGTGACTCTCCAACACCACCAGCACCACGACGTGACTCTCCAACACCACCAGCACCGCGACGTGACTCTCCAACACCACCAGCACCGCGACGTGACTCTCCAACACCACCAGCACCGCGACGTGACTCTCCAACACCACCAGCACCGCGACGTGACTCTCCAACACCACCAGCACCGCGACGTGACTCTCCAACACCACCAGCACCACGACGTGACTCTCCAACACCACCAGCACCGCGACGTGACTCTCCAACACCACCAGCACCGCGACGTGACTCTCCAACACCACCAGCACCACGACGTGACTCTCCAACACCACCAGCACCGCGACGTGACTCTCCAACACCACCAGCACCGCGACGTGACTCTCCAACACCACCAGCACCGCGACGTGACTCTCCAACACCACCAGCACCGCGACGTGACTCTCCAACACCACCAGCACCACGACGTGACTCTCCAACACCACCAGCACCACGACGTGACTCTCCAACACCACCAGCACCGCGACGTGACTCTCCAACTGCCGTGGCTACACCGCACACAGTGCACAAATGCACCCCACACTCTGTGGCCGCGCCGCCGGAACGCAGGTCACGCTCCGTGATTTACCAGCTTGGGAAGCCGTCGTCGGCGCGTCAATACGCGCCGCCGTCGGCGCGCGGCGGTCCGACTGCCCGCGCTGACTGACAGCCGATCCGGCGTTCGACTCGACTGCCAGGCGGCTCTGCGGCTCTGTGGCTCGACACCCACACGGATCGGTTTACAATCGGCGACGCCCCCCGCGCACGCGAAGTTCGGACGGCACGCCCGATAACTGGCTCAGCGCGAAAGCCAGCTGCCAGTTCGCTTGAGGAAACGGAAAAGCAGAAGAGGGACGGATCGCACGCGGAAATTGTCACTGCACCGCACTGCTATAGCCGTATTTTGCGAGTGTCAGCGCTGCTCGAGCGCTCTCATCGTCGACAGTTTGAAACATCACCGAGAGTCTGAGCCGGGCTTTAGAATATTGCTGCCGTCGAGTGGGTTCGAAAGACATGGAGGCACTGCAGGGGAAATCCCCCGAATTTCCTTAATTCGATGTCTTCTTCCATTTGTTGCCGATATGAATCGACACAACGGATTCCACACCACGCCTGGCACAAAACTGCGAACGCGGCCAGCGGCCTGTTGCCAGGCAGAGATCGCCAGCTCCAACATATGACCATCGCGCCAGCAGCCTGTTGCCAGACGGAGATCTCCAACTTCAGCACGTGACCACTGTGCCAGTGGCCCGTTGTCAGACAGAGATCGCCAGCTTCAACATGTGACCACTACACCAGCATCCTGTTGCCAGACAGAGATCGCCAGCTCCAACATGTGACCACTACACCAGCATCCTGTTGCCAGTCAGAGATCGCCAGCTTCAACATGTGACCACTACACCAGCATCCTGTTGCCAGGCAGAGATCGCCAGCTTCAACATGTGACCACTACACCAGCATCCTGTTGCCAGTCAGAGATCGCCAGCTTCAACATGTGACCACTACACCAGCATCCTGTTGCCAGTCAGAGATCGCCAGCTCCAACATGTGACCACTACACCAGCATCCTGTTGCCAGTCAGAGATCGCCAGCTCCAACGTGTGACCACCGTACCAGTGACCCGACGCTTGATCCTGGGGCGTGGTCGATGGACGACCTCGCACCCGACCACAAGAAAAACCCTGACGCATGCCCGGTGATAGTCCTGAAGCGTATCTGACCACCCTCAAACACAACCGACGGGTCTAAAGAACACTCACCCGAGAACCGTAAGTATCACCGTCAAGCCAGGTTTCACCTACACTCCTGGACCCTAGCCAACACCACGCGAGGACGACTCCAGCGCCCGACCGATGTCTTCCGAGCACACCAGACACCACAGCACCTGATGCTGCTGGCAGCTGATCCTCGGGAGCTGACGTCCGGAATCTGAATCACCTGACCTCACCATCACCCGACACCTGGCATCTGACCTCACCATCACCTGGCATCTGACCTCACCACCACCTAACCACACCATCAACTGGCACCCAGTACCTGACCTCACCAGCATCCGACCCCTGGCATCTGACCTTACCAACACCGGACCCCTGGCATCTGACCTCACTAGCACCCGACCCCTGGCACCTGACCTCACCAGCACCCGACCCCCGGCACCTGACCTCACCAGCACCCGACCCCCGGCACCTGACCTCACCAGCACCCGACCCCTGGCATCTGACCTCACCAGCGTCAGACCCCTAGCATCTGACCTCACCAGCGTTAGACCCCTAGCATTTGACCTCACCAGCACCGGTCCCCTGGCATCTGACCTCACCATCACCGGTCCCCTGGCATCTGACCTCACCATCACCCGACACCTGGCATCTGACCTCACCAGCGTCAGACCCCTAGCATCTGACCTCGCCAGCACCTAACCACACCATCACCTGGCACCCAGTGTCTGACCTCACCAACACCCGACCCCGCCGCCGCCCTTACCAGAATCTTCTGCAGCGCGTCCACGTTCTGGTTGGCGACCGGCACGCCGTTGATCTCGCGGATCTCGTCGCCCACGTGCAGTGTCGCCTGCCGATGGATCATGCCGCCGTGCATGATGCGCGCCACCAGACACCGGCCGTCGTCGCTCATCTTCAGAGTAATCCCCTGCACGGAGCACAGAGTCGCCCGCTGAGCCGCCGTCATTAGGCCGCCGCCGCCGCCATTAGGCGGCGGCGGCCGCCGCCGCCGCCGCCGCTGCCGCCGCCGCTGCCGCCGCCGCTGCCGCCGCCGCTGCCGCCGCCGCTGCCGCCGCCGCCGCCGCTGCCGCGGCCGCTGCCGCCGCCGCGGCCGCTGCCTGGACCTCGACATCGCACAGCCACGTGAACGCCGGCGCGCGCCGACTGCCGGAAACCGCGCCAGTCGGTACCGTCGGTGGCGACACCACGCCCGCTTAGACCCCGGGGATTGATCCGCAATTGAATTCGGGTTTGATACCTGGCGTACGACATCGGCATGCGGCAATACTTAGAGCAGAAAGGGCCCAAGAACAGTCCAGCCAGCCAAGCCAGCAGACAGTAAGAGGCCATTCACCACCAGCATTTACCACCGGGAGTGGCCACGCACCTCCGAGGGGCTTCAAACGGCATCACGGTCATGCGCCTCACTTAAATGCTCATAATTAGTGCTAGTACAGTCAACAGATCCACACAATAAACTAGACGGCGGAGAGTGAATATAACCGGATGAATGATTGGAATGCATGTATCACATTTCTAAAGTATACAATGCAAATATGCCTTCAAAGTTAGCTTGGCTTAGCATAGTAAAACGCATCTGAGCGTACACAAGTGGGGCTTACAATGGACCTATTCAATATCCATACGCTGGCAATGTACAACTGATATTTAATCTATACATCATCAATAGGTGCACATGGCTGCGTTAGTACGCTTGGCAAGCGCTTGATTCCTATCATTCGACCAGCTGATATCACAGTACGGTAAGCATAGGTGACGCACTTGCGGCTGAGGTTTTCACAGATATGGTCGGTCGGTCTAGTTTGACTTCGTGGTGGAAATGGCCAAATCAAAGTGGCGATGGACGAACAAAAACGGGCGACCTGAAAATTACTCCAAAAGACTTCAACGGAAGATTACTACATGTAATATTTTTAGGCTCTATTTCCGGCCCAGATTCGCAGCAAAAATACAATAATTTGTCGAAAACTTACCACATAGGCATGTAGACAATTCAAGGAGTGATTTTCTGGAATTAATCCACGGCCTTACTGAGAACACATTTTCTTCAAAATACACCTAAAATACTTTGGCAACAAAACTGCCCTTCATAGGCAGACGAAGCTTGTGCCTAGTGCACACAAGAGCGCACATCAATAAAGCGGCGGCTGAAGATTGCTGAAATTTCTGCGCGCTTCCTGGCTACATTCTCAGGCTCAGATCTCAGATCAAGGTAGGTAAGCATTCGTGCTTAATTGGGGAGATGGTAGGCGCGGTTGCCATTGGTGTTCAGGCACATACGGCGAGACTCAAAAACCCTGCTGAGGGCGGATTAAGTTTTCCGGACCACTCATTACGGCATCACGAGCTCTTCTAAATAACTCCGGATGAAAGCCGCGTTCATTAACAAATGCAGAGCCACCATCCTAGACAACCGGACAAAGACGAAGACCAAGACAAAAACAAAGACGTATATTTAGGCTATCCACAATAAACTCGTGGCTATTACAGCCTATTGTCGAGTTTTTAAACGTATGTCACATGCAAAAAGGGCTGTCACGGGCACACATAAAACATATCACAACTCCTCATACCAACGCACAGAAAGAGTCAGCAAGCACGGTAAGTATGATAAGAAGTCTGATGGTAAGTCAGCAAGCCTGGTAAGAGGCCAGCGAGTATGACAAGAAGTCAGTGAGTAGATCAGGCTAATCTGACCGGCGGCCAAACGTGGGAACTGGCAGGTTTCTCCGCTCGCGTGCCAGTTCATTATACAGGGCAGAACCTCTGGAGCAAAAACGGCGCCTGCCCATCTGTGTTCGCGACCTGGGCACATATAGGTCCCGGTGCTGACGGGTGTGACGGTCACGGTGCTCGGCGACTGCTGAGATGGTGCCGGCCGATGAAGCCGGCTCCTGCAGTCGGCGCACCTTGTGAAGTAGGCACAGCGTGCGGTATGAGGCCAAGTTCTCATCGCTCATAAATAGGGATCGAAAGAATGGGGCCGGTGGCCAAGTGGTGTACTTAACTTTATATATTCATATCTAATGATGATAATGTGAAACGGGGAATTCTGACTTAAACATGCAAACGTAGATACATTTTGATGGTGTGAAGTAATATTTACAAGAATTAGATGCACATGTCCCCTCCAAATACCCTGGGAAAATGCAGACTTCTCACAAATTCATCGCTGAAAAGACACTGCTTGACTTGTTATTTCGCAGGTGATGCTACACCCACGACTAAAAGTATAGCGAAAAAACTGCTGGTCAAGTTGTGAACATTGCTGATATCTTAACCAATTAGCGTTGACCAAACACAACTAGTTCTCAGGAGTTGATGTACCCCAGTGAAACGCCGAGATAGACCCCAAGATTGAAGGAGTTGCTCACATTCACGGCGAAGAAAACTTCAAGGACAATTCCTATACCCTGCGGCAAGGTCGTCAAGAACCTGCAGGTACACCGATCATCAAGTCAGTACACCCCTTACCACCATTAAGCATGCTATACTCTGACACCCAGCAGGCTCTCTAAGAGCCTCTGATGGGGTCTGCAGCAATCAGAGCGGAGCATATCGCCCGAGCCTCACGATACTTGCTGCATTTCATCATCCGGCATGCATAGGTGTACCACAGATAAAGAAATGTTGCATTGGCAAAACAACTTCTTGCTTCCTATATACCTCAGCAAAAGTAAGTGAGGTTTGAATCCTATATATAAAAAAACATATATAAACATATATACATACACACACGTATATCCATGCGTCTCGTTCGCATGCGGCCGTAAAGGTAAAGGAGCTCTAGTAACGGGAAAAGTATTTCTTGATCTTCTAATATGTTTATCTATAATGTAGGCATTAACCTTTTAAGATATAGGACCTTGGCAATTTCATCCTTGACGGCTACCAACCTTAAAGTTTCTTACCCAGAATGCCATACACATTATTAAAAACCTGAAATCTGAGACTGCCATTTCGAATGCCCAAACAATGCTTTTCGTCAGGCCTATGCTAAAACACCCGAACCAGCAAGTTGGATGTAGAAAGGCAATACGAAAACTAACCAACCATTCCGCTTGCAAAAAGAACTGTCTGACCGGTGGTAAACTTGCAATTTCATATCGTCCAAAACATGAAACGGGACAGCTGAGCAACGTGTTACAACAACCACACAAGCTACATTGCAATGTTGCAAGGACACCATGGCCGCGAGCCAGGCCGCGTTAGGGAGCGGCCAACTGTCCATAAGAAATCCCGCAAAACCGCACGGGCTATCAAGTTGCTAACAACGATCTGATGACGTCCGATGCTGTACGATCGGACATCCCGGGTATGACCTGTACAACGAAAGACGACGTTCGAGCTGAGTAGAAGACGTACCGCGGGGAATCACACGCCAAACCGGAGGTAACCAGCGACGACAAGCAAACAAACAACAAACAAACTGTGTCAGAACAACCGCTGTCTTACTTTGTGGTGCGACGCTGTTAAACTACCTATTGCATCGGGAATTAAAATCTCACACATGTGCAAAGGATTTATTTCCATAAATCCACTGAGTTAATTTCTGTGGACTACATTTACTCAGTGCGATCACCCATGATACAGAATGAAATTGGAATTAGTGTTTATCGGCGAAAAAGTTTACCCGCACCTGTACCTACACCTTGGCTGGATGCAAACCGGAGGTACGGAATTTGAAATACGCATACCAATAGCATGCATCGTCCATCATCAGCAGCTCGACACAGAGGGGTTCCACAGGATGTCGTAGTTCTTATTTGCATGCACCCATTCCTCATTCTTTACTACAGTTTCTGTATGGTCTATTCATCCTAATGGTTTTAAGAATTTTGGAAATTCCGGAAGTTGGAAAATGTGGAGCATCAAAGTTTCAACTTTATATTTTTTTCCATCTCTCAAAATTCCGAATATGTGATGCACTTGATTCGCGACTCTCAAGCCATTTTCAAAGTTGCAATTATCCCTAAATGACACCCCAGAGCCAATTTGTGGCCAAAGTCGTAATATGAAGATTTAGGATCCAGTATATGCATCTAAGAGAAGTGCTTCCAATAACTCTGGTTAATCCGCGCCGACTTTCTGATCACATCCTCACACCCCGTCTCGGGGGGGGGGGGCGGTTAGTAGCTCCCTCTAAAATCCAAGCTAAGCATCGCACGAAAACGAAAGAGGTGTCATCGGAAAATGCTCGACGAGTAGGGTCCGGGTCCACCCTTCAAAATAATTTTTTCCACAAAAGTGACGTTACCAGGGAGCTCGATTTTCACGGCTTTTCACGACTTACATTATGTTTTTGGCTCTGGGGAGTACATTTTGGGGATATATGAAAAAACAAAATTTATTTGGAATGAGAAAAGGAGAGCGAAATGGACCAGGGCTCTAATTTTTTTGGCCTCGCCAAACATAACTTTAAAAAAATATATTTTTTTTTTAAAATAAAAAGATGCCACAAAAAGTAGCAGCTGTGTTGCATCTATGGAAAAAAATACAGCTATTGTAATTTATTAGCTATATATTAGCTGTATATCAGCTGGTGTAATATAACATAAACACTTTTATGTAAATTTTAGCTGCAGCTAATTTAGCAACCAAGGAGCCAAGGAAAGGAACCAAGGAGCAACAAAGGAAGCGTTGAAAATGTCATGTTGATATCTTCACTTGGGAACGTACAGCGGCCTGCTAAGGTTTAAGGTCGATGTCACCTCAGTTAACTTGACCTATGTCGGTAGCCAATGATTACCTTATACCAAAATGTCTACAAATGCAAAATTGATGTATGAATAGGTATTCCAAATTTTGGCACAACGCCGAACGTCGACTTTCTGTCTGCTGCACTGCAAATATTCGCCAATGGGAAGGGGTGATGGTGAGTGGGTGGGGAAGAGGTGGTGTCAGAATCTGTTTACCACCAGTTAGTCACGGGCTAATCCATTATACGACGAACACTCCTCGATAATTGCCATATTATGTGTAAGATTCGCCAAAAAGGCCATCTGCAGGTGGGTCTAAAATCAATGATCTCACATGCTGAAAGTTGTGTTCCATTGCAACTGAAGCATTTTCTCTCCTAGATTGATGATATTTAAGTTGAGCTAAACTTCAGGGAACATGCTAGTTTGAAGAAACTTTTAAACGAGTCCTGAAGAAACTCGCATGATACAATATGCCAAAGCAAACATTTAGCGAAGTGCAATTCAGGCAGAAGGAAATGCTTGCAGCAGTGTGTTAATGCTACCGGGCTGAGAGTTAAATCACTCCAATTACCCGCCAAATTCTACATCACCGACCACGCACTGCGCGGCAATGGCCGCCTCAGGGCATCAGAGCCGTCGCAGAGACCCAGCCTGCTCGTTGCACGAAAACGCCTAGCTGAAAGAGAAGTGCCTCTGGCAATTTAATGCCGCGATCCATCCAGCCATCTCAAAATTCCCGCACCTGCACTGCTGGGTAACATCTGGCGAAAATAAGACAGCACCTTTCCTTCCCTTCTCAGAGGGAGGAGAAGGGGCCATCCTCGAGCGCAACGCACCAGAGCCGACAAACTTGTGGGTTTTCAGAGACCAGTGGGGCGGATCACCGGCGCAGTGGCCGCACTGCATCCGTCGGCCACGGCCGGTGAATCAGTGACGCTGGCCCGTCAACTCAGTGCCGTGGTGCGGGAGTGCGGCGGGAACACGATGAGGACCATTTGAACACTGGATGCAGCCGAGCGATAATTGTTGGCGCTTGGCCTACCCTGCTCCACATGCGGAAACCATGTTTAGCAATTGGTGCGCAATCAAAAAAGCAAAGATGTGGGATCGATGCACATTGGTTCCCTGACTATTTGACGAACAGGAGGAACGTGTTGGCGGTGGAAAATAAATTATTAATATGGGCGCGAGTGTACCACAGGGTAGCTGGACAGGGCCCATTCTGTTTTCAATCAATACTAATGTTATCGTATTCCACCTTGAGTGTAAACTCATCGGCCAAGCTGACGGTTATGTGCCTGTAGAGAATTTCTGACTCGCTGCCATATTCTCTCCGAATATAGCAGCCGAAGATAATGTGGGTTTGGCCGTTCACGAATAAACAATCTGACCCTGGAAGTCGCAGCGTTTGGACCATCCCAACGGTTTATGAGTTACTCACTCTGAGCTCCATCCAATAAGAGACATAACATGGCGCGGTCGGTGTGTTCCTAGACGGACAGTGGTATCGGGGCGGACAGTTGGTGCGTGTGCGGAGTGTGGTGATCTATAGTGACTGTGACCTGTAATTCCGACGCCGCGGGACGTGGATAGCGCAGGGCCGTCGCCAGGCACGGCGGTCAGAGAGCCGGCCACCGATGCAAAACCTTCGCCCGTGGAGCTGCTCACGCAGCTGGTGGCCCAGCAGCAGCAACAGCTGACCATGCTCATGTAAGGCGGACTGTGGCGGCTCGCTCACGGCGCCCGAGGCGCCGTCCGTGGCCGCGACTGCCGGCCCGTGGACGGACCACGCCGCTGAGCCCCGGGCCCGGCACCGACTGTCGGCGGCCGCCACACAGGCTCCTCAGCTGTCTTCCTCAATGTCACTGAAGGACTTCGAGGCATGGCGAAGCAAATTCTTCGGCTACTGCATGCTGACTGGCAGCAACGGTCTCCAACATGCGGGGCAAAGCTGCTCTGTTGCCCGTCATGGACAACGACTGGACTCTGGTGGTCCGGTTTTGTCTGCAGGTTCCTGAGGTCGCCGGGATGGAGGTCATTACAGCGATGCAAAGGCATTTGCGCCATCAGAGAAACATAATAGTCGACCGTTGGGACTTCAACACCCGCGTCCAAGAGCCTGGTGGGTCGGTAGACTTCTATGCACTGTGGGAAATCGCGTCATTTTGCGATTTCTGTGCCCAATGCATCAAAGATCGGTTTGGAGATCATCTCGTCGTGGGAGCGCGGGATGAAGAGGCGAGGCGCCGAAGGCTGAAAGTTTCGAACTTGACTTTCCAGACAGCAGTTGATATATGTCGTGCGTCTGAGAACTCTGCCAACGACAACTCTGCTATTCGTGGATCGGTGCAGCCGTCCATGGCCAAGGTCTCCCAGTACAAGCCGGACCGCATCCGGCCGCGGCAGCCCAGAGACCGTAGCAGGCCAGCCGACGTGCGCACTGGCAAGTGTGGACGCTGTGGTTCAGCTCCTCACACTGAAGACCGGCGCGCATGACTTTGAGCCGCAGGTGTTTTCAGTGTAACGAAGAAAATCATTCCTCTTCTGTCTGCCGCCAACGCAGTGACAGCGGCCGCCAGCGGCGCATGGCTAGTCCCAGATGCGGCCGCCAGGGCCAAGGTCGATCGACTGACAGTTCCGGAAGTCGCCGACAGGTGTCGCAAGTCAGCGACGGGGATCGCGGGCGGCGCAAGTCGCGCCCGCCCCAGACGGCGTCAAACAATCTGATTTACGATGCAATGCTAAGAGGGGTAAAAGCCCGGCGCTCTCCCAGGCGCACCTGCATCGACCTGGTGGATCGACTCCAGCCACCGTCTGGACTCGGGATACAGGAGCTGAAGTATCCGTGATGCCTCTACGAGTAGCAGGGAAACTGGACACTTATCAGCGGGACTTGATCCGTTCCTCAGACAGGCTGATATGCGGCAGACGGGCGCGAGATCTCATGCCTGGGGACGTGTGACGTCACCCTTAAGCTCTGTGACGTCATCAACACCACAGCGATGACGATTATTCTCACAGTGTCCTGCTTTCGTGGCATGATTCTGTGAAGTTCTGTATCCTGCCTGCTGAACTTTCACAGCAGATCGGCAGCGTCAGCCGTGGATCAGTGACCGGGATCGCAGATATCTGGTACACAGCCGAGGAGCATCTGGACCCGCCGCCAAGCCGCAGGGTACGGCCACCGTGGGTCAGCACACAGCCAGGCAGGTTATGTCTCGGCAGCAATCCGCGTCGGACGTCACACGTGAGGGCGTATCATCCGTGGAATTTCGAATGCATTTTGCTGCCTTGAAAAACGCATTTCCACGAGTGTTGGACACGTCGAAGTTACGGGTGATGGCAGGCGAACCAATGATTTCCAACTATATGACGTCCCAGGCGCGGATGTAGGTGTACATTTTGAGGGATTGTACATAAACAAGCTGTTACTAGTCCAAAACCTTTTTAAAAAATTCCAAAAGGTCGGCCAACGATCCGATCGATGAGATTCATCGGCAATGGCTTGACCGGAGGGAAACGTGCTGCGAGAGTTCAGAGTCAGTTTCCAGCTGACCCTTCCTGGCGGGAGCTAAATGCCAGCGTCTATAGCACCCCAAGTTTGGCATTACCAGGACGGAAGATCGTCACAGACGAACAGAACCCACCGAGCCGGCAGGACAGTATGATGCAACACCCCACCGAAGTTTCACCTAAAATGCAATACGAACTGCTAGCACGAATTATGTCGCATTACGGTGCGTTCATTTCGTGTGTGGAAGAATAGCGGTGGTTGGTGCTCCTTTCGGATGAATTCGCTATGCAGTTCGGGAACATTGATAAACTCTTCTCTAACATACGCCGCACAGGATGAGTTGAATGGCATGCCCAAGCATCAGCACATAATGCTGAAATTCCTTGGCAGTCACCTTGTGAAAACGTCTGTGTTGGAAATGTAGACGTAGACAATGCGGAAAAGATGACACGTCTGGTATTAGTACCTGTGTGATTTGATGAACATAATATTTGAATAACCCACAACAAACATACTTAAAACGTCTTTCCTTAACTATATAAATTCAATGATAGATAAATCAATGCTCAATCAATGCTCAGTCAATGGTAAGTCAATGATACATCAATGATAACTCAACGATAGATAAAAACCGCACATTAATAATGATGGGCTATACAATAAGCGTTACCAATGTTCGTAGGAGTGTTGTGCCAAGTCTCCGTGATGAGTGCGTAGCGAAAATAGCATCGCAAAAGTGTGTGACTGGATCCAGGACAACGTCACCACTACCTACCAAAGGAAGCTCAGATCGCTTGAATGAAAATGAAGTTCATTTAGTTGGCTAGTCTACGTGACATCAGGACATCGCCGAGATCATCAGGTCAAAAGCTAAAGTTTGAAACACACTATCGAAAACATAATGATGAACAACTAATGCTTGGGTCAAGAACGATTATCAGAAATCAGACAAGACTGCCGTTCTACATTTCGATATGGCTAATCTTGCCTTGCGCAGTCCTTTTACGCACCACTGTCGTTCCAGTTTGAAGAAGAAGAACCTTGAGTTCTTTTACGACGCATTCAACCGCTAGGTCATATAGCATTGCCAACCTCTTACGCCGATTGGTCGCGGCTGCACGCGGTAAATGCCGCCTGTTGAGATTCGAACCCACAATGACAAGAAGCAAGCGCAAGCAAACATCAGTAAAACAGGGAAACGGGAGTGAAACAGTGAAACAGAAAGAGCAAACATCAATGAAACAGTGAAACGGGAGTAACATCAACGAAACAGCGAAACAGTAAGAGCAAGCGAAGATCAGTTACAGCGACATGTCACGGTTCAGAGCGTATAGTGATACATGTCAGTTAGGTGTGTAAATCGCTCTGAAGTCAACATCCGATAAAAAGCGAAACAGTTGTCCCGAAGTTACCGCGCGCGAGTGGTCACCAAGGAGGTCGCGGAGTGACAGCGACTGTGCGGCTCCAAAAAACCGTCTTCGGTCATCGGCGAGCAGAAGGTATGATATCAAAACGTGCCACAGAGACAGTGGTGCGCCACATCGAGGGCAGCTTGGGCTGTCTTCCTCACAGAGCAGATGGTGGTGTGTTGGGTCCAAGCCGAAGATGGCAGAGCACGACCTCGTCACGTATCGACCGGCGGTAGGATGAGGTCCACTCCCCAAGACATGGTTTTATCGCTCGTGGCTTGTGACCCAGAAACGTATCCCAGATACACTGCCATTTTTAAAAAACAAAGGTCGTGATTGTACGGCGATATTCTCTCGCTGGGAGCGGCATAAACCGCTGGTATGGGGCTTGGGCTGCACGTTTCGCAGCAGCATCCGCTGCCTCGTTTCCCACGATGCCGACATGGCTTGGAATCCAACAGAAGGTAACAGATTTTCCAGCATGTGCTAGTGATCTGAGAAGCCATAAGACGTTCTGTACAATGGGATCGGGTGAATTGAACTGCCTCAGCGCCCAGGGACTGCTGAGGGAATCAGTAAAAATGGCATGCGAGTCTTCCCGTCCTACTTAAATAAAACTGAGGGCCTTGATGATGGCAACCAGCTCCCACGCATATACCGTTGCATGGGGTGGCAGTGAGAAGGATCTCGACATTGGGCCAATAGCAAATGCACTGCCAACACCAGTATCGGACTTCGATCCGTCTGTATAAATTGGGACGTATCCGTCAAAAGAGGCTGTGTGTTCTAGAGCACGTGACAAACAGGGTGTGCAAAGCAAAAGGGGGTCCTACGCATAATGCGCGCTCGTCCGATGTTGCAATCAAGCGGTGGGACAATATATAAGCATACGCAGGATGACCGGGAAATTGGCGCACTCTACACGAGTAACGCATCTCGAGCATTTCGCGACGGAGCGAGAGTGATGGCTCGTGGGATTCAGCCAGAAGGCTCAAAGAAGGTGAAATGCGGAAAGCTCCGGTCACGATTCGTAGCGCCGAATGGTGTACCACATCCAGCGATCGCTTGCTCGTTGTACAAGCGCCGTAATATATAAAACATGCATAGTCGAGTGTTGAACGCACGAGATAACGGTACAACAGGAGCATAGTTTTCCTGTCTCCTCCGTAGGACGTGCGCGCAACCATCTTCAGAAGGTTGAGCGATGGAAAACACTTCTCTCTCGAAGTGCCATTGCCGGTGCGCTGGATATGCAGCACGAAATCGCGACGTCATACACGAACAATGATCTGCCGATATTATTATTATTATTATTATTATTATTTAAAAAAAAATTAATCCGAGTTGTGTTGGGGTGGCTTGAGGAGCCAGGGTTCTATTGCTAAGCAGAGCTTGTTGCGTGAACCCTGGCCCCACCACCCGATTCATGAACTCCAGTTCAACGGCAGAATTTAGACCGAAAGTTTAACGTGCCGCCAATGCACCGGCACGGCCGCCCGGTAGCTCGTCCCCGGCCTTATCGGGCCAGCTGCCAACTGACACTCCCAGCCGGGGGCTAAATGCGAGCGCGAGAAGCGACTCGAACCCTGTGTTGCCAGTACAGGGGAGACCAGTGCAGGCCAGCGCTCTGACCAACTGAGCTACCGGGGCATTATGCAGAACGGACTCGCAGATATCGTTCATCATGATGGCGAACAACGCCACGGTCAACACACTTCCCTGTGATACCCCTTCCGTTTGTGGGTACCGATCTGACATACAACTTCCGATCCGAAAACGAAAAAAATACGCCTCAACAGAAAGTTCTGGAGGAAGAGGCCCATGGATCCACGAATTCCACATTTGGTTGGTTATTGGTTTACGACACATCGACCATTAAGTCGTGTAGCGTCGCCAACTCTCAAGCCGATTGGTCGCGGGCGAAGAGCAGCGACAGGTGAGACTCGAACCCACAACCTTTCGATTGTGAGACGAATTCCACATTTGAAGACCTTCGTCAGTATGCCGTAGTGCCAGGTGGTGTCATACGCCTCGTGGATGTCGTAAAACACTACACCAATGTGGAGATGTTGCTGGAACGCTGCACGTACCACTGTATCGAGAGCTAAAAGATGGTCAATGGTGCTGAGGTTTTTTTCCTAAAACCACACTGTGCGTTGTTTAAAATTCCATGTCGTTCAAGAAACCAGGTGAGTGATATTGGTCGGTAGTTCGCCGGGTCTACGCTTTCTTTTCGGGGCTTTGATATTAGGATCATAATGGCCTCATGCCAAGTGGGTGGGAAATCCCATTTCTTCCACAATCGGTTCAGCGTTGCCAGTACGGCATCAAGTGTACACGATGGAAGATGTTTGATCATGTTGTGTATTTGGTCGTCGCCTTCAGATACGCTCCGAAGGGTCGCAATAGCGGAACGAAGCTCAGCCAGCGTGAATGGCTGGTTGTAACTTATACGTTCAGGAGTAAAAAAAAGTTCAGTGACTGTCTCTCGCAAGTGGCTTTGTGGCGTGTGAACATGTCGTCATCACTGTAGCGCCTACATCTGTTCGAAATTGTACGAGCCATCTCGTTTGAGACGTCCACCAGCCGGGTGACGTCTCGGGCGGCAACTCGTAGTACTGGCAGAGGTGTGGAGTTGTATTTACCGGCGATAATCTTAAGTCGAGACCAGACCTGAGATATAGGTGTGGAGCGATTCAGTTTGTCCACATAATTCCTCCATGAGACCCTTTTAACATCCCGGATAGTGCGTCTAGCATTGGCTTGAGCCTGGCGGAAGGCGATGAGATTAACTGTACTAGTCCTTCGGTCGAAAGCTCTGAAGGCGCGTCGCCTTCCCCGAATTGCCTGACAACACTCTTCCGTCCACCACGGAACGGGCGCGCGACGGGGAGTGCCAGATGTGCGAGGGATAAACTCAGTGGCGGCCTGCACAAGCAGGTTGATGAGTTCAGTGATTCCACCGACATGGGGGTGACACCAGGACTCACGGACAAAGTCTCCTCTAGTCAAGTCTCGTATCCTGACCAGTCGGCCTTCCTAAAATCCCACCGGCATGGTCTGGTCCCGAGTACCGCGCCATCTTCGTAACCCAACCACACCGGAAAGTGGTCACTCCCCAGGGGGTCGTCGGCCACAGACCAGCTAAAAAGTTGTGCGAGTTTTGGGCTGCACAAATTAAGATCTAGGGCAGAGGTATGGCCAGAGGGCAGGGTAAGATGCGTCGGTGTTCCAGAATTAAGAATGCACAAGGATGCATCGTGCATCAAGGACTCGAAACACTGACCCCGTGCGTTAACGTCATCGCATCCCCATACTGTGTGGTGAGCGTTAAAATCACCTAGTATTAATACCCGCGGGGGGAACTTATACATCAGGCGCCGTAGCTCAGTAGTTAGTTATTAGGGCTTAAGGGCGCATCAACTACATTGGTCATGTAGCGCCCAGCCGTAGCTCAGTAGAAGGAAATCCAACACCGGGTGGCAGGTACAGTGAGCAGATAGATATAGGACGATGATTAAAATGCGCTCTTACAGCAACGGCCCGCAGCTTCGCGTAGAGCACCAATCTCTGTGCAGTCACACAATGGTGGGCAGCCAGCAGCACTCCACCGTGTGCCACGGTGTCTGAGGGAGTGTCCTTACGAAATACTGAGTGGAATTTTAGGCTATAAGAGTAGTCGGGCGTCACCTTCGTTTCTCCCTTTCCGGTTTGTTTGTTTATTTGGGCGTAAGGGCGTTTAAACTGCTAATGGTTATCTAGCGCCCATAACTGCTTTAGTTTTAAAAGCATGAATGGGATTTGTCGGACATATTACTGAAATGGATAACTGCTAATGGTTATCTAGCGCCCATGACTGCTTTAGTTTTAAAAGCATGAATGGGATTTGTCGGACCTATTACTGAAATGGATGACTGCTAATGGTTATCTAGCGCCCATAACTGCTTTAGTTTTAAAAGCATGAATGGGATTTATCGGACCTATTACTGAAATGAATAAATGACGTGAAACTGAATAGCCGAAAAGTAACGGCATATTTGCTCTGTAATAACGACTCCGACCCGTCTCCTACCACATCAGAGTACGACGTTGCAAGGAAGTTTGGTTCAAAGCAACGCCTTCGTTCCTCCAAGAAGTTGCGGCATGCAAACAGTATGTGAAGAACTGTCGAGAACAGTGAGAACTGTCGAGCTGCGTTGTATCGAGAACAGTGTGGTTTCGCCTCCTTGATCAAGAAGGTGTCTGTGAGTAGCGTATGTATGTCCTATTCGAAGTCGAACCAAAATCACCTCTTCCCTCAGTGACGACGGTCATGGCGCCAGAACCTATTTTATACATCGAAGTGTATTGGAAGCCTAATAATTCCAACTTTCTGCCACTTTTCATAGAGAAGAGCAAATACTTCCGAATAGAAGTCACTTGTGGGGAGAGGCAGAGTTCACCGCCGTTCCACTTAAGACAAACACCGAACGGTTACTACGCAATCTTGAACAACTACGCAAGTATCCCATCTCCCGGCAATGGATGCTTTAGCGGTATCCCAAATGTCTGGGTGGCTGTAGTGCAGCTAGCAGGCCACTGGGCACTCAGCTGAACGAGGCCGCACAACACCAGGGGATATAGCTGAATAAGGAAGCAAACGGTGACGAAGGCAAAGCATTCGCATGCTGCGCTTTCATTTCACCAGCTGCGAAGTCAACCAAATGATACCGACTATCGAAAATGAATGATACGGACTATCGAAAATGAATATATTTACTGATATAATCATAAGTTTTCCTTAAAGTTCGAATGCTTTCTAGGAAGTTCATGAATCAGTGTCCTGTACTAAGCAGAGGTGGCGTAAATCCATGCGAACATCACCGGATCCGTGAGTCCTATGGTTTGACGGCAGAACTGTGACTGAGAGTTTCCCGTGTCGCCAATGACAGACATAGATGCCACGTCGCCGCGTTTTGGGCCTTGTCGTTTAAAACACCCCAAGGTCGCTTTAAAATGCAAATTTCCGCCAACCATTGTTGACAAGTGCTAACATTCACTCAACTCGCTCCACAACATTCTTGGTAGAATTACGGTTGGCAATGCAGGTGTCTCCAATCAAGAGCATGTCCTCTCTTTCTCGTTAAGGGCCAGGGGTTCTTATCTCATTAAGGGCTATATTACTTCCATCACTCTCAAATGCTTCCGACACAGATTACTCAAGATTAATCAAAGGTGCAGTGCGGTTGGTTGCCATACCAAACAATATATCTGAATATAACGGGATTGGCATGTTTCTAATCGATATCTATTTCTACCACAAATCAGCCAGCAGTTCGTCTTCCACGAATCTGACTCATATAAATTACCTGACAGGCAATGTATGCATATACTGATAGTCAATAGCCGATCGGCTGTAACTCTTCCACCAGCATTCAATGATGTTGTAATCTTGAAAACGCAAGCCGAGTATAATAATATATAAAATGGGCGTACATTCAGCACTCTAAGCGGGTCCCCAAATCCAACACGTCGAGGCCCTAGTCATCAAATGCTTAATGCCAATTTTATCATGACACTAAATAACCACGCAGGCAGCTACGCAGCGCATACATGCTTTACGATAACGAAGATGGTGGTACGGTTTGGCGGCTTAAGCTGAAATGGTTCACCATTTTAGTTTAAAAAAAATACATCACAGGGACAAAGACGACGGAAGGGCACTACTTCAAAACAATCCCGACAAACAGCGCGAAAACAAATTGCAATACAGAAGTTGCAACTTCAAGAACTGAGAGTTATGCCATCCGTTGCAGCCGAGGAAGAAGAAAAAGAGCAGCCACTGTATTATTGTCGCCGCGGAAAACCTAGCCGAGACAAAGGCGAAATGGTGAAACTGTAGATATATGAGACCCATTACATCTTGCCAGTGTTTTCTAATTCACCTCTCGTCATCGAACACCTTCTCAGTTGCTCTGTCTTTCTATCGGCGGAGTGCGCCCGAACGCCTCGCACACCGGCTTCAGATAGTGACAACAGTATAGAAAATGATCTCATCACAGTCTGTGTGCCAGCCTTCTGGCCTCAACGACGAACTAGATTTTTCGCGCGACGGTTGACGAGCGTGCAAACAACGACACTGGGAGAGGGGGAGGAGGGCACCCGAGCAGTCAGGCCCGGTTAGCGCAGGTCGTCGGCACTATTGGGACACGGTCCGGGCGGTAATACGGCCGGCGGCGGTGCGGTGGCCCGCCCGGTCACCTACCATTGGCTCGTCGGTGTTTTTTTGGAACTGCACCAGCCGGACGCGCGTCACCGTCTCGGCGTCCACGTGCCCGTTGGCGGGCGGCAGGCCGTCGCCGCCGTTCAGGTAGGGTAGCACGGGCGGCGGCGTCACGCGCACGGCCTCCTCACCGTACACCTCCTGCGCCACCACGTCGTGCGTCTGCAGCAGCGCCTGCAACAGGACGCCGCCGGTCACGGCACGCCCACACCCGCACACGTGATCGCCGACACCGCCATGGTCAGCGGCTGCCAACCCGACGTGTCGCCGGAAAAGCTGACGCGTCACACGTACCGGCCGCCTTAAGTCGCTCTGCAGCATATTTTTTTCACCCGTTAACCCGCAACGTCTCTCCAGTCAGATCTTCACACCCCGTCTCGGGGGGGGATAGTAAACCCCCTTTAAAATCCAAACTAACCGTCCCACGAAAACGAAAGAGGTGTCATCGGAAAGCGTTCGACGAGAAGGGTCGGGATCCACCCACAAAACAATTTTCCCCTAAAAGAGACGTCACCAGGGGGGGGGCGGCTAGATTTTCAAGATTTTTTTCTTCACGACTTAGATTATGTTTTTGGTTCTGGGGAGTTCATTTTGGAGGATATATGAAAAAAAAAATTATTTGGAGTGAGAAAAGGATAGCGAAGTCGACCAGGGCCATACAAATGTTAACCCCCCCAAAAAAAGTGTTATATTTTTTTATTTAAAAATAGAGTTTTCAAGTTTTCTTTAATTTTCCTTTTCCAGTGGGTAGAACAGACGGAGAAACGTTGTTGGAAGTTAACTTGCCCCAATAAAAAATCCTTACTTTAGTCAGAATCTTCTATTTAAACTACAATTGGCAAATATGTAAAATTTGTACGTAGTCAAAAACGAAAAGAGAAAGAAAAATTCCACTCGTACGTTTTGTTGCATCCCTAAAGATAAGCAAACGCTGAAAGTTTCACTATAATATCTGCATCCGTTAAAGCGTGACGACTGGTTGAACATTTTTGGATGTGACCTCACTTGAACTTGACTAACGCGTTGACCCTAGAAGACCTGACTTAAAAAAATTTGGAACATGATGCCAAATTCATGTGGAAAAAGCCATGCAAAATTTAGACGCGCCACCGCGCGCCGTTGTTCCCCTATCCGCGAAAAACCTGAGGGGAGGGGGGGGGGGGGAGGCGGGCGGTTGAAAACCCCCCGGAGGGTTAATAGGTCGGCAGGACTATCCTCCATGCCCGAGTGACCAAATTACGTTAAATTCCACGGATGTGAAGTAGGTCATGGTAACCAAGTCAGGACTGGCTACACTACTCCCGCTCGTGTTTCTTGCTGGACAGATCCCGCCACCAGATATTAGTTTCAAAAAGAAGACTTCCATGAAGCCCTCTCAGACAAGTAGCAAAGCTAGTAATGTCGTCGAGAACCCCAGGAAAGACTGCTTGGGTGTTATTGAGAACTCAATTTTATGAAATCCCCGATCTTTCATTTATTCTTTTAAACTATTAATACACTGAATAACAAATACGAATAGAAAAACCATGGCAATACACGATACAAGACAAGAAAGCATGACCATTAGCCAAGCAGCCAATCATCATGCATAGTACATCACTGTCACCACCATTCATTGCAAAAGTTCATATTTTCGGTTAATGTACTGCCTGACATGCTTTTTTCATCTTGAAAACTTATTTTACTTCTAGGTACATTTCAATTCTACGGATGTGCGGGCAGGCTATTTCACTCCAGGCTTTTGGTGCAATCAAGGGTAATGAAAACATCCTATAATTGACGGCTTAGAAAGGCGTTTGAAAATGTTGTCTAACCCTGAGGCCACCTTATTGATATACTTGAAACATATCAGAAAGAGGTGCTGGTAATGATTGGCTAAGAAAAAACCTAGCATGATGTAAATACATTGCTCATCAATTATATCAGAGCATCTGATAATATAATGCGCAATTAACAAACAAAATAAGGGTATAGGCACGGACTATTATCGACAATCCTGATAAAACTTCTTGCAACTTAATAATATTGTCGAGCCTGGTGCGATAATCGCTTCTCCAGACACCACCACACAAATTAGATATGGGAGGATGACATACTTATATAGAACAAACAATTCATGAGTGGATTGAACACACATATACTTTCCCATAATTCCTTTTGTGAATAAAAAAAGAAATGGCACTGACATGACTTACCCACTTCAGACTTTTCTCGATAAATACACTTAAATACATCTTACACAAGCCATGTGGTGGTGGATTGGAGTTTAGGTGCGCGTCGACATCACGGGTCACTTTGCGCTCATAACTAAATTTTAGTCACTATACGGTGCTGCTATCATATCTTGCTACCTATCTTCACAGGTGGGGGTATATCACGTCAAGGCGAGCTTGTCGAATGAACGTAAAAATATTCCCAGACGCAACGACCTGAGTCGTTCCCTATAAGCATACGTAAAGAGGAGTCGGTATTCAACCGCCCTAAAATCTGGCGTCGTAGAGGATCTAGTAGTGTACAGCCAACTAAAACATGGTAGACGGTAAGCGGGTAAGAGCAGCGCGGACATAGAGGTCGGTCGTCACCGGTAAGCATGTAACTGTGTGTTGCGAATGTATGACCTACTCTCAATCGGCCGAGTATTACTTCTTCCCGGCGTTTGGTTCGGTGAGAGGACAGCCACTTTCCTAGTGTCGGTTTTAAAACTCTGAGGTTACTACACTTGGAATTCCAGGTTCGTTACCATTCTGGCCGTAAATTTGATAATATAGTGTGGTATAGATCCATTGGAGGGAGCCGTAGACGGACCACACCGCCATTACCAATGGCGTGTTTGGCGGTAATGTCGGCAGCTTCGTTTCCAACATGGCTGGGAATCCAACAGAACACGATATTTCTTCCGACGTCATCTAGGGATTTTACGACTTTGGTAATCCTCCGAACAAGTCGGTTATCCTGGTTAAAGGTGTTCAGTGCCAGGAGACTGCTCAGAGTCTGTGAAAACCACGGGTTTTGTGGACCGGTCTTTCTGTATAAAATAGAGGGCTTGCAGAATGGCATACAGTTCGGCAGTAAAAATCGATGTTTGCGTCGGTAAACAAAAAGATCGAACACCTTGTCTACTTACGAAAGCACACCCGACACCAGAGGCCACCTTTGAGCCGTCTGTGTAGATGCGTGCAAAGTCATGATATTCGTGTATTTTTTCCAATGCTAACATGCGGAGTTCTTCCGGCCTTACCTGCCCGTTCTTTGAGCAGGTTAGAGTCATGTCAGTTTTCGATGGGACAACATGCCAAGGGGGAGTGCTCGGAGTGATTACACGTGCTACGGAACGCGGCCTGATATTACATTCTCGAAGAATCGGGGACATATGAGTGGAAAACGGTAATTCACGCTGAGTAATGTGACGTGCACTTGACGTCCTGAGAAAATCCACCGATAGGCTGGGTGGTTCCGGTTTTGAGCAACATTGCATGTATATCTCGCGCCCAATAACTTACGGCGTAGTGCAAGAGGTGGCTCGTCTACTTCTACCATTACACTAGCAGCCGGTGAGGTGCGGAAGGCTCCAGTAACGACGCGAAGGGCTGAATTGTGGATGACATCAAGACAGCGCTTGGATGTGGCACTCGCTCCGTCATAAATAAAAGATCCATAGTCAATTTTAGAACGTACGAGCGATCGGTACATGAGAAGTTAAACTGATCTGTCAGCTCCATATGAACACCTAGAAACGGTGCTCATTACCCGGATACCTTTTGTACATTTGTTGATAAGGTCAGTGATGTGAGTTTTATACGTAACATGGCGATCCATCCACACCCCCAGAAACTTGACTGCAGGTCTGAAAGGTATGAGGTGACCGTTCATCCTTATCGTTGGGTCTGTGCAACGGCGTTTCCGCAGAAGTGAACAGTGGTAGTCTTTGAGGTGGATAAAGTGAAACCAGTTCTATCACATCACTCCATCAATTTCACTTCAGTTAAATGGAGCTGTCTTTCCACCGTCTGCACCGTACGAGAGGAGTACCATACTGTAAAATCATCCACGAATAGCGCTTGTCCTACCGATGTTGGCAGTGCATCACTCACATTATTTATGGCAATGGCGAACAGAGGCACACTCAATATACTTCCCTGCGGAACCCCATCAATCTGTTGGAAGGTGTCAGAGAGGTAGCCACCTATTCTGACCCGAAATGTCCTGTTTGTTAAAAAATTCGTCAAGAAAAACCCCATCGGGTCCCTTATGCCTATTTGGTGCAACTTCATGACGATACCATGACGCCATGCGGTATCATAAGCGCCGTCAACGTCGAAAAATATGGCAGCGGTATGACATCGTTTCATGAAACTCAGACTACAACGGAATCGAGACCTAAAATATGGTCAAATGCGCTACGATGTCTGCGAAAGCCACTCTGTATCGAGGTGAGTACATGGTTGTGTTCTAAAAACCACATGAGTAGCAAGTTCACCATTTTTTCTCAAACAATTTGCAAAGAGAACAGGTCAATGATATGGGTCGATAATGAAGTGGGTCCTATCCAGTTTTGTTTGGCTTGCAGATAGGGACGACAAGCGCCCTCCGCCATTTCAATGGATATGTTCCCCTTTCCCACATTTCATTGAACACTTGCAGAAGTGTGCTTAAAGCTGTAATCGGCAGATGTTTAATAATATCATTGTGTAAGGTGTCGAGTCTTTCCGCTACGTTCCTAAGGGTGCTTAAAGCAGCAGTCAGTTCGGAAATATAGAATGGACTGTTGTAATGGGTAGAATCTATTGTAAAATCAAGGGGTAGTGCCACACACCGGGCTTTGTATTCCGAGAAACGTCTACTGTTTTTATTTTTAGATCGTTCTGAGAAGGCCCATCCAATTTCGTTAGCGACATCCTTCGGATTAATAATATCTTGTCCATTTATGTGCCGCGTGGGGAGTGGCGTACAGATAAGTTTGCCTGAGATACGCTTGATGCGGAACCACACCGATGACAGTGAGGTGGAACGGTTGAACGTGCTGACATAAGCTTTCCAGGATTGTCGCTTGGAGTCAGCAATTGTGCGCCTCGCGTGTGCCCTTGCCTTGCGGAAAGCTACGAGATTCGCCATACAGCTGTCACGATTGAAAATACGGAATGCCTTCTTTTTAGCACGTAATGCATCTCGGCATTTATCAGACCACCAGGGGACTGGTACACGGCGTGGCGTGCCCGACGAACGGGGAATATATTGCTGAGCACTTTGTAACGTTGTGGTTGTAAACATCTCTATGGAAACCAATCCTTCGGAGCACTCGCCGAGTCTCTCCTCGACATCGGACTGGAAGTAACTCTAGTCACCTTTTTCAAAAATCCACTTGGAGGGTCGTCGACCAGCTTCCACACCATCAATAAAGCGAGTCCAAACGGGAAAATGGTCACTTGTACATGGATCATCATCCACCGACCACTCTAAACAGGGAGAAAGTTCAGGGCTGCAAAGCGTCAGGTCCATCACAGAGGTCTGTCCTGTTTGCAATGTAATATGTATTGGAGTTCCAGTGTTAAGAATACCAAGTGCAAAATTCCGGATTATACGTTCCAATGCACGTCCACGACCAGTACTATTCGCTGCGCCCCAAACATGGTGATGTGCGTTAAAGTCACCGCATAAAATCAGCGGGGGATCGAGCTGATTTACCACTTGCAGCAGTTCTGCCAGTGGAAAGATTGTTCCTGGGGTAAGTATATGGAGCATATGGTGGTAACACGGCGATTAATCATTATCCGAGCAGCGACAGCCTGGATGTTTGATCTCAGGTGTACTTGTTGGAAGGGGACTGAGTGGTAGACGGCAAGAAGCCCACCACCATGTGCCACAGTGTGGGTGACGACGTCCTTGCGTAAAACAGTAGTTTCTTAAATAAAAGGAAGCACCAGGAAATAGTTTTGTCTCCTGGAGGCATATTACGGCCGGTGTACGACGGTCCAAAATATGCTGTAATTCGTTAATGCTAGTTCTCACACCTCTACAGTTCCACTGTAGAAAATTACTCCTTTGTCACTAAGTGAAAGAGGAAGTCCTAAGCTAAGAGCGTAAAAGGCGACCAGTGACTAAGTCATGGTCCTGTAGTCGGGGGTCTTGGCTTCGTGGGCGTGAACGCGGGCTCTCAAACTCACTTGGCGACACCGCACCGGGAAGAGCACGCTTCATAGCGCGATTTGTGGATGGGGAGGATATTGGGGGTGCACGGTTCGACGGGAAGGTGTCTCCAGCGGTCTCATGGCCGCTGCGGGTAATGGCGTGGAGTGAGGTGTCGCTAGTGGGCGCTGGCCCTCAGGCTTGGAGGTCGAGGGGATTGGGACATGTCGGACGGTGCGACCCTGTGCTCCTAAATCTGGGGCTCCAGGGCGCACATGCACCATAAGATGTCCAAGCTTTTGATCCGAGATGGTTGGTGGTGGTGTGGGTGGGGGAGTTGGCGTGGTTTTGGAAGGCTGGATATGAGTGAGTTCGGTGGGTATGGCGGGTAAGGATTCGAGGGTAGTGGAGGTCTTAGGGGGCTTCTTAGTCCGCTGAACACGACGCCACTCTTCTGGAGCTCGCTCTGTAACGGGTGGGGTAACTGCGACTTCCTGGGCCCTTGGCGACGAAGCAAGGCGCTCTGCCGTGTCGGTTGTGTCATGCACAGGATTACTTATGGTGGTGGGGGGCATTTCAGTGGTCTCAACGCAGTCTTGGGTTGGCTGCCTGTTATTTGTTGGTATCGTAAGGGGCACTCCAAAGGAACGAAGTAGGGTTATCATTTGAGAGATGAGCTCAGAAACCTTGTCGGGCCGAAGATGTTGTGGGATCACGGTATGACTTTTGGCTTTTGATGCGTAGGTGATTTCGGGGTGAGTGTGTTCATACACATCTCTGGCCTCCCGGAAGGTTACTTTTTGTGTGTGTTTAATTGCAATAATTTCATTCTCCTTCAGGTAGATCGGGCAAGTCCTTCATACGACGAGTGGGGGTCCTGTCCTGGGCCACAGTTTGTGCAACGGGTGGTCTCGGAGGAGCAATGCTCACTTCCGTGCTCTTGGGAGGCGGACTTGCCACATGCAGGGCGATTACGACAAAACTGGTTTGTATGACCGAATTTCTGGCATTTAAAACACCTCATAGGGTTTGGAAAGAAAATACGAACCTTAACCCAGACATATTGGGATATGTCCAGGAAGATCGCTCGTGTTAAATGTTAGTACGGTGTTGTTGGCTGTGACCATCTCTGCACCTCTCCTCACCTTCAACTTTCTCGCTCCAATCACTCCAAATTCTGCTAGTTCACCGACAATCTCTTCCTCCGGTACGTCCATCGAGTCAAAACAATTGATGATACCTTTCGACGTGTTCTTGGTTTTATGGGGTTCTACGTATATTGGAATAATTTCGTATATCTTCTTGCCACCCTTTCTCACACTATACACAAACTTAGTCATCGACAACGCTCTCTCCGCTTCCTCAGCCACCGCAAACTCCACCTCCAACCCTCCATACTTCAACTTCTCACAACGAACAACTTTTCCAAACCGGTCGCATCCGTTACGTCTATGAAAGGGAGAGAAAGAAACAAGAAACTGTTTTCCCTCGAAGAATGAGGACTCGCGGGGTAGCGGAAAGCGTGTTACATCCGCCGAAGCAGGTGGTCTTGCCCTCACGAGAGGGACCATGAATGTTTTCGTTGTTGTCGGTGCCATGCGCTGTTCTTGGTTTCGGCTCCTCGGGCGCCCCACCCCTAAGGGGCCCTACTGGGGGGACGCCTGGGTCCCGCGAACGGGAGGTCGCCAGGCGCCCGAGGAGCTATACGGGGCAGGCGGCGCCTTCGCCCGGCCGAGAGAGAGAGAGAGACTCTCCGGCCCGAGGCGACCAGCCACTTCGTCCGCGTGAGGCCCCACGTGCCCGCTCGCCCCTCCGGGATATTGGGACCAAAGAGGTGTGTTCTGTGCGATTGTGCCCATGTCACAACTAGCACTGTGCGACGGGGGACCTCAACCTCCAGGACTCCGTCAACCCCAGGGACGGGCCGAGGGGGCGCTGTTACCCCGATAAAACGGAACTGGTGGGCAGGACCGGGGAGGTTGCCCTGCCTGCTCATAGTATGGACAGTTAGTGTTGTAGAGCTAGGCAAAGGACATGGATTGGGATGAGATGTGCATTGGAATGGGGGCGTATGGATGGAAGGACGAGTGAGACACTCCTGGTGTCACCCCTCGCCGGTATGATGGTCGCCGGGTCATTGGGGCACTCAATCCCCCCTACCGCGTAAAGGTGGTGCCTCATAGGGGGGGGTACACAAGCCATGTCATGCCAGATGAAAATTACATATTTTGAAATTGGAGGTCACCACATGACTTCCTAGAAATATTTCTTGGCCAGTCTCTTCAGCATTTATAGATAAGTTGTTGGGATGAAACCATGCTGTCATTTTGTGAACTAACTCATCTACTTTACTTTGCTTTTTATATTTGCTGCACTTTGCTTTTTTCGTTTCTAGTTGCTTCGTGCCTTTGTTTCCAGTTTCCTGACCAGCATCTACTCCATCTCCCATGCATGACACTAAGCTCTGGTCCTTGATTTATTCCTTTGTAGCAGCGAACCCGACTACACCATTCATGGCTATCATCTGTTTTACCTGGGTTTTATTGCCTCCCTTACTTCTTTGTTATCAACTCAAACAATAATGCTGTCCTTCCAAACCAGTGGGGGGCACTTATGTACAAAGTAGGAAATCGGATGCCCGTGTGATTTAAAATGCTATGCATGACTTTCTCGCGCAGATTTTGTCCAGGTCTGACTGACAATTTCCCCCTGATGATGAGGCAGTCCTGCCGGGAGTAGTTTTCAGCAGTTTCGGCTTGTTTCTTTGCTTTCTTGCCTTGGCCTCCCAGTTTGCCAACTCTGGCCTACTGTTTGAGGTGCTAAAACTTTCCTGACCAGATATCCGATACAAGCATGAACTTCCACTTCCCACATGAGTACTAACTTCCCACTATACAAATATTGGATTTACATATAATCCGTTCAGCTCCTAAATATTCAGAGTACATCAATTTGAAAACGGCGAATATTCCTGCATATGAAACACCGCCCTTCCGCCCGCGGGAAGTAAGGGAGGCAATACATCTTACATGCGATTGGAATAAAATGCACAGCGAAGTGTGGCTGGTCCTCAGCTGAGATGAGATACGTTCCGGCAGGCAACGCGCCGAGCAAACGTAGCTACACCGCCAGTCTTTCGAACGGAAACTAAGTACATGTCTTCACCATGGACTCAGCCACTACCGGGAACGGATCCATGGATGAATTTAGATGGATTTAGTTAAAGCTTGCAATGCTCTACATTACGCTCATGAGCGTTGCATAAAAAAATGAACCTCAGGCCGGCGTTATCCCCTTCATTCATCCGACCGCGGAGTAGGTCACAGTCCAGACACTATTGAATCGGCACGACATCCCAAGGGATAACGACTAAAGTTGGAAAACACTGCCAACAACACAACGTCACAGTCTCAAGAAACACAACACACACGTGGAGACGCTAGTACTGACGAGCATGCCTACCATTTGTTGAAAGTAAATACATATTGCCGTGCCGTGCAACAGCCTGGATTGTTCACATATGCATTTCATTTCAGTAATTGAATTATTAAACAAATATTAACCCGTCACGTCTCGGGGGTCGTCTTCAACCGCCCCCTCAGGTTTTTCGCGGATAGCGGACGAACGGCGCGAGGTAGCGCGTCCAAATTTGGCACACCATTTCCCACATCAATTTGACACGCTGATTCGAAATTTTTAGGTTAGGTCATCTAGGGTCAACGAGTTAGTCAAGGTCAAGTGAGGTCACCTCCCAAAAATGTTCAACCAGTCGTCACGCTTTAAAGGATAGATATTTTAATGAAACTTTCAGCGTTTGCTTGTCTTTACGGATGCAACAAAACGTACGAGTGGAATTTTTCCTTTTTGACTTCATATAAATTTTGCGTGTTTGCCAAATTGCAGTTCAAATACAGGATTATGGCTAAAGTAAGCATTGTTTATGAGGGCAAGTTGACTTCCAACAACGTGTATCGGTCTGCACTACTCATTAGAAAAGGTAAATTAAAGAAAACTTGAAAACTCAAAATATTTAGATAAATGTTTTTTTAGGGGGCCAAACTAAATTATAGCCCTGGTCGATTTCGCTGTCCTTTTCTCATTCCAAATATTTTTCCCATATATGCCCCAAAATGAACTCTCCAGAGTCAAAAACATAATGTAAGTCGTGAAAATATATCCCCCCTGGTGACGTCACGCTTGGGGGAAATTGTTTTGCAGGGTGTAACCGGTCCCTACACGTCGAGCGCTTTCCGATGACACCTCTTTCGTTTTCGTGTGATGCTTAGTTTTGATTTTAGAGGGAGGTCTTCAGCCGCCCCTCTCCCCCAAGACGGGGTGTGAGGATTTGACCGGAAAGACGGCACGGGTTAATATAAACGGATGACACACGCACACGCGCAAACGCGCACGCGCGCACATACACACACACTTGCAACAAACAAATTGTACATCACGTGTTAGTACAGTTTTCCACAATTGACTACTCCAAACACGGCCTGCCCCTATTCCAAGCGGGAACTTGACAACGTCGGCACCGAGTGGTGACGTCGCATGTGGCCGAGCCAACAGAGCCTCACGGGCATGGCCATCACCCGCCCATACCACCGGGAGTAAGGGCCGCAACAAATCAATTATCCGGGATAATCCGAAGTTTGTCACCGAGGCTGTGGCGGATGTGACGGCCACAACAGCGCCTGCAGTTATCCGGTGCAAATGTACGAGTCACATCACCCGCCCGCTATTGACGTCAGAGGCCAGCAAGGTTGGGGAGAATGATGCCATAAGATGAATTATGTGGTTACAAAACTTGCATATTGTGTGCAATGCCAGAGGTTATGCACGATAGTAAAATACCAACATATGTATATATATATATGCATACATAAACAGACATATATGTATATACATATATACATATATGTGTTTATGTATGCATACGTATATGTACTTATAAATAATGATCATAATAATGAGCCAGTGATCCTCCGGTCAGATCCTCACGCACCGTCTCGGGGGAGGGGGGAGATAGGAACGCCCTCTAATGTCAAAACTAAGCGTCGTACGAAAAGGAGAGGTGTCATAAGAAAGCGCTCGACGGGTAGGGTCCGACGCCGCCCCCCAAAAAAGTGGCATCGCTAGGGGGCCGATAATTTCACGAGATACATGATTTTTTTGGCTCTGGGGAGTTCATTTTGGTGGATATTTGAGAAGGAAAAAAAGCAACAAAATATTTGGGAGCAGAAAAGAAAAGCGAAGTAGACCAGGACCATACAATTTTGGCTACTCATTTTTGTTATTTGAAAATTTTTTTCAAGTCGAGTTTTCAAGTCTTCTTCTATTTTCCCTTTCTGGTTGATAGAGCGGACCGAAAAACGTTGTTTGAAGTCAACTCGCACTAAAAAAAAGCTTACTTGAGCCAGAACATTCAATTTGAACTATAATAGGCAAACATAAGTAAACTAATGAGTATATAAATAACTAAAAGCAAAACTAATAAGTAATAAAAAACGGAAAAATTACAAAACCATATCGCAAGTTTTGTTGCATCTCTAAAGATAAGCGAACGCTGACAGTTTCATTAAAATATCTGTATCCGTTAAAGCGTGACGTGATTGATTTTTTTGGAGGTGACCTCACTTGACGTCGACTAACTCACTTGACCGTAGATGACCTGACTTTAAACTTTTGACACCATATGCAAAATTGGTATGGGAAAAGGTATGCAAAATTTCGCGCGCTGCTGTGCGCCGTTCTTTCACTATTCGCGAAAAATCTGAGGGGTCGGTTGAAGACCCCAGAGACGGCGCGGGTTCAAATAATAGTGTTTTGTTATGTGTGAGATGTTGAAACAAGTACAATAGGATGTCAAGAATTGCATTGGAAAAAATGTAATTACGCATAGTCAACAAAACAGCTCAACGTAACATAATCAACCTTAATTGTCTTAGCCGTCTTAAACGCAGTATTGGGGGATTATCCGCCCCCTAAGGTTTCAGCGTATAATGAAAGAACAGCGCGCGACAGCGCGCCAAAATATGTCATGCATTTTCTCACATCAATTTGGCATGTTTTGTAAAAATTTTGCTGTCAGGTCATCTAGGGTTAATAAGTTAGTCAAGGTCAAATTGGGTCACCCCCAGAAAAGTTCAACCAATCGTCACGCTTTAAGGGATAAATACATTTCAATACAACTTTCAGCGTTTGCTCATCTTTATGGACGAAACAAAACGCACCAGAGGATTTTCCCCGTTTTTTATGTTTGCATATTTTCCTATTAGAGCCAAAATCGAAGGTTCTGGCTAAAGTAAGCATTTATACGAGAGCAAGTTGAGTTCAAAGAACGTTTTTCGGTCCGCTCTACCCATTATAAAAAGACAAATGGAAGAAAAATGAAAACTCGAAAGGTATAGTTAGTTAGTTATTAGGGGTTTAGGGCGCATCAACTGCAGTGGTTATACAGCGCCCATGAAAGGTATAGAATATATCAATATTTGTCTAGAGCTTTTAGTTTCCGTTTTGAAAACAACCGGGAAATATTTTTGCGAACGCTTTGCGTGATGTTCACCCTGACTCAAAAATAGCAGTATCATGTCAAATATCCTTAGGAAAACCTCAGTTGTATTCAGTCAAACCAGGAGATATCACAGTCGGTGCATAACTCAATTGAGTCACTTACTGCACTTGTTACAGAGTTCTGTACACGTCGGTGGACGGCAGGTTCTCTTGGTGATCGCCGGCGATGGGGCGTATCCACTTCTCCCATGGTTGGCGAAGGCGTACAATGGATCATTCGATCGTACTTCGGAGATAGACCAAGCGAAGAGGTTCTACAACGCACGCCTCGGAGCGGCAAGAGCAGTGGTGAAGCACGCATTCGGCTGCCTGAAGGCCCGCTGGCGTCGCCTTCTCAAAAGATCTGAACACTTCATATTCATTCTACCCATGGTGTTTGCGTGTGCTATCATTCGTAATATTATCGGGCCCGTCACATAATCGTGAGCCGGTTCTGCCACGTTGGATCCAGGAGGCGAACTTACTGAAAGCGGATGTGCTCCCTCGCCCCCATGGATGCAGGCAAGGGCACCGGAAAACGATCGTGGTCATACCAGTGTGACGATGGATTACCCTCCAGACCATTTCTGGTCCTCCCGTATGTGAATTTGTAAGTTGACGCGATATTTGGCTGGTCGTGGTCGGTTTGTAGGCTATTCATTTTGCTTGTCGTCTACATCCGTTTTGCTGATTATTGACACTACGATAATGTACGACTGCACTGCTATACAATCGTAACGGTAGTATTGCCGCGAGTAGCGGTACAAAGTGTCAAAACCACCAATGTTTCATGAATGAGTGTGGCAAGGTTTATATTGACTTGTATTTTACACATACCTGATTGTTGGAATGATAATGCTGTATACAAACATGGTATGCAGTTCCGCAGTTCAGCCAGACAAAAAAAAAGAACTTTCGGAAACATTCTGCATGGCCGGTCGAATCGTCAATCGATCATAGTCATGTCAGCACATGGTAATTGGAGCATTCCATGATCTGCACCGACGTTCTGGTATTTGACGAACTACAATCCCGTTTGTTCAGTACTGGTTTTCTCATCAATTACCCTGACGTGGGAAATGAATATTTAAGCATACTTAATGATATCAAGAGTTGCTTAACACTAGCACGCCCGGAAGTCCGCGCCAACTTGTCATGTCCTGGAGGGGAGGCAGCTGTCTGCCCACATAAGAGGTCAATGCTACGATAAAAAAGAGATATACATATTATGGTCCCTGATGAGATTATGACACGTTATAAGTTTGAAATCAATCACCTAATTGTTGTAGAAGTTATGCCACCTAGAACTCCGAGTGTAGTTGGGTCACTTCGCCTGTCCTGGTGACCTAACCTGAGATGACCCAGGATTTAAAATGTACGAGGATATGCGGAAAAGACCAACGAACTATGCGAGGTTTGGCCTTGCTAACCCGATTAGATTGGCAGCAAATGAGGAAAAATCGGGGGAGGGGGGGCAGATATCTGCCCCCCGGACGTGCGCGTGTTAACACAGATAATGCTAGCTTAGCTAAGTTATTTCAAGGTACGAAATGATGTGAGAACGAATGCTGCGCCCGTTGTAGTTGCATCAATACATTTTAAACAAATGCTTTTATGTATTGTCAGGAACAGTTTATAAATAATTCCAATATTTACAATCACTCCAAACTCACTCAATCATATCCGCAAAGTCCTGTGATTTTTCGAATGATCCCGATGTTTTCGAAACCCACTCTGTATCACAGTGAAGAGATTGTGTGTTCTAAAAACCACATTAGTCTGACATTCACCATCTTTTCAAACAACTTACATAGGCAGCAGGTTAACGAGATGGGGTGATAATGCAGTGGGTCCGTTCCTGTTTTGTTTGGTTTACGTATAAGCACTACGATTGCCCTCCGCCACGAAGATGGAAATATGCAGGTTGTCCACATGTCATTTAGCATCTTCAGGAGGGTTTCGAAGGCTTTTGCAGGCAAACGTGTGATAATGTCACTGTGCAATGTATCGGGACCCTCTGCTACACTCTTCAGAGTACTGACAGCTGCAGTCAGTTCGGAAATAGAACATGGAACGTTGTATTCAAGGAGGTTTGTGGTTGAAAAAACAATGGTGCGTGCCTTGCAATGAGCCTTGTAGTTTGAGAAGCGCATACTATTACTATTTTTCGATCGTGCTGATAGAGCTCGTCCGATCTCGTCGGCCACTTCTTCCGGGTCGATGATGTCTCGGCCAGCCATGTGCAGGGTGGGGAGTGGATGTGGCGTATACCTTCGGAGAAACGTTTTATGCGGGACCATACAGATGTCAATGATGTGGAACGGTTTAGTGTTGACATACGCTTTCCACGAGTCTCGTTTTGCTTCGGTGATGGTACGTCTAGCGACTGCCCGCGCTTTGAGGAAAGCTATTAAGTTTGGCATACAGCTATTTGTATTCAAGACACGAAGCGCCCTCTTCCTGGCTATCAGGGCCTCTCGGCACCTTTCCGACCACCATGTGACGGGCACGGAAACTGATGTTCCCGATGATCGAGGTGTGTGCCGTTCAGCACTCCGCACAATATCCGCCGTGAACGTCTCCACGGAGATAGCAGATTCGTCGGAGTGGTCGCGTAGTGTACATTCAAGATTTGCTTGGAAAGAATCCCAGTCGGCTCAGTTAAATATACATCTGGGGGGTCGTCGGCTTACAAGTAAAATGGCAATGCAAAATGTGTTGGCTTTCCTGTGTTGAGGACGCAGAGTGAGAAGTCTCGCACAAAACGCTCCATACCACATCCACGGCTCGTCATCATATTTGAGCCCCAGAGAGGGTGATGCGCGTTAAAATATCCGCACACCATCACCGGTAGTGTGAGCTTCCCCACGATTTGAGACAGCTCAGCAAGTGGAGAGGTCTCTCCCGGCGGTAAATATATGCTGCATAAGGTAACGGCGTGGCGGGATATTTTTATACGAGCAGCAACACACTGGATATTCGAAGAGATAGATAATTCGTGAAAGGGAACAGAGTTGTGCACGGCTATGAGAACTCCGCCGTGCGCCACAATGCGAGAAGGATTATCTTTACGCAACACAATGTAGTCTTTCAGGTGGAAATGTGCATGAGGAGAAAGCCTCGTCTCTTGGAGACAAACCGCTAGGGGTACTCGTGAGTGCAAAATAGTTTGGAGATCGTTGAGGCTGGCTCTCAAACCTCTGCAATTCCATTGCAGAATAAAACTCATACGTCAAATATATAAAAGTGAGTTGTGAGCTAAAAAAGGGGGACGAGGACGAGTTGGGTGTTCTCAGTTCCCGACCTCACTTCCTCAGGCGCTTGGTTACGCGGCCGTGACCGGGGTCTGCCGATCTCAGGAGACACCGCCCCTGGGAGAGCTCGCTTCCTCATGCGATTCGAAGCTAGGGGCAAATCGGGGGGTAACCAGCTCGACGTGGGGGAGGGGTGACAGGCGGCCCCATCACGGTTGAGACTGGTGGTGACGGTGAAGGGGTTGCGGTTGGACGTGGGCTTCTGGATTCCGGACTCGAATGAGCGGAATCACATCGGGTTGTCCGTCCCCGTGCGCCCAGATCAGGAGCTCCAGGGTGTACCGCGACTCCGGTTGGTCGGGTCGTGAATGCGGCTGCCATGGGGTGTAGGGAGATCTGGGGGAGCGAGCGGGAGGTGAACTTGGATGCTGAGGGTTGACAAGAAGATGTGTTGGTAATGGTTGTGTTGGAGGTAGGGGGCATAGATGTGGATGGTAAGGATTTTTGTACATTGGATGGTGCTGTGGTACGTGAGGATGTCTGATTTCAGGCGGATGCGAGTGTAGAAAGGTTGGAAATAGATTGGGCATCGGTGGATATGATTGAAGGAAGGGGAGGGTCAGGTAGGGAGGAGGTGGAGAGGCTGGGTTTGCAGGTGATGGTGGGGCGTGGGGGAGGAGAGGGTGGGTTGGAGGGCGGATGTGGGATGGGAGGTGGGGATTTGAAACTGGACTGGGAGGGGCTAGGATTGGGCGGAAAGGATCGAGGAGGCCTCCTTGACCGTTGGGCCAGCGTCCACGCCCCATTTTCGGGTGTTGGTCGGAAGGGGGCCTCCAGTGGTCGAACGGCGTCACTCGTGGGCGGTGGAACTTCGGTCCCATGCCTTGTGGACGGGGCGACGAATAAACCGAAGGAGCGAAGAACCTCACTTAGTGCTGCAACGAGTCCATTTGCTTTAGCTGTCTGTACTCGCCGTGGAACCGAAGAGACATTTTTAGCTTTTGTTGCGCACGATATTCTCGGGTGTGTGCGATCGTAAAGATCTCGAGCTTCGCGAAACGTTACCTTTTCATTGGGTTTGATCGATATAATTTCCTTCTCTTTTGAGTAGCTAGGGTAGGCTCGGTCGAACGATGTGTGGGGATCATGTCCTTTGCCGCAGCTGACGCAGAATGACACTTCTGAGGTACGTTGGTCGCTACTATGGTCCGGGGAGGCACACTTGCTACACACAGAACGATTTCTACAGTATTGGTTGGTGCGCCCATATTTCTGACATTTAAAACAACGCATTGAGTTTGGAAGAAAAAGTCGCACCTTGACCCGGATGCACCCCACCCGGATCTCAGAGGGAAAATCAGTTGAATCGAAAGCCAGTATTACATTGTTTGTGGCGATCAGCTCTGCACCTCGTCTTGTCTTCATTTTTCTGGCTCCTATGAAGCCGAACTCAGATAGCCGAACTCAGATAACTCAGCATCTACTATCTCTTCCTCCGGTCCTTGAGATCGTAACAATTGATGATTCCGCGCGATGTATTTTTGGTTTTATGGAGTTCGACCCTCATCCGGATGCTCTCGTCGACTTTCCTGCCACCTTTCCGCACACTATATACGAACTCGGTCATTTCCAGTGCGTTCTGTGCTTCTCCTACTTGTGCAAACTCTACTTCAATAGCACCATCCTTTAACTTCTCGCAACGGGTGATGCTCCCAAGTCTGTCGCATCCGTCTCGCCTCTGAAAAGGGGACAATGATGAAATATTTTTGGTCAGTCCTCGGAAGATGAGCATGCGAGGAACATTCGAAATATTTCTCCTGTGGCTTTCCTGGTTAGACACGCTCCCACCTGCGATGGACTGGGCGCTGGTCTGGCCCCTACGTGAGGAACCAGGAGGGTTTTTTTGGTTTGAAGATGCCATACGATGCGTCTTGGTGTTCGGCTCCTCGGGCGCCCCTCCGCATAGGGCCCTACTGAGGGGACGCCTGGGTCCCGCGTACTGGAGGTCGCCAGGCGCCCGAGGAGCTATACGGGGCTGGCGGCGCCTTCGCCCGGCCGGGAGAGAGACTCACCACCCCGATCGGGGTCCAGCACCGCCAACCCCTTGACCACAGCCAGCCGGGCCGGCAGACACTGGGAAGAGTCCCAGGTCCCCGGCCCGAGGCGACTAGCCACTTGGCCCGCGTGAGGCCCCACGGGCCCGCCCGCCCCTCCGGGATATCAGGACCAAAGAGGTGTGTTGGTCACCCGTCACAACTAGCACCGTGCGACAGGGGACCTCAACCTCCAGTACTACGTCAACTCCGGGGGCGGGCCGAGGGGGCGCGGCTACCCCAATAAAACAGAGCTGGTGGGCAGGACCGGGGAAGTTATCCTGCCTGCTCATAGCTGGGATAGTTGGTGTTGCAGGGCCAGGTGAAAGACATTGATTGGGACGAGATGGACATTGGAATGGGAGCGTATGGATGGAAGGACGAGTGAGGCACTCTTCGTCTGACCTCTCCCCGGCTTCCTGGTGGTCTGGCCGCCGGATCCTGGAGGCACGCAATCCCCCCCACCACGTAAAGGTGATGCCTCGTCGGGAAAGAGGGGGGGGGGGTAGTAGAACACTGGAACCAACTCCCAGAAACCATTTTCAGTAGCAGCACATTGAACATGGGCTTGCTTTTCAGTATTACAGGGAGGGCTGATCGACGTATTTGGTGGGCAACTGGTTGAGTGTACACAGTGCAACCAAGAAGGGCTCTTGTGGCTCATAGTTGCACTAACCTTTGATGTCTTTACGTCTAATACCTACATTGACGATTTCAATAATGCTACTTACATCGTTCTTGCAGTCTCCAGAGGCTCCAAAAGAAATAAAACCTATCATATGAGTTATGCAATGATAGCTTCCGACTATTTCTATCTAAATAATGTAACATTGATTGTCACATTCTCTGTTTATTTCACTTTTACTTACCGATAAGCGGCAGCTCACATGTCGTATGTGCGTCGGCTCTGCATCGACATACCAGCTGACCTGTGATTGGTCAAAGAATTTCTCGGCCCCGAGGGAGGACTGGAGCCTATGAAAAATCGCGGAAAGCTTCAATGCATCTGGGAAATAGGCGGATGCGGTTTTAACTATCCGTATTTTCTGACATAAATGTGTGTTGTTAACAGGATAATGGACAATATTGCTAAATATATGTTTCTTGCACCTACTTAAACCTGAATTTTTTTTTAATATCTAGCTAAGCGTTATTTTATACTTTATCAGCACCCCATTTTGAACGTTACTAGCGTCGCCTGACCATGGACCATGTACGCCAGGATTGGAAACCAACAGCTGTTTGCGTATCAGCCCACCTAGCGGCGGGTAAGTAAAAACACGGAATCGCGGCCGGTTTTAGGCCGTGCGCCTATGGGAATTCTGGGTACGCATTTCGTTTTTTTTTCTCCAATTGATGCAGCCATCCCAGGAGGATTACATCACCCTTTCATGATACAGAATTGATCAAGTTATCTAACCGTTCTTTCCTTATTGATTTATTACGCTCCGTTCAGAAGTTGTGTTGGTGCGAAGTGAAGACATATTTGAGAGGGAGCCCACCTCGTCCAAAAGGTCGGCACACCGATGTTGGCATCTTGAAGATCTTTATCTTCAATCATTATCTCTTATCTCTCTATCCTTATCTTTATCTTGAAATGATTGTACGGGGCAAAGTATATGAAGGCAATGGACAGACCAAAACGAATTGGGGCCACATTCCATTGGCTCCCATGTTAGAAGTTGAAATAATTGCGGGGTTGGTCAAGCAAACATTGGAGTGGCAGTCCCCCTCAAAGGTATATAAAACAACATCCCTGAGTCGAACGACTGGCAAGTGGTAGCGAATCGGCGAGAGGTAGTGTCGTTGCCAGCTAAGGCATGATGCGAGGGTTGATTTAATGGGGGGGGGGGGAAGAGAAAATCGCGCCCCTTATTACCCAAAGGATGCCTCTCTTGGAGGTTCCAGTGTACCCCCTCCCTCGAAATACTCAGCGGAACGCGCTCCTCGGCCTGGGAACGGCAGTCCTCTGAGAGTCAGAACACACGCCGCAAATTTTTCGGCGAGAGTCACTCCTCAGATAAAAACAAATGCTGCCCCTCTGGTAGACCGGAGTGCACCCTGTCCAAATGTTCTGGACCAAGAGCCGCCACTGTGGAGAAATGACGCCTCCTTGGAAAAATCATGAATCTGTCAGTGGTATGGTGTAGGGGAGGGGTTTGCACCCTCCATGGGTCTTCCGCTCAATCCTCTGCGGATTGGTGAGTACGCTAAAGTGTGATCTCCATTCAGTCGTGTAAACCACTCCACCTGAAAATATCGGCCACATATCTAGAGAGCAAGGAGGGTGGGGCAAAAACGGAACCGCCTATTGAAGGCCTTATCTTTAGTGGTGAAACTGCCCCCTCAATGCTTGATTACCCCACCAGCAATAATGTCAACTTTCAGCATGGGAGCGTATGTAATGTGACCCCTCTATTCATTTTGGGTTGCGCATTGCCTTCATGTACTTTGCCCCATTCGATCGTTTTAAGAAGTCAACAGGTGTGCAACTGCCGACCCTTACGGCGAAATGGGCTCCCTCCCACAGACGCCTTCACTTCGCATCACGACAACTTCGGAACGGAGCGTAATAAATCAATAAGGAAAGAACGGTAAGGTTCCTTGATCAATTTTTCTTCCTTCCTGGGGTTGCTGAATCAATTGGGGAAAATGCCAATACGAAATGCGTCCGCGGAACTCCCATTGGCGCACGGCCTAAAACCGGCCGAGATTCCGTGTTTTTACTTATCCGCCGCTAGGTGGCAGGTTGGTGTCGCTGATACGCGCAGATGAAAGGCGCCGACGCAGAGTTTCCAATCCAGGCGTACATCATCCATGGCCTGATCTCGGCTCGGTACCGGGCCGAGCCGATATTTGCGTGGGATATATCGGAAAGCTTCCACGCATCTGGCAAATAGGCGGACGCGGTTTTAATTATTCGTATTTTTTAACATAAATGTGTGTTGTTAACAGGACAATGGACAATATTCTTAAAGATATGTTTGTTGCACCTAGGTAAACCTGAAAAAATAATTAATATCTAGCTAAACGCCATTTTATATTTTATCAGCACCCCATTTTTGACGTAACTACCGTCGCCTGATCTCGGCTCGGTACCGGACTGAGCCGAGAAATGCATCATAAACAGCGTATATGAGTGCTGTGTGTGTGGCCTATTCGCAGGCGACATATTATCATTTCACCACGTCTAGTTATATGTGATGGTGATATCCTCTCAATAAGATGGTTTTTGATTCTCCTCAACTTGTTTTCTCTCATGGACTCCCAGCTGTCCTGCCATTTCTAGAGAACCGAGCTCATAATCGCTGGGAAGAAGTCCCTCGCAGGGAGAGGACGACATCGTGTGCGTGGGCCTTGAGCAGCACGCCACGCTGCAGCGTCAGCAGCCTCATTCCCGCTGATTCACACGTGGCTGGGAAGCCAGCATAATTCCACCTGTTTACCTTCCATGTTTAGTGTCGTAAGTCTAGATAAAACGCTTTGTACTATGTGTGTGTGTGTGTGTGTGTGTGTGTGTGTGTGTGTGTGTGTGTGTGTGTGTGTGTGTGTGTGTGTGCGTGCGTGTGCGTGCGTGCGTGCGTGCGTGCGTGCGTGCGTGCGTGCGTGCGTGCGTGCGTGCGTGCGTGCGTGCGTGCGTGCGTGCGTGCGTGCGTGCGTGCGTGCGTGCGTGTGTGCGTGCGTGCGTGCGTGCGTGCGTGTGTGTGTGTGTGTGTGTGTGTGTGTGTGTGTGTGTGTGTGTGTGTGTGTGTGTGTGTGTGTGTGTGTGTGTGTGTGTGTGTGTGTGTGTGTGTGTGTGTGTGTGTGTGTGTGTGTGTGTGTGCAGCAAGTAGATAATCATTCAGCATGCATATAGACAAACAGCGAGTTTTGGCAAAAAGGTACATATAAGTACCGGAATCACAGGGAGCAGTCGCCACCTCCCAGTTTGTAAGAGACAAAATTAACATCAGTCTCTCAGCGGGGGTCAAAATCCAAGACAGTCAGGAAAGGGGTCCGCAATGCGAAGACAAAAGTGTAGTCTACAAAATTCCTTGCGCAAGATCCGGAAAAAGCTACTATGCGGAAACCTGGCGGGACTAGCGGCTGATTTTTGGGGACATCGTTCAGATCTAAGATATCACAGACTTTCTAATGCTATGGTGGCACATGTCGATGATGAAGGTCATCATCAAAAATTCCAAGGGAGAATTTGTTGTCAGTGGTAGACTTGGGAAGGGGTCCAGGAAGACTGGGGTCCGAGGGTATTGCCGCACGCAGGAATATCAATGCCGTTTAAAAGAAAAATAATTTACAGATTCAAGTGCTGTAGCGCCACTAGTTGTGGAACGTGATGAAAAAGGATGGGGACACCATTGCCGTATTTAATTAATTGTAATTTATTAATTCATTTGGTGTATTCATTGGCAGAGCAGGCAAGCATTGTAAAACTTCCGCCTCGTGATCTGCGTGGAGAAAACGACAAATGTTTAATATCTGCAGCACGTTCGTTAACTAGGGGTTAACTTGATAAATGCGTGTGCCGAAAGGTTGCCAAGAAAATTATGCTGCACAATTTTGCAGTCCATCATAACTAGTATATATATATATATATATATATATATACATATATACACATAGGAAAGCTAAACACGTCGGCGAAAGCTTACGAGCAGTAAACCGCATGTAAAAGCCACCACGACAGCGGACGGCAGAGCTTGCTAGATCCTTGAAATCACGTCATTCAGGCGTCGCTCGGTGGCGGCAATCCGGCAATGCGTCGTGCAAACGACATCGCAGCCTGTCGAACACGCCACAACAGAAGGGGCGAGCAGAGCAGGGCGCAGAGACGGTCGGAATGCACTGTATCTGGACACAACGGCGCCCATTCGCCAGCCGGTCGGCGAGTGAGTCAGGCGTCGGCGTGATCAGCGAACAAACGGCACGCCATCTCGCGCCGACCTTACCAGCGGCGCCGCAGCAGCACCTACGCCGCTGTCCAAACACCGGCATTAACAAACTTCGGTCGGCGCGCCCCTTATTGGCCGATCGGCGAGTTTCGGCCCGGCCGCGCCTCGCCCGGGTGAAGCGCTCTGATGGCAGGAGAGCGCACTGACACTGCCGCGGGCATGACAGGGACAGGGCGCAGGGGAAGGAGGCATGACAGGGAAATGGTGCATGGGAAGGGGGCATGACAGGGACAGGATGCAGGGGAAGGAGGCATGCCAGGGACAGGGTGTAGGGGAAGGAGGCATGGCAGGGACAGGGCTCAGGGAAAGAAGCATGACAGGGACAGGGCGCAGGGGCAGGGAACATGACAGGGGAAAGTAGCATGACAGGGAAAGGGCACAGGGGAAGGAGGCATGACATAGAAAGGGCGCAGGGGAAGGGGGAATGACAGGGAGATGATGCAGAGGGAGAGGACATGGCAGGGACAGGGCGCAGGAGGAGCAGGCATGCCAGGGGGAGCGCAGGGGGAGCAGGCATGATAGGAAGGTGTTCCCCAATTGCCATCCCATCGATCCCTCACCCGCACATCCCCGCAGTACCCACATCATCAGAGACGTGTAGCACAGCACGCACCCACGCATTAGCGAACTTGGACAGCTAACAGTTGCCCGAGGAGTAGGCAAGGAAACCACTGGAAGTGTCAGGGGAATGGTGGCGGAAACCACTGAGTGGGATGTAAATCCACACCATCTTCCTTCGTAAAGCAGAGATCACTAGAGGGTTGGAAAGTGAACTACTTTAGTCGAACAGCTTCGTCTTGGCAATCATAATTGACACAGCCACAGCATCCTGGACCATGCATATCACACTTCAAGCGTTCGCAATCCGTCAAATATTATTTTCCGCGAACTTCAGCAGATTATAGTTGGGGAAGTGAATGTGCTGAGATAGTCACAATTTCACAATTCCTAATTGAGAAGAAGTTCGAAGCAGTCAGGCTTAGCTCAGAGAAGGTGTCTTTTTTGCCGTACCAATTCTTGATTAGTAATCGTCGTAGTAATTCCTACGTCACCCAAGGAATTGGGTGACGTAGGAAATATATTGGTGCTGAACAAGTCTGTCCGCTTTTCCATCTGTGTGTACGACGTGCTGGCATCCAGCTCTGATGAATGCTCAGCTAGCATATAGTTCTTCGGGATTCACGAGATAGTGGACAGCAACGACACCCATTGTTCTATGTCTCAACCAGTACCGACACCACGACATTCAATCATACCATGATAGACAAAAAGATTGATTGATACGGCAATGACAAAAAGACACTGCCAATACTAGCCAGTGCGGACTCCGCGACATTCGGTCATATCATGACTTGGAAGACAGCAGGTGCCACTAAAAAGTACGACGCTGATTCACCAAGTTTCTAGTACAATTGGTCCACTGGAAGTAAACGGGACTACATTGGGTGAGGATAGTGAGATGGTTGAGGAGCTGAGCAAGCAGTTTAAATCAGTGTTTACATTGGAAGATATGACCAATCTGCCGACCGCACACCATAGTTCAGTGACATGGGATCTGACAAATGATGCTGATTTCATTGATAGTGATGTTGTTTACAATCATATCAGGAAAATAAAGCCAAATAAGGCAGCAGGACCTGATGAAATTTATGCCAGGGTTTTGCGTGAAACTGAAAAGGAACTGGCATTTCCACTTATATTTTGTAGATCAGTTTCACATAATGAAAATCCAACCGATTGGAAAAGGGCAAATGTAGTTCCTATTTTCAAGAAAGGAGAAAGAGGGAAAGTTGAAAACTATAGGCCAATAAGTCTCACATCCCTAGCCTGCAAGGTACTCGAGTCAATTATCAAGGATAGAATAGTTAGTTATCTGGAAGGTAGCAGATTGATTCAAGATACTCAACATGGGTTTAGAAAAGGACGATCGTGTCTCACAAACCTCTTGGACTTTTTGAACTTCGCCACAGAACAATTTGATCAGGGAAATCAGGTTGATTTAGCATATCTTGACTTTAGTAAGGCCTTTGACAAGGTACCCCATAAACGGTTAATGATACAGCTTCAGTCCCATGGTATTGCAGGTAGCATCTTAAAATGGATAGAGTTGTGGCTTTCAGATAGACAGCAAAGAGTGATGCTAAATGGTACAAAGTCATCATGGCAAAATGTTCTTAGTGGAGTCCCCCAGGGGTCAGTACTAGGGCCATTACTGTCCATTATATTTGTAAATAACATTGAAAGTGGCCTAAGCAGTAAAGTTTTGAAATTTGCGGATGATTTGAAGGTATTTAGGGCAATAACAGGTCAGGATGAGCATATCTCGCTGCAAAAAGACTTAGACGAACTTGACTGAAGTGGTCCGAAGAATGGCAAATGGAATTTAACTTTGATAAGTGCAAAATCATGCATGTAGGTAAGCAGCATATGAAGGCTCCATACTTGATGGGTGGCCGAGTGCTATCAGTGACTCAACAGGAGAAGGATTTAGGTGTTATTCTAAACACAAAACTGGGGGCATCAGAACAGACCAAGGAAGCCAGGAAGAAGGCACTGAGAATGCTCGGGGCAATAAATAGGAATGTATCATACAGAAGTGAGGAAGTGATCAGGAAGCTTTACTGTGCATACGTCCGGCCACATTTGGAATACTGCATCCAAGCTTGGTCTCCTAGCTATGAAAAAGATTGTTGGCTTTTAGAGAGAGTACAAAAGAGGGCTACAAGAATGGTTAATGGCATAAGCAACCTGGCATATGAGGAAAGATTGAAGAAATAGAATATGTTTTCACTTAGATATAGAAGGCTGAGAGGAGATCTCATTGAGGTTTTTAAATTTGTCAATGGTCTGGAGAGGGGATACCTTGGGGAAATGTTTGAATTTAACAGAAATGATGCAATTAGAGGTCATAAATTCAAAATTAAAGTTAACCACAGCAGAACAAGGTTAAGGCAAACTTTCTTCACCAACAGGGTAGTAGACCACTGGAACCAGCTGCCAGAAAACATCGTCAGTAGCAGCACATTGAACATCTTTAAAAACAGCATAGACAATCATTATAAGAATAGAGGGCTTGCTTTTCAGTATTACAGGGAGGGCTGATTGACAGATTTGGTGGGCAACTGGTTCAGTGTACAGAGTGCAACCAAGAAGGGCCCTTGTGGCTCATAGTTGCACTAATCTTTTATGTCTTTATGTCTTTATGAATTGGGACCGCTTCCTAACATGAACATCCAAATTGGCCAACACGGATCGGCTGCGGCCGCTGAAATCGGCGGGGAAATAATGGCATCGTGGCGAGCACCGTTGACTTCACCGGGTCACGACGCATCAGATTTTTATCACCATTACTTAAATTGTCAGGAATCTGTTCGTTCCAAAAACATAGTGATACATAGCCGCTGCTGTCGAGTGGATCTCCCCTACGCATACTCCATTGTTGTGGACAATAGCGAGTTTATACGAGTTTGAGAAAATTTGACAAGTACAGCCCGATACATGAGACAGGGATTTGCAAAGAATGCTTCTCTTTTGGGTGTATGATGACTATGCATTGTACGATGAAGTGGGATCTGTTTTTGCTGCCATAGCCGCGGTGGCAATATGGTGAAATTGATCGTTGCCTGAGGAAGGCGTGCGAATTTATATCTCACATTCATAATCACAGATTTGCTAAAAGTTAGAGGCTGATCAGCTAAAGTTAGTCAGTTTGTTGGTTAATTAGCTAGTTAGTTTATTCGTTAGCTAGTTGTTTTGGCTCAAGGACGCTTCGACCAAAATATATAGTCACTTAACGCCCGCCCACAAGTTAGAGACAGAAGTACAAGCATATGATTAAGAGTTAGAAGCCAGCCTTGTAGCATGGACAATAGCGTACTACTATCCGTGTTTGTACCTACGGAACACAATGTTGGTGCGGATTAGTACCACAGAAGACTTAGACACTCCTTTCTTAAATTCCATTGTTGATCTGAGCTATCTCGCCTTACCCGGTACCTAGTTGCGTACATTAGTTGTGGAAGGAAGTTCAGTTTGTAGCCCGATGCCGTATTTTCGACTCAAACATACGTGTTGCGTTTCTGAACGTACAGCTGGCGTCGGTTGCTTTGTGTACCAGGGATAATATATTGTAATATCATAATCTGGAATTCCACTGTTATATATTAAAGTGCCGAGAAATATTAAGTTATGAATAAATTGATCTACTTAATTAATATACATCATAAATTATTTGCACCGAATTTTCCAAGAGTCCATCACATATCCCGCACCAGTACTCCCGACAAAGTTCTAAATTATGTACCGGTAATCTGCCCGGCAGCCCTGGTCTGAAGTCGTGCTGGTCTCAGCCTGGTTGTGTCGTGCTCACCCAGACGTAAATGGCGTTGCAATAGTCAGATCAAGGTAAGTGCTGTAAATTTTGTCGAGGAAGGTTCTCGACAAATATAGGGCAATATAGTAGACGGGGTTGACTTAAAGCCCTGTTGACTTTTGATGCAAATTCGTTTATATGCCCACGGTGGCGTATATTTTTCGAGAAAATAACACCTCGGTGTTAGGAGCATTCTGACAACTGGCACTTCATCTGCGTCAAAAGTAAATTCTGGCGAGCTTACCGATGTCTGCATGAAAATGTTCCCTGCATTATTTTTGCCGCGCTAAAAACGATCATCCATTCCTGCCCATATTTGCTCATTTTGTTCGGGTGACGCTGTAGGGATCGCTGTGTCGCTAGCATGGTGTCAGGGAAGTATCATCAGCGAATGCAATGTCATTACACATACGTACTTTCGCGCTTATGTACATCTGCGCCTACGTACATTTGCGCATACGTACTTTTGCGCTTACGTACATTTGCGCTTACATACTTTTGCGCATACGTACATTTGCACTTACGTACATTTGCACATGCGCACTTTTGCGCTTACGTACATTTGCGCTTACGTAGTTTTGCGCATTAATACATTTGCACATACGTACATTTGCCATACATACCTTTGCGCTTACGTACACTACCCATACGTACATCTGCGCTTGCGTACAATTGCCATACGTACATCTGAGCTTACGTACATTTGCTTCCGCACATTTGCTTGTGTACATCTCCCATACATATACTTGTCCTTACGTACACATGTCCTAAAATCGTCTCGACGTGATACGCCGCGTGCATCGGAACGTATGGCGGCTGCTGGCCGGTCACCTAGCAGCCATTCGAGCACACAGCACCAGTTCGCCGGCCGGCGGCCGCCACTTCGGAGCCGCGGCTCGCGCCAGCACACTCGTCGCCGTGCCGATCGACACAATGGACTGTTTTGTTCGTGATTAAGCCGAATCAGCGCGACGGCGCCTTTTTCGACCATGTCGGCGCCTTTATGGGGGGGCATGAAGGGCCATGGTCGCCGTCGTGCCGTCCCGGGTGCGACGCCATCACCACTGGCGGCCTGGCACGCAGACAATGCCGAACCGCCTGTGTAAGGCTGCCTCACGGCCGCCAGCCCTCCGGCCGAGCACAACTCAAGCAAAGCTCTGTGGTGAAGTCAGCCTCAAGTTGACTGCATCTTTGCGGCTGCCACACACAAGCCGATGGCGACCGCCACTAGCATGTGCTAGTCATGATGGTGTCGTGCCACTCGACTTCCGTGGTGCCACTCTGTGACCGATCACATGCTTAAAGAAGAAGGAAATTTCGCCCGAATAATTGCTGGGGTGGCTTTATGGACTAGAGCCTTACACAAGGCAGAGCTTGTTGCATGAACCCGGGCCCTACCACTGGATGCCTGAATTTCGGCTCAACAGCGCATTTTTGACTAAAAGTTTAACGTACCGCCAATACACCGACACGGGCGTCCTGGTCACGTGCCCTTGGCCTCATCAGACCAGTTGCCAAACCGCCCTTCCAGCCAAGTACTATACAGGCGCGTGAATAAACTCGAACTCTGTCTTGTCAGGACAGGGGAGGTCAGTGTAAGACGGCGCTCTCACCAACTGAGCTATCGGGACGGCACACAACAGGATGAAGACAATAAACACACGGACAGAATTTGCTAGTTGCTCCAAATGAGCATTGTTCGTATTGGAAAGGCCAGTTGCTAGTTGTTTAGATTCATGGGCACAGTCGACCAGAGGCCAGCTACATAAAATGCCAAGCTGCATGACGCCCTGTGGTGCAGGGGCTTGGTTCAATGGCTCCATTCAGTAGTTCTCTTCAGTGTCTTGTCCAGTGGCTCCGTTCAAGTGCGCGCGGAGCTGTGCAAATGGCCTGTGAAATGATTGTCACAATAGTGGGTCAGGTTTAGTTGCAGCTGTTCAGCTGTTGCATTTGGTTCAAGGAAGTAGCTGTTTTTATGCGTCAACAAAGGAAAACATAGGCAGTTAATCTATGCAAGCAATATATACAGCTGAGAACTACCTGATGCATCCTGCTTAATTCTATCCTCTTAAGATGCACTGGGTAGGTTACTCAAGTACGTGCACCGAGAAGATTGTCTGACAGTGTGGCATGGCTGAGTATTTCCAGAACATGTCTGGGAGTTTACCGGAAACTAACATGTTAAAGATAATCTTGAACACTCGCTTGGCGTTAGCACCCCCCCCCCCCCCCCGCCCCCGCCCACCAGAAAGTGCACACACAGCGTTTCTATGGCCTGACAAACACAAAGCTGTTCAATGACAGAAATGCCTCGATATCACTCCTGCCACCGAGCAAAACGTGGTGGTCGCAGACAAATCGTGCTCACCAATATATTACACTTCGCCTATTGTCTATGCCAAGAGAGGCTCGGACAGATCGGTTTAAGTGCACACACATTGACGATACAATGCTGTCCAGCGCGTCGTGCAACCGGTTAAATTATTTGTGAATAGCTATGTGGGGGAAGGGCTGAATCTTGGTTCAGGTTACTAAATTAAAAGGCTATTAACACATCCTGTAGTTACTGGACGAAAGTCCTGTGATTAGAAAGGTTGATGAACGCCGAATAAGCTTCCAACTTACGCACAGTTGCCATACATGAATACATAATTATTCGAAATGCTCGGCGGTGCTAAATTTGCATCATGCATAATCGCATATTTTAAAACATGATTCAATTAGGTGTCGTACTCCGATAATCACCAGCGATAAGGTAATATTTGAAGAAATTGAAGGCCGGTCTATACAAAACGAAGGCAGTAGAACTTATTCCACTTCGTGCAACCTAAACTTCATAGATTTCTGGTTCTCTTCAGTTAATTTGTAAAATTGTGCGTCAAATAATAACTTGTAACATGATGAATAGCATGTAAGGTATTTTGGCGTTTCTTGCTTTCACTACCATATATCGTTTTATATCTGCATCGTTTTACTACGTAATTACAAAAATAAAATAATGGAATAGCAGAAAAATGTATTACTCTTTAATTCATGATCTTCCGGACCTCATTGGCATTTCTTTTACCGCTTAGTTAGCTCCGAATATAGGCGCCAGTTAGGCATCGAAAGCACATCCCTGGTTTTTCTCACATCACCCAGTAAGGTTCTGCTTCACTTAATTCTCGCTAGATGGCAATCGCTCCAATACGTTGTAATGTGTTTGTTTACAGTCAGCTGGCTAATATGAGTCGCTGGACATTATGCGGTTATGACGCAGAGGGTTTTGTTGCGGTCTATAGCAATCTTCGGCAAGGGAACAGCTCTCAGGGTGGTTTGACAAGTGAAAGGAAAGCATTACGACAATTTTTCACATGCATTTGGTGTGGAATTGTGAGGGATGCTTCTGTACCCATTTTCAATCAATATTTATCACACTATTATCAATAGTGATACACTTTGGCGCTTCAACGTGTGGCGAGTAGCTTGGTATCAGGATGCAGAAAAGGCGTTGAAAACAATGCAAGAAAAGGCTGTGCTAGGTTTCAAATTGCACCAAACTGCAGGAACTTGAAAACACTGGTCAGACATCACCCGGGTATGGGCCTCAGCTGACATTGTGAGCATCAACCTTCATCAAACAAAACAACAGCGCAACATGAACTGAAATCAACATTTATTCGATATCTGAGGCCAGCATAAGAAGCGCAGAGAAAATACACATATAGCAGAAGACAGCATCAGAACGACTACAGCACGTAATTAAGCTAAACACTGGAAAATAGGCGAAGCAGCTGGGAGACAACTTCAACTACCAATAAACGACGAGTTTGTCGACAGTTGGGGCGGCAGCGTATAACTTGTACCAGTAGATAGCCGAACCGAGAGGAGACTATCGTCCATATTTAACTTGAAGCTGACAGACGTGAAACATCATCACCCAAAACGCATAGCCGATGGAACAAGCAAGCGAATCAGGGAACATACGGCAGCGGCCATGGGCAACGGCCTGGGACGTTCCACGGAATCGTGGAGAGCGGCCTGGAGCGTCCCCTGACCCGTGGTGGTGGAGGGGGGGGGGGGGGGGGGGGGCAGCCACGAAAATCCATCAGAGCCATGAGGACCGGCCTGGGCGTCCCACTGATCGGTGGTGGGCGGCCTGGGACATTGGTCAGAGCCGTGGAGAGCGGCCTGGGGAGTCCCCTGACCCGTAGTGATCGGCCCGGGACATTGGTCAGAGCCGTGGAGAGCGGCCTGGGGAGTCCCCCTGACCCGTAGTGATCGGCCCGGGACGTCCGTCACAGCCGTGAGGACCGGCCTGAAACGTCCCAAGGAGTCATGGGGAACAGCCGAAGTCGTCCGTGCCGCCGACGTCGGCCAAAGCTGTTTACGAGCGTCCAGCCGCGCCAGAAATAGTCTGCCGGCGCCGCCAGGCGAGGGCTGGTGCAGCGCTGACCTCACCCCCGCCCGCGGCCGCTTCTGCTCGACGGCACTCGGCCGAGTCGATTGCCACGCTCTGCTGACTGCCAGTTGTACCGGGCACGGCTGCAGAGGAACGGAGCTGACCCCTAGACAGCCCCTCCCCCGCCACGAGCTAATGACTGCTAGTTGTACCAGGCACGGCTGCAGAGGCACGAGCTGACCAGAGATAGCCCCTCCCCCGCCACGAGCTATTGACTGCCAATTGTACCGGGCACGGCTGCAGAGGCACGGAGCTGACCCCTAGACAGCCCCTCCCCCGCCACGAGCTAATGACTGCTAGTTGTACCAGGCACGGCTGCAGAGGCACGAGCTGACCAGAGATAGCCCCTCCCCCGCCACGAGCTATTGACTGCCAATTGTACCGGGCACGGCTGCAGAGGCACGGAGCTGACCAGAGATAGCCCCCCCCCCCACCGCCACACGCTCTGCTGACTGCCATTTGTACTGGGCACGGCTGTAGAGGCACGGAGCTGACCAATAGACGGCCTCTCCCCACGTCACAAGTATTGACAGCCAGTTGTACCGGACATGGCTGCGGAGGAACCGTAGCTGACCTGGACAGCTTCCGCCACGAAGCTGACCTTGAGCATTTCCCAAAGTACGAAACTGAATTTGGGTGTTTCTCAAGGTACGAACATGACCCGAGATGGCAACCGGGCACGACGCTGACCTTGGGCGACTCCCAAGGTACGAAGCTGACCGGGGACGGCCCACGATATTGAGCTAACCGGGGACGGCCCAATGGATGGAGCTAATTAAGTCGGCCAAAGGGATGAAGCTTCAGGGACAGCCTCCGAGGCATGGAGCTGACCAGGGACGGCCTGAGGTATGGAGCTGACCAGGGATGACTTCAGAGGCATGGCGCTGACCGGAGATGAGCCCGCAGCACGGTGCTGATCCCGGCCATCTCCAACAGCACGAAGCTGACCTCGGTAGTGCCGCACAGGATCCGAGCTGACCTGGTGCGGCCAGTTGAACACGTATAGCAGCTGGTCGGAGCGACAGACCGTTGCGACACATGACCGACGCAGCCATCAAGCCGACCCGGACGCTCAGGCGTACTGTTCGGGTCTGCACACCACCACCGTCCGCGGACGAGCTCAACACGCAGCTGAAGCGCCAGCCGCCCGACCTCTCACGCGACAGCGCCGGCGAGGAACACAGGCGGCCCAGGTCGGCAACAGCACCCGCAGACGTGGCGATAAATTGTGAGCCGACCAATAACGTGACCGTATAGCTGCCAAGTGAGCTATGGCGGTGCCCCATCCGCTGCCCGGCAGACCCAGCAGACACAGCTGTGAGCGACGGCGTGCGCCGGCGGCCGTAAAACAGCACTGATAAGACAGCGCAATGACGCTTCGCTCGTTTACATAATGATGAGATCGATTCGGACACCATCCGGGCCATCCTCGCACCAGGGCAAAACTCCACGACCTACTGTGAGGTTCTTCAGCCTGCAAGATCCAAATGGTTGTGCTTTCTTCGCGGCAGCAGGCAGTGACAACGGACAGCACACGGCAAGAACAGACCTCTGAAGAGCCACTCGCTTCTGAAACGTCACCGTGAGACGCAGTCGGCAAGGTCAGGTCGGCCTTCTGCTGCTAGGCTGTGCAACATCGACGTCAGCAGTAGTGGTCCGTCACCAGCTACGTCAGCAGCAGCGGCGCGTCACTAGCTACGTCAGCAGTAGTGGTCCGTCAGTAGCGACGTCAGCAGTAGTGGTCCGTCACCAGCTACGTCAGCAGTAGTGGTCCGTCACTAGCGACGTCAGCAGTAGTGGTCCGTCAGTAGCGACGTCAGCAGTAGTGGTCCGTCACCAGCGACGTCAGCAGTAGTGGTCCGTCACCAGCGACGTCAGCAGTAGTGGTCCGTCACTAGCGACGTCATCAGTAGTGGTCCGTCACCAGCTACGTCAGCAGTAGTGGTCCGTCACCAGCGACGTCAGCAGCAGCGGCGCGTCACTAGCTACGTCAGCAGTAGTGGTCCGTCAGTAGCGACGTCAGCAGTAGTGGTCCGTCACCAGCTACGTCAGCAGTAGTGGTCCGTCACTAGCGACGTCAGCAGTAGTGGTCCGTCACCAGCTACGTCAGCAGTAGTGGTCCGTCACTAGCGACGTCAGCAGTAGTGGTCCGTCACCAGCTACGTCAGCAGTAGTGGTCCGTCACCAGCGACGTCAGCAGTAGTGGTCCGTCACCAGCGACGTCAGCAGTAGTGGTCCGTCACTAGCGACGTCATCAGTAGTGGTCCGTCACCAGCTACGTCAGCAGTAGTGGTCCGTCACCAGCGACGTCAGCAGTAGCGGCGCGTCACTAGCTACGTCAGCAGTAGTGGTCCGTCAGTAGCGACGTCAGCAGTAGTGGTCCGTCACTAGCGACGTCAGCAGTAGTGGTCCGTCACCAGCTACGTCAGCAGTAGTGGTCCGTCACCAGCGACGTCAGCAGTAGTGGTCCGTCACCAGCGACGTCAGCAGTAGTGGTCCGTCACTAGCGACGTCATCAGTAGTGGTCCGTCACCAGCTACGTCAGCAGTAGCGGTCCGTCACCAGCGACGTCAGCAGTAGTGGTCCGTCACCAGCTACGTCAGCAGTAGTGGTCCGTCACTAGCGACGTCAGCAGTAGTGGTCCGTCACCAGCTACGTCAGCAGTAGTGGTCCGTCACCAACGACGTCAGCAGTAGTGGTCCGTCAGTAGCGACGTCAGCAGTAGTGGTCCGTCACCAGCTACGTCAGCAGTAGCGGCGCGTCACGAGCGACGTCAGCAGCAGCTGTCCGTCACTAGCGGATTAGCAGTAGCAGTTCGTCACCAGTGAGACCAAATTCTACGAAAACTTGCAACGGTTGAAACGACTCAGGGTCACAAATTACCACGTGAACCGGTGGTAGGAGGCTATCGCAATGTTAAAATAATGATTTATCGCTATGTGTGAGATGTCGAAACGAGTGCAGAAGGGTGTTCAAATCGTCATGGAAATAATGTTTTCGGTGTTCAGTAGGTGGTATATTCCATCCTATTTGGCGAATAGCTTGTCACTGGGTTATCGTCAGCCGGCACACCAGCTCACAGGCAGGTGAACCTCGACTTGGTAGCCTTACAGTCGTGCGTTGGAGACGGCTAAGGCCGGCTGCGGTACATGGCGCAGCTGTACAGGCCAATACGAGACGGCAGCGGAACAATAACGCGGGAATCAAATTAAAGTAGCACGGAATGGGGCCAGTATTGACGGGGTGGGTACCTTGGCAGGTCAAGATACAGAAACATGTGGAACGTATGATTGAATGTTTTAAAATAAAAACAAGAATGGCAGAGTCAGTGGGTCACACTTGAGCCTGAGAAGCTTCACTTCTGGCACAGGCGACAACGTAACTTTTCCGCCACGCCATGTCGAGAACTACTCCACGAACATTGACGAAATCGGACAATCCAGCAGGCTAAATTTGCATACCTTAAAGCGGCAATGGCCATGAGAAAGCCAAGTTAAGTCAAACGACCTCAAATGTGCAGAACAAGGAGCGTATCTGGATCCATGACGTGTGGACCTGTTCGGGCTAGTGGAAGAGGTTCTGAAGGAGTTTCAGCTTTGTTGCACGATTGAAATTGCTTGTCAAGAACGCATCATTCTGTAATTTTATTCGCCAGGAATAGGCCTACATAATATAATTTCCCGTAGATCACCCGGATCGATAGCACGGTCATCATGATTTCTCAAGTGAGCGTTTCAAGTAACGTGTGCGACAAGATGAAGCACCGGTTAGTTAGTTAGTTATTCTGGCTTTAGGGCGCATCGACTATGTTGATCATATAGCGCCCATAACTGTGTTCCTTTCTACCTAGGTTTCAGGCCCTGGCCAGGTTTACTTTCACGTGTAAGGAGCACTCACTATGCTCAAACCAGTGCAATATATTTACCTCCCTGGATATATCACATCAAATCGTACCTGTGAGAGAAACTGCGAGAGACAATCGTCCGTTCTGAACCACACGTGACCCACGAACAAGAATATTTGTCATGGTCAGCGTGGACACCTTCCTTCCAAAGTATCGTTCTCGTTGGGCTGAAAAGCAGGGTACACCAGAAGAACATGTCTCACTGTTAGTGCGATATCACAGCGGGTACACATTGGCCCGTCTTCATTCCGGAGTAGGTAGACGTGGGTGGCATAGCTATGTCACGCCCGCATCCTGGCGAGCACCACCTCCTCCTTTCGTGACATTCTTCACCATGAAGTTTGTTTTGGCCAGTTGAGTCCCATAGTTGTTGCCACTTGTTATGGAAAAACATATTCATTGTCGGGCTGAGGTGTGTTGTGGAGAGAGGCAGCACCAGGACGTATTGGCTCCGGGCAGCACGTTTTGCTGATTGGTCTGCTAATTCGTTCCCCGCTATTCCGACATGATTGGGTATCCAACAGAATGTTGCACTTCACCATTCTCTTGAGCTTAGTTAGGCGCAATAAAACGTCCTACACGATGGAGTCATGCTGATAAAACGTCTTTACCGCGCGAATGCTACTCAAAGAATCTGAAAGTATGACATGGTCCACGTCGTTCCCTACTTCTATGAAGCATAGGGCCTTCGTGATTGCCATGAGTCCGGCCGTGTAGACTGATGCGTGAGGAGGCAGCGTAAACGATCTAGTCGTGGCTCCATCTACAACGCACGCCCCACACCATCAGCAGTTTTCGACCCATCGGTATAGGTGACAGTACACGCTTGGTAAGTGTCAAGGAGTTCCGGGATAAGTTCGTCCTTATGACCGCTCCCTTCCACTAGCTCACAAACTGCAAACATAACGGAGGCGGAATATTACGAGGTATACCGCAAAACAGCGTAAGTGTGCGGTGTCAAAATAGGGTCCTGTATACCGGATTCATGGGAGACTGTCTCACCCTGCAGGTATACCGCAGTCCCAGTTTATCCCCGCCTCAGGGCGAGCGGTGCTTCATCAGCTTCTGCCAGGAGAGGTGCGGAATGCTCCTGTGGCTATACGCAAGGCGGCATGGTGGACCGTATCGAGTATGCGTTTGTTGGAGACACTGGCGCAGCCACATACAAAACAGCCATAGTCAAGTTTCGAACGCACTGGTCAGATGGGAATAGCTGATTATTGAAGATAAATGTTAAAATATACATCACGAACTTAATCGAACATCAATTGAATGAAACGACGGAGCAATAGTTTGCGGACGTGGCAAACGAATGAACCTAGTCCACCACAGTTGAGTCATCTTGATGTCCTATGGTTCATTATGTTTAAGCGAACTTCCGAATCGGCTTACCTATGCCGTTTTAATCCTAATAAGGTTGGACAGCGCTATCCTTGACGAAGAGGATGCGGGATATCCTTGGGTGGTTGACGTGATCCCAATCGGATATCCCGCATCCTCTTCGCTACTAACCGTCCTATCTTTAACGTATCCTTCTAGAGATGAGACTTTTGGCTAAAGTTCAGTCTTCACACCACTGAGATGGCACAATAGCCACTACACTACACTACTAGACAAGACGAGGCACTCAGGTTCGCCGGCGCTCCAAATCCTATGCAGAAATGCGACTGCCTATAGGTGACACAGACCAGCGACTGTCGGACATCCCGAGCTGTCACGCACGGCTGCCAGACATCCCGAGCTGTCACGCACGGCTGTCGGACATCCCGAGCTGTCACGCACGGCTGCCGGCCATCCCGAGCTGTCACGCACGGCTGCCGGGCATCCCGAGCTGTCACGCACGGCTGCCGGGCATCCCAAGCTGTCACGTACGACTGCCGGCCATCCCGAGCTGTCACGCACGGCTGCCGGGCATCCCGAGCTGTCACGCACGGCTGCCGGGCATCCCGAGCTGTCACGCACGGCTGCCAGACATCCCGAGCTGTCACGCACGGCTGTCGGACATCCCGAGCTGTCACGCACGGCTGTCGGACATCCCGAGCTGTCACGCACGACTGCCGGCCATCCCGAGCTGTCACGCACGGCTGCCGGACATCCCGAGCTGTCACGCACGGCTGTCGGACATCCCGAGCTGTCACGCACGACTGCCGGGCATCCCAAGCTATCACGCACGGCTGCCAGACATCCCGAGCTGTCACGCACGACTGCCGGACATCCCGAGCTGTCACGCACGGCTGCCGGCCATCCCGAGCTGTTACGCACGGCTGTCGGACATCCCGAGCTGTTACGCACGGCTGCCGGGAATCCCAACCTGTCACGCAATGCTACCGGGCATCCCGAGCTGTCATGCACGGCTGCCGGGCATCCCGAGCTGTCACGCGCGGCTGCCGGGCATCCAGAGCTGTCACGCGCGGTTGCCGGGCATCCCGAGCTGTCACACGCGACCATCCCGGGATTTTCGTTTGCCAGATGTAACCTGAGCGAGAACATGTGCGATCTTTGGCGGATGGCGGTGTTTTGCCAGGCCCATTACCACAAATTACACGACGAACATGACAGAAGGCCAGAGCAGACACCATAGTGGACATGATAGCAACTGGGAGGCAATGGCGTAGTTGTGGGATACCGGTGAGAACGCTAGTGTATTTGAGAGTAATAGTCAACACAGGGAGCTTACGGAGATGTACAGATTGACGGTAACTTACACAGTTTGGCACCCTTCGCTAGGAAGAATGGGTGTGCTGCGAACTTTGACAATGATTACGGGACGCTTGCGTAAATTTCGACTAGTGTCGATGGCAATCAGTTATAATATGCTTGGATTATAATTGGCACCATTTCAGCAGAGGTGAAGATCAGTTTCCATGCCGGCGGCCAGCGTCGATGGGTCAGATTTCGGGCCAGTCACGAGTGCTTGAGTGTTTGCATTCTGAGGGAGAGGCGCCACGAACATGGATGCTTCAATTGGTAACACTAGGAGACATTGTGTGAGGAAAGGTGATTCCAAAGACGAGCATAAAAAGGCACGCGGTTTACGCGCTCGACGTGTAGCGAAACTACACAGCCAGCCAGATTGGTGAAACTCACGCCTCGTGTATAAGGAGAAACCAAACGAGGACGCGTCGATGCAGCGAAGCTGCATTTCGAAGCAATTCGAAGAGTTTGATGACGTCGAACCACGTACTCAAATCAAGCAAAAACGAATAAGTGAAGCTAAACCACGCTCCTTGGTGGGAAAGATCCGCTGAGAAATCTTCAGGAGCGCGTTCCGTGAAATGGCTCGGACTAAATCCGTGTTGGGATGACGAACGAAAGAGATCAAAAGATGAGAAGCGATTCGAGGAGTATCGACGGAGATGGGTCCGAACGATCTGATCGAAGTCAGCTTCACAATCGTGTCTCTTCACTGGTTGGTTGGTTTTTGGTTTTACAACACATCGACCATTGAGTCAGGCAGCGTCGCCAATCTCTCACGCCGATTGGTCGCGGGCGAAGAGTAGCGACAGATGATACTCGAACGCACAACCTTTCGGTTGTGAGACGAGCAACTTGCGTCTCTTCCCTGGTTGCATAAGCATTGGACCACATATTCAGTCAGGCTGGTTGTCTTGGATGGCCACAAGAACGAAGCATCCACATTGTGCACGCTTGCCTGAATAAGCACATTGGTAAATACGCTTTGAGGAAATGAACTTATTATTATTTTTAATCCGTGTTCTTGCTGGCGTGGCTTTATGAGTCAGGGTAATATTGCTAAGCAGAGCATATTGCGTGACCCCTGGCCCCACCCCCGATCCATGAATTCGAGTTCAACGGCAGAATTTTGACCGAAAGTTTAACGTGCCGACACGGCCGCCCGATAGCTCGTTCCCGGCCTTACCGGGCCAGCTGCCAACTGACCCTTCCAGCCGGGGGCTAAATCCGAGCGCGCGAAACGACTCGAACCCTGTGTTGCCAGGACAGGGGAGACTAGTCCAGGCCAGCGTTCTAGTCAAGTGAGCTATCGGGGCGGCATTTCGTTCACATCACAACGTTGGTATATCTCTTCTTTACTGAATGATAATCACATCCAGCATGGAAGTTGAGTTTCCTATTAATGTTGAACTGCAAATGCGCATAATTCGGACGTGAGTGAGTCTCATTTGCATTGCGAAGTCCTTCTTCCGCTCACGAAGACGTTGTTCGCTGTAATTTCCATCGTGAAGCATATCTGGCTCTTCCACCACTCACACATCCATGCAGCTGCCGGATTAAACACGGTCTGGACAGCACAATCACAGTGAATGCAAAAGGCGTTGAAAAAACTTATGATGCAGATTTAAACTTAAATTACACACAGCAAAGCTTCATCCGTTTTCCTTCGAAGCGACCTTGTGCCAAATCTGGCAAACCGCCAGCATTTAATCAAATTTATCACGAGGCCACGGGTCAAATTGTCAACTGCCCCACCGCTCCGCCGGCCGCCATCTAAATACGATAGCGCAATGCTAGCCCCCTACAGTTTGAGCAGAAACGTCAACGGTCAGATGTACCGCTTTGCAGTGATATATTGAAGAAATTTTCGTGCAAACATTTTGCACCGGCCAAGTTAGGCCAAGGCACGGAGCTGAGACGTGACCAGTAAACAACCGTCCAAATCGCATTTACTTTTCCATCTTTCATGGAGGAAGAGAAAGAGAGAAAGAGATCAAGCCGAATCACACGTAGAGCGATTTTTCGTTTGCTTTAACTTCAGCTCGGGTAGTCTGACTGAGAACGTGTACATCGCATGATATACATGTCATGAGCCTCTACCGACCCTAAAAGTCTTCGATTTACAAGTTCTAATAACTTATGAGTGCTTCGGAGGAACACATCCGCCCTTCCTTCACTGCATACAATTTCTATATACCATGTTAATACCGGAAATGACCAAAACATAAACGGAGTATATGGTCACTCAAAGGTATTGAAGGACAACTTGTACACATAAAAAATAAACCCACGTCTTTAAAGACACAACATTAGTTCGAAATATTTTTAAATTATTTGTAGATACAGCATTTCCATAATTGGCTTGGCAAGATGCTATAAAAGTGGCACAACCGTCTTCATTGCTCCGCTTGCCCATCAGCCTCAAACGTCGAATTTCCTTTTCCTGCTCATTAACAGAGCACAACACGATCCTTCGCGTGGATTTCGCCACTGTTAGTCCGCTTTGGCGGAGCTCGTTCGCCACTCAGGGCGGGCTGGCCGGCCAGCGCTGAGCCGCTTCCGGCCGGCAGCGCTGGCTTCATCAGTCGTGCTGCACTTCAGTCAGCCGCCGTCACTCGCCGCCTACAGATGGCCACTTCTCGCCCATCAGGCCGACCAACTGGCACCGCGTGTGATCGCACCGACGGCCGCCTTCCGCCCTCCACTCAGCTCTCAATGCAAGACGTGCGCTTCGTACTGCGAGATGGCTACTGCACATACATACTGACAGTACGTACACCAATGGTCGCTACAAGCTGACGGTACGTGGACCAGTGATCACCACACACTGGCGGCACATGGACCAATGGCCACCACACACTGGCGGCGTTGACTGAAAAAATGGCATGACAAACCTCTTGGGCTTAAGGGGGCCCAAACTGCTGGTGGATATCTAGCGGCATGGCAACCTAATTTGCCCCGTTATTTTTTGTGTGAAAAATTCCGCCCCTCGTGACAGGCATAGCGTCTTGCGTTGGATGTGCGACGAGGGACTCTTTTACGAGATGTCGGGTAGCCCCGCCAACATTGTTGTGCGGTAGCGTCCGACAGACTTTAATTTAAAGGGCGTTTGCAGGCATGCCCGGGCATGTTGAATGCATGCCGGCCGATCGAACTTACCCTTTAGTAGGGACTGATTGCACTTTGTAATTTATACTACGTTGGATACGGTCGCGTCCATTTCACTGTACAATTCATAATTGCAACACCATACGTTAACTACCATAAAGTTCGTCATTTCATCGATATCGATCTCGGAAAAAAAATACTGAAACTAAAAGCCTTGGGATGATAAAGAACACTGGCCTGCGTTTCAAAACCTTTTCAAAAGGTCGGAAGTTTCTCAGCTGTTCTAATACAAGTTTCGTGTGCTGAATCCAAAAATACTATCCAATTTTCTCGATTAGCTCAAGTTTTCACACTACGTCAGAGATAACAACTCACACACTGATGTATCAGTATGCATACTGCAATACGATATATCAGTAGCAGTGAGAAGTGTGAAACTTGGTGATCAAGACAAGCCGTTTGCCCCTCATATCTGCTGCAAGTCATGCGTGGAAGGCCTACGAGCCTGGAAGAACAAGACCCGGAAATCCATGCCGTTCGGCACTCCCATGGTGTGGCGGGAGGGGAAGGACCATACCACCGACTGCTGCTTTTGTATGACAAATCTGAAAGGAGTAAATCGAAAGAAACAGAAGCATGTAAAATATCCGGATTTGCCATCAGCCATCAAGCCAGTCCCTCATGGTCCAGATGTCCCCGTACCTGAACCCGATGTCGACATCGAGTCATCTTCCGACTCTAGTGGGGATGAAATGGACGCAGACGCGTCTGGTGCATATGAACCGACCGAGAACGATCGACCGGTACCGTTGAACCAAGCTGAGCTCAATGACCTAACGAGGGACCTGAACTTGTCCAAGGAATCTGCTCAGCTGCTGGGTTCATGGTTCCGCGAGAAATGTTTGCTGGCGCCTGAAACGACATTATTTTGGTATCGGAATCGCGAAAAAGAGTTAAGAGAATACCTTACCCTCGACGAAGAACATACTCTAGTCTACTGCAACAACATCGCGGGCCTAGTAGAAGCAATGGGTACAGAGTACAACCCGGCAGAATGGAGGCTGTTCATCGACTCCTCGAGTAGGAGCCTGAAGGCAGTTCTTCTGAACAACGGCAATAAGTTCGCGTCGATTCCTGTTGGACACTGTGCAACTGAGGGAAACGCATAACAGCATGGAACTTGTGTTGTCTGCTTTGAACTACAAAGAACATGGTTGGCTGATCTGTGATGACCTCAAGGTAGTAGGTCTCGTCCTTGGGCTGCAGGGCGGTTACACAAAATATTCGTGCTTTCTATGCTTCTGGGACAGTCGGGCTGACAAACAGCACTATGTACAATGCGACTGGCCATCCAGGCATGCACTTGAACCTGGCTCCCACAACGTGCAGTCACGCCCCCTGGTTGAACCACAGAAAATCCTACTTCCACCACTCCATATCAAACTCGGTTTGATGAAAAATTTTGTGAAAGCACTGGATAAAGAAGGACGAGGATTTGCATTTTTGGGACAGAAATTTCCTCATGTGAGCAGAGAAAAGGTGAAGGCTGGCGTATTCGACGGTCCTAACATAAGGGATCTCATGAAGGATACTCGATTCGAAGAATGTCTGGAACAGTCTGAGCTCTCTGCATGGCTGGCCTTGAAGTAAATCATCACCAACTTCCTCGGTGATCACAGAAGTGCGGAGTACGTGAAGGTCGTCGATGAGTTGATGGACAGTTTTCAGCAACTTGGTGCTCGAATGTCGGTAAAAATGCACTTCCTTGGGTCCCAACTATATTATTCCCCAGATAACTGTAGAGATCACAGTGAAGAGCAGGGAGAACGCTTCCACAAAGACATACGGGTGATGGAAGAACGCTACCAAGATCGGTGGGATGTGAACTTTCTGGCGGACTGTTGTTGGTGCCTGAAGAAGGATGTCCCATCTGCTCAACACAGTCGGAAGTCCCTGAAAAGGCCATTTATTCCGCAGTAGCGTGTACTGTTGGGATGCGCTCTGAATACACTTACGGTCCATCTGTTTGGAGTTTAAACCTTTATTTATGCTTCTGTCGGATTCACATGTAAATCAGTCGGAGCAATGTTTTGGTTCATATGAGTGAAGTAACATATTTTTAAAAAATCGAGCTAATCGAGCAAAACGGATGCCATTTTCGGAATCAGCATGACAAACTGACCTAAAAACAGATGAGACACCCTTGACCTTATAAATCACGCAGACCAGTGTAATCAACAAAGACTTCGAATGGGTGAACTTTGGTTCCGAGATCTCATAGATGTATCAGCAAATGCACCACCAGCACAATATCATGACACACTACACCCTCACTGCGGAAGATACAGCACAACACTCTAAGCAACTTGAAAAGGGAATTCTATACAATGCTGACCAAGAATCAGCAAGCCCCGATGCTCCGCTGCGCACGTCTCCTGCACTGCTCTGGCGCCGGAAGAATTGCTGACTGGTAGGCCATACCGCAATACTTAGTTGCATGACGGCACAACCTATGAGCCGAGAGCTCATACCGCGAAAGCTATCATTTGTATTCATATTCATATTCATTCGTGACTTTATCCACCAAGTGTCATTATTCTCCGGGTCAATGGTTGGCAAGTGCACACAGTCTGCGGCAGCACTGACACCACATCATCAGTATACACTTGTCAGACAATACACACACAGATGAGCATACAACACATACAACGAACGGTCTGGACTAAAATGCTCGGTGTAAACTTGCAAAGTTCTGTACAACTCACTGCAACCACTGAAAATAAAACACTGCAAAAGCTTAAAACAATAATTGAACATCAAAAGACGCGCAATCACAGACACAACCAGGGAAGGGCGGCATTGCCCATTTACCCAATGAATTGGACTAGATGAATTTTTTTTTCTCACCCCGTCATTGGAAACATTTTCAGCGAGCTTTGTGCACGTGGCCTTCATCACCTTTGTACTGTGGTCAGACCTAATGAATAAAATCCAGCTTGCGACCCCTGTGTTCAACGAGCCATCAGCTACCAATAACTGCAGCGCGTTCACACGAGCCGTTTTCACTCACAACACAGAAGCCCCAGGTAGCGTGGGTGCACCCTTCCCTCCTCGGTCTTGCAGGGGTTAACATTAACATTATAAAAAAAAATATATATATTGTAGCCAGAAGCCAAAGAATCATGGTTATAATAAGTACGGCAAACGCAAGGCAGCGGGATACGTGGAAATCGCACAAATGATGTTTGTCATCATCCCGTTGTAAGCTGGCAGGCCAGTGCGTGCAGTGAATACTTGTCACAAGTCATAAACACATTGTCATTCCAGAAATAATGTCGGGGTGAATACAGGCTGAGATTTGTCGCTCACGACAAATAAAACATTTTGTAGTAGAAACGAATGTTGTAAGGAGCTGTTTGTTTGTTTGTTTGTTTATTGGGTGGTTCACGACACACTTTATGCACATTCACGGCTAATGGCGCCGCCCACACCGTTTCGCCGGTGGGCCGCGGGATTGGGAAATGTCCCGAGCAGCGCTAGTGTCGAACCCGGGACCTTCTGTACCCAGAGCCCAACACCTTAACCACTCGGCCATCCCCGCCCCTTGAAAGCAGCCGAAATACTGACTTCTTTTAAGCGGAAGGTTGCCGGATTTCGGAAATTTCATGGTGCCCCTTGCACCATGCACCTCACACGATAAAATCAACCTCTGCCCGTCTTGCCCCGATCCCAAATCCGAGGTGTTCACCTATTCAAAATCTCAATTCCCACCTGGCCATATACTGACACAATTAGTCTGGAGTGGCAACAAATTGTCACCAACGCCAGTAACTACGCAAACAAAACATCGATGTTTGCCTGCAGTTCACTCCTTGCCAAATTCCGTTCCACCGACCCCGATCCTAACTTTCCGAGCAAGTCAAGCACTTGATCGAGCTTGCGACCTCCCGAAATAATTCGAGCTACAAAACTCGATCTTTCTAAATGTTGACCAAACCTTCGTTACAATTCCCATCAACTGATGGGCAATGTTTGACCTGCGAGAGAAAGGCGGCCTTCGTCAACGTGATTAATACACCGCCGGGCAAGTGGTGGCGTGGCGTGGTGGCGGTGGAGTGCAGCACCACGTGCCGCGGCGACGCACGTGGCGGTGAAGTACAGCACCACGTGCCGCGGCGACGCACGTGGCGGTGGAGTATATCACCACGTGCCGCGGCGACGCACGTGACGATGGAGTACAGCACCACGTGTCGCGGCGACGCACGTGGCGGTTGAGTACAGCACCACGTGCCCCGGCGACGTACGTGGCGGTGGAGCACAATACCACGTGTACCTGAAAATGATTGTGAACTCGGCAGGAGCGGAAACAGAAGACATGCGATGCTGGACCACTTCTAGGTACGGCCAGTGTGTTTTTAAGTCAAATGTATCCCAAAGGCAAATGTGCTCCAGATGCAAATATTAGACTTCATTAAGAGTTTCAACGTTCGCACTCACACTCAAAAGCTTCTCCATGGCCAGATAAACGAACAGGGACGCATTCGGGGTGGGGGTTGGAAGGAGAAATTATTGATCGTTGAGGGGCGAACAAGAGAGCCTCGCCAGGGAGAATGTGAAATTTTCAAAGAACTTGAGAAAACGCTTAGACATTCTTCCGAAACTTCTGTTTTCAATAAATAGTAGAAACAGAATTAGAATCACGCCACATATACCGAAGGAAATAATCATAGGCTATTACATGAATACAATAGACCATCTAATCATCTTCGTGCTACTAGGGATAGCCAACATTAATTGATCGGAAGACTGGTTAGTACATAGCTGGTGGAATGGTTGGTTTATTGCAACGTTCCCTGACCTCCAATAGTTCCCATGTAAGCTGTTGTTTACTATTGAGCACAGCCGTCGCTGGATTGTCCGTGGTGAATCGAGGATTAAATACGGCAGACGGCACTGGCGGTATCGAGACGGGAATGTATATAGAGTGGCACGGTAGTGACCACTGTCGGCACGGTAGTGACCGCTGCCGGCACGGTAGTGACCACTGTCGGCACGGTAGTGACCACTGTCGGCACGGTAGTGACCACTGCCGGCACGGTAGTGACCACTGCCGGCACGGTAGTGACCACTGCCGGCACGGTAGTGACCGCTGCCGGCACGGTAGTGACCACTGTCGGCACGGTAGTGACCACTGCCGGCACGGTAGTGACCACTGGGTGACCGCTGCCGGCACGGTAGTGACCACTGTCGGCACGGTAGTGACCACTGCCGGCACGGTAGTGACCGCTGCCGGCACGGTAGTGACCACTGTCGGCACGGTAGTGACCACTGCCGGCACGGTAGTGACCACTGCCGGCACGGTAGTGACCACTGTCGGCACGGTAGTGACCACTGCCGGCACGGTAGTGACCACTGCCGGCACGGTAGTGACCACTGCCGGCACGGTAGTGATCACTGCCGGCACGGTAGTGACCACTGTCGGCACGGTAGTGACCACTGCCGGCACGGTAGTGACCACTGCCGGCACGGTAGTGACCACTGTCGGCACGGTAGTGACCACTGTCGATAAGGTAGTGACCACTATTGGTAAGGCGGTGGCCACTGTCGGCACGGTAGTGACCCCTGCCGGCACGGTAGTGACCACTGTCGGTACGGTAGTGACCACTGTCGGCACGGTAGTGACCACTGTCGGTAAGGTAGTGACCACTATTGGTAAGGCGGTGGCCACTGTCGGCACGGTAGTGACCACTGCCGGCACGGTAGTGACCACTGTCGGTAAGGTAGTGACCACTGTCGGCACGGTAGTGACCACTGCCGGCACGGTAGTGACCACTGCCGGCACGGTAGTGACCACTGCCGGCACGGTAGTGACCACTGTCGGCACGGTAGTGACCACTGCCGGCACGGTAGTGACCACTGTCGGTAAGGTAGTGACCACTATTGGTAAGGCGGTGGCCACTTTCGGCACGGTAGTGGCAACTGTTGGTAGGGCCACTGTTGGTAAGGTAGTGACCACTGTCGGCACGGTAGTGGTCGCTGTCGGTACGGCAGTGGTCGCTGTCGGTACGGCAGTGGTCGCTGTCGGTACGGCAGTGGTCGCTGTCGGTACGGCAGTGGTCGCTGTCGGTACGGCAGTGGTCGCTGTCGGTACGGCAGTGGTCGCTGTCGGTACGGCAGTGGTCGCTGTCGGTACGGCAGTGGTCGCTGTCGGTACGGCAGTGGTCGCTGTCGGTACGGCAGTGGTCGCTGTCGGTACGGCAGTGGTCGCTGTCGGTACGGCAGTGGCCGCTGTCGGTACGGCGGTGGTCGCTGTCGGTACGGCAGTGGTCGCTGTCGGTACGGCAGTGGTCGCTGTCGGTACGGCAGTGGTCGCTGTCGGTACGGCAGTGGTCGCTGTCGGTACGGCAGTGGTCGCTGTCGGTACGGCAGTGGTCGCTGTCGGTACGGCAGTGGTCGCTGTCGGTACGGCAGTGGTCGCTGTCGGTACGGCAGTGGTCGCTGTCGGTACGGCAGTGGTCGCTGTCGGTACGGCAGTGGTCGCTGTCGGTACGGCAGTGGTCGCTGTCGGTACGGCAGTGGTCGCTGTCGGTACGGCAGTGGTCGCTGTCGGTACGGCAGTGGTCGCTGTCGGTACGGCAGTGGTCGCTGTCGGTACGGCAGTGGTCGCTGTCGGTACGGCAGTGGTCGCTGTCGGTACGGCAGTGGTCGCTGTCGGTACGGCAGTGGTCGCTGTCGGTACGGCGGTGGTCGCTGTCGGTACGGCAGTGGTCGCTGTCGGTACGGCAGTGGTCGCTGTCGGTACGGCAGTGGTCGCTGTCGGTACGGCAGTGGTCGCTGTCGGTACGGCAGTGGTCGCTGTCGGTACGGCAGTGGTCGCTGTCGGTACGGCAGTGGTCGCTGTCGGTACGGCAGTGGTCGCTGTCGGTACGGCAGTGGTCGCTGTCGGTACGGCAGTGGTCGCTGTCGGTACGGCAGTGGTCGCTGTCGGTACGGCAGTGGTCGCTGTCGGTACGGCAGTGGTCGCTGTCGGTACGGCAGTGGTCGCTGTCGGTACGGCAGTGGTCGCTGTCGGTACGGCAGTGGTCGCTGTCGGTACGGCGGTGGTCGCTGCTGGTGCGCGACACGGCCTCCGACAGACGTCAGTAGCCGCCGGTCGGCCGCCTTGCCGCCTAAGTAGCACCAACTCACCTCGCCAGGTGGCCACACCGGACCTCTGACCAGCGGGCCGGCCAGTCCAGCACGGCCCATCAGCGGGCCCACTCTCGGCCGGTTACCGACCGGTCGGACTGAGGTTCGGCGGCCGGTCGGCAGCAGGAAGGCCAATCACTGGCCGTGGCGGCGGCCACGCCGGCGGCTTCGATCGCCGGCAGACACATGCATCACACACACCACAGGTCGGCTGGCCGTTATTTGACCGGTCGGCCGGTTGCCGCGGGCGGCGCCGGAAACGCCTGTCCACTGATCGACGTCCGCCGCGCTCACCAGTGTTAGCAGCGGGACGGTGACGGCTCCAGAAGTGCCGCAGTATCGGCACGGCCGTGGTCAATGGAAAACGTTCAGCCGGTACTACATGGAATGCAGTAACGCAAGTAGCGGGGATTCGCGATTTTCAACCGTTCTCCAGCTCCAGATCAAATCGGGAAAAATGGCGAAATACATGGCTGCTTGGTTATTGGTTTTGCGACACATCGACCGTTGAGTCATGTTGCGTCGCCCATCTCTCACGCTGATTGGCCGCGGGCGAAGAGTAGCGACAGGCGATACACGCGCAATCTTTCGATTGTGGGACGGGCAACTTACCCCTAGACTACTCTTCCTGGTGACATACATGGCGTTCGCTTTTTAAGCATCCCATGTGTGTGCGTGGCGCATGTGTGTCCCATGTGTGTGCGTGACCCGAAATATCCCTACTGACCGAAGTGGAAAAGCGACGAGTTCCCCACCGCAGTCGCCACAACACCCAACACAAGCGTCACGCTTAGGGCACCGGCGAGATACCGACTCCCGGGTGTCGGCATCACACAGGGGCCCTCGCCACGGGTGTGACCCTCTAACCTCCGGCACACGTGATACCAGTAGCTTGCACACCTCCCTTGACCTCGGCCGGCTGGGCCGGCGAGCACTGGGAAGAATCCCAGGCCCACAGCCCGAGGCGACCAGCCACTTGACCAGTATAGGGACCCGAGGCGACCAGCCACTTACGGGCCCGCCCGCCCCGGGACATCGGGACAAAAGAGGCGTGTTTCCCCACGCCACAACTAGTACCGTGCGGGAGGGAACCTCAGCCTACAAGACTCCGTCAACTCCGGGGACGGGTCGAGGGGGCGCGACTACCCGGAGAAAACTGAGCTGGTGGGCAGGACCGAGGAAGATGTCCTACCTGCTCATAGCTGGGATAGTTGGTGTTACAAGGCTAGGTGAACGACATGGACGTTTTAGCTGAGATGGGCATTGGAATGTGAGCGTATACATGGGAGGACGAGTGAGGTACTCTTCATCTGACCCCCTCCACGGTTTCCTGGTGGTCTAGCCGCCGGTTCCTTGAGACACGCAATCCCCCCACCCCACCGCGGAAAGGTGATGCCTCATCGGGGGGGGTCACAGGCGTACTGCCCTCATCTTCGACATAGGTACAAGTCTCCGACCGCCGACTCAGGAATGACAGACCGATCGTCAGCAAAGGCATCACCGTGGCGACACCACTGGAACCTGTCGGGGTTCCAGTGATCCACAGTGGTCACTGCCTTACCGACAGCGACCACTGCCGTAGCCACAGTGGTCACTACCTTACCGACAGCGACCACTGCCGTAGCCACAGTGGTCACTACCTTACCGACAGCGACCACTGCCGTAGCCACAGTGGTCACTACCTTACCGACAGCGACCACTGCCGTAGCCACAGTGGTCACTACCTTACCGACAGCGACCACTTCCGTACCGACACCATGGTGACACGACCAGGGTTTGACTTGTACCTCGTAATTTTGGATGAGGAGAGGAAGATTGTTGGGGGATCGAATGCGGAGATGATATTTTCCTTCAAACCTGTAACATCACAATCTCAGTTTGCACTTACCAGTGAATCTTGACTTCTTTATCACCAACCAGTGCATTGTCAAACAGCAACATTAAACCTTCAAAACTGTAAAAATGAGAGGAAAATTTTGTGGAGAAGATAACGTTCTGAATGGTAAAAATACAGAATCAGCCTGTAGTTTTTCTGGCTCATGATACAAGCCTGGCCGGCAGCCGTTGACCTGCCGGCGGTCCGCACCAATCAGTCCGGGCAATAACCAGGAGGGCCACTCAGACCAGCCCTCACCACGGCCGGCAGGCTGGCGGTCCGCACCGGTCAGTCCGGAAAGTAATCAGGAGGGCCACTCAGACCAACCCTCACCACGGCCGGCAGGCTGGCGGTCCGCACCGGTCAGTCCGGAAAGTAATCAGGAGGGCCACTCAGACCAACCCTCACCACGGCCGGCAGGCTGGCGGTCCGCACCGATCAGTCCGGAAAGTAATCAGGATGGCCACTCAGACCAACCCTCACCACGGCCGGCAGGCTGGCGGTCCGCACCGATCAGTCCGGAAAGTAATCAGGAGGGCCACTCAGACCAACCCTCACCACGGCCGGCAGGCTGGCGGTCCGCACCGATCAGTCCGGAAAGTAATCAGGATGGCCACTCAGACCAACCCTCACCACGGCCGGCAGGCTGGCGGTCCGCACCAATCAGTCCGGGCAATAACCAGGAGGGCCACTCAGACCAACCCTCACCACGGCCGGCAGGCTGGCGGTCCGCACCAATCAGTCCGGGCAATAACCAGGAGGGCCACTCAGACCAGCCCCCATCACGGCCGGCAGGCTGGCGGTCCGCACCAATCAGTCCGGGCAATAACCAGGAGGGCCACTCAGACCAGCCCCCATCACGGCCGGCAGGCTGGCGGTCCGCACCAATCAGTCCGGGCAATAACCAGGAGGGCCACTCAGACCAGCCCCCATCACGGCCGGCAGGCTGGCGGTCCGCACCAATCAGTCCGGGCAATAACCAGGAGGGCCACTCAGACCAGCCCCCATCACGGCCGGCAGGCTGGCGGTCCGCACCAATCAGTCCGGGCAATAACCAGGAGGGCCACTCAGACCAGCCCCCATCACGGCCGGCAGGCTGGCGGTCCGCACCAATCAGTCCGGGCAATAACCAGGAGGGCCACTCAGACCAGCCCCCATCACGGCCGGCAGGCTGGCGGTCCGCACCAATCAGTCCGGGCAATAACCAGGAGGGCCACTCAGACCAGCCCCCATCACGGCCGGCAGGCTGGCGGTCCGCACCGGTCAGTCCGGAAAGTAATCAGGAGGGCCACTCAGACCAACCCTCACCACGGCCGGCAGGCTGGCGGTCCGCACCGGTCAGTCCGGAAAGTAATCAGGATGGCCACTCAGACCAACCCTCACCACGGCCGGCAGGCTGGCGGTCCGCACCAATCAGTCCGGGCAATAACCAGGAGGGCCACTCAGACCAGCCCCCATCACGGCCGGCAGGCTGGCGGTCCGCACCAATCAGTCCGGGCAATAACCAGGAGGGCCACTCAGACCAACCCTCACCACGGCCGGCAGGCTGGCGGTCCGCACCAATCAGTCCGGGCAATAACCAGGAGGGCCACTCAGACCAACCCTCACCACGGCCGGCAGGCTGGCGGTCCGCACCGGTCAGTCCGGAAAGTAATCAGGAGGGCCACTCAGACCAACCCTCACCACGGCCGGCAGGCTGGCGGTCCGCACCAATCAGTCCGGGCAATAACCAGGAGGGCCACTCAGACCAGCCCCCACCACGGCCGGCAGGCTGGCGGTCCGCACCAATCAGTCCGGGCAATAACCAGGAGGACCAGCCCCCATCACGGCCGGCCGCCGTGTGCGCCAGCGCCACACCAACCACCGGCACCACAGACACTGCGGCGCCATGTGGCGCCATCGTCGTCGCCGCCGCCGAGGCGAGCACAACTCCCTGACGGCCAGCGCCAACGTCCGGCAGCCAACAGACAGACCATCGGGCGCACAGGGCGCGGCGCAGCAGGCGGGGGCGGGGGGAAGGCGCGGCGTCGCCCACACCGGCCACCTGACAACGTGGACAGCATCCACAATTACCCTGTTTACATGAGCAGGTCAGTCGTAAACGGAAATTTCCTATCCGATCGATTCGCAAAAGTTCCGATCGCGCGGCCCGTTTACATGAGCAAGACATCCATCTAATCAGACTTTTGCAATTTGATGACTGACGCAATGTGGTGAAAAATTCAGAATATTTGGCGCATTGTTGCGCATCGGACGCAACTACTTCGAGCAATGGTGTACACAGACACAAGTTATCATGAATGATCCACGTAGTTTGAGGTCATTGGGCAGAGACATAGGGAATCTGTGAATTTGAAGGATCGACGAAGCTGATGTCACGTTATCAATGACAACATAGACCTCTCTTCTTTGAGAATCAAACGGGGCGTTGTTTCCAGGCCAGACTATGTTCTATAGTATAGGTTCCAGACTATGTAAGGGTGCATTTTCCCAGACGGCCTCGTTCCAGACTGTGCGATAGTCAATTAAGCATGGCAAATCAGGTTCACTACGCAATCAAATATATCAATCAGCAACACCCAAACGATGTCACATATCCGCAAGTTGAACACTGCGCCACTGCGCAACTCACGATTAGGGCACGCACTAATACGTGACGTCTTACCGCAGCTTTCAGCTGTTACGTGTCTTATTTTTGCGTTTCATCAATAGCTTTGCAATTATAAGTAAAAACAAGACGTCTATTTTTCATAATTGCCATAAATTTACTCAAAACGTAGCAGACAAGAGCTTCAAGAAGTAGCATGACCCGTGCAGCCGTACCGTTATTTGTGCATGGTTGGAGTATACCGCAAACTTCCACCTACCGAAGCGTAAAATTGCGTTAAGCTTTTCACGTGTTTTGTTAAGCAAAAGCCCGTTTACAAGAGCATTATCTTCGCAAGTTTTCCTAATCGCATTGTATCCGGAAGTTTTGCTACGCATACAAACGGGGTAAATGACGACGGCGATTTACGCAATGAACGGTAGCGGCCGTCCGCGCCCGGCGCCGCCTTCAGCGGCCTGAAAGCGGGCCGGCGCGCCAGTGTCGGTCCGCGCTCCGCGCCCTGTACACGGCCGTGAGACGGGCCGACGGCCGGCCGGGCGGCGGCGGCGGCACGATCGATGCCCCGGCGATGCTGCACCGGCGGTCCTGGCCGGCCGACAGCGCCTCCCGGCCATCCGGCCCGAGCCGCACGAGGCCGCCGGCCACGCTGGGTCGTTTAATTTCATATTTTCGGAGACGTCGCCGGCGGCTGGCGATGCGCGGGCGCGATGATGACTTGGGGGCGGGGTGGCGACTTCGAGGCAATAGACGGTTGATGGAGCAGTGTATGGGCCACCAGCCTCATAGTGAACCGCCTCCCTCCCCCACACCCTGGAGCTCAGCAGCAGCTGACGTGTCCACTAGCCTGTGTCGATAATTTTCGAAGTGGTGTTTTCAAAAACGGCTGCTGTTCATATTTTGCCTTGATATGTGCCTAATGATTTGGCATAAAAATAAGATCGCTGGGCAATCGGTATTTTTTTTCTCAAAATGCCTTTCAAAAGGACTGTTTTCGGTACTCGGCGCCATATTGGCTTTAATAACCAATCCAGATAAATGGGTCAAATAGTGCCTCTTTTTGATCATCTCGACCGGCTGAGTCGATTGAAACAACGCAGTATTGTATAGAAATCGATACTTAAGAAAATATCGGCTATCTTAAGTCTTCTAATACACCAGCAAATGTTAATTTCGGGGAATACAAGGAACTCTGAGGTTTAAACAAGTAAAAATCATTATACAACCGCGGTTTCTGCAGACACTCATTTGAAGACTTCAGCATCACTCACTAGGCATATAAATATAGACAAAGCTTCATATTTATTCGCTGTTTGAACTACGTACCAGCATGATGCAGGGAGGCTGCTTTGTACGCATGCAGATCATATACCAAATACAAGGTTATCTGGAAAGGCCATCTGAATAACGAATGGGATTCGTTGCATGTTGAGACAATCAGATAGCCTTTCCACATCACGTTAAGACGAAAATCATATACGTTGGTGATAAAAATGATTAAAATTCGCCGTGATCACCATGGGACCATCGATGCCTATTTGTCCCAAAGGGATACACGTCAGAGATCAATCAATGAACGCTGGAAATATCCAAGGCAAACATCGCGCGAAGGTGCGGAGCACAACTGACTGGACGGCATAGAACACCAGGGTGGGAATTAAGGCACTTCGTAAGAGATTTCATCTCTTAAAACATTTTTGCACTCCAGATTCATACTAGATAGAATGGGCTCCACATGTACTCCGACACAAACATGCAGAAGGAACAAAAATACCACTAAAAACGAATACAAGATTGAATAAAACATCCGCCAAACATGTTGTTCTACTTACGATTACCAAATAAACTAGCCACTTTTCGTACCATCAAGCACACAAGCAACACCCGAACACACAGCACACCACACCACAATCAGCGGAAATGCCGACGACAACGCGCCAAACTTCGCGCCTGCGCACTGAACAGTGGCCTCCGGTCGCTACGAATTCGGCCCATGCGTCTCTAGAAACCTGCTTTCTAGCCACCCTATAGTGGGAAAAACTGACCGTTTTAAGAGACGACTTCCGGAGTCCCGGAGGTCGCCGATCGAAATTTGCTTCGTTAGCATTTTCTGTTCTGAAAACTGTCTTTCAACCAATCAATGCAAGGTATTTTTTAAATGACGTCATAACCATCAGCAACTTTGAACACATGTTTAACGGTGCCATACTGCAAACACAAGACCTTGACCGATCCTTTGCCTTCCGACCGTCGCGTGCGAGGTGATGGTGTCCGGTCCGTATCGCGCAGGGAATTGGCTGCGTATGTGGGTAGGTGTGCGTTCTGAGCGGAGGGTGAAGCGTTAATTATTTGTGTTTGTTTTTCATTTGGCTAGCCATGTACTGAGACCAACAGTGAAAGGAAAGCGCATTGCTCCTGTGAGTTACGAGGGACAAAGCTGAGCTGATCATCACAACACCCTGTCTTGCGTGCCGTCCATTGTTCACTTTGTTTCTATGCTTTGATGTGACCAAAAATGATGATGTGTGTTACTTATGCATACTACGTAGGTACTGACTAGATACATATGATTTTTCCGTCGGTTGCCGGCAAATCGATTTCATGCATGGAAAATAATATGTCCATGAAAATGTACTCCGGAAGAAATCTGTTTGCACTCCGACTCCAAACCTGGAAAGTACGTTTCCCACCCTGAGAACACCCCAGTTCTATCTTTCATGGAACTCACAGTCGTTTAGCATAGTATCCACGTCCATCTTAGTTGCTAGCACATGCAAAAGCCGCCGGTGCATGTACCTACACTGTACGTGTCAGATGAGACACTGCATGCAACAACTTCCGGCGTATCTTTAGTTAGTTATCAGGGTTTTAGGGCGCATCAACTGCAGCGGTCAGGCGTATCGTTGAATTCATTGTGGGGGTTTACTTTCCGATGTGGTTTCGCGCGAACGTGCCGTACAACTGGCTGGATGGACCACGGCATGTGCTGCGCCAGCTGCAGCTCCCTCGGCTGCAGCATGGGAAAGTCGTGAGCATCGTGATGCCGTACCTCCACTCCAGTGCCTGGTATGCTCACAACGAAATGGTGCTACAGATACTCTCCATAGCGATGACAGAGCAGATCGTCAGTTCGCTGCAGCGTTGGAAAAGTGGTCTTTTTGGAACTTTTGCCATCCAAAGAATTATGCACTCCGGAAAAAAATACACTCCTTGCATTGCTGTATGAAGACATGCTTAACTAGCAGGACAGCTAAATGTCATTATAAAATAGTGATAACTTGGATGGAGAGGAAGATTCAGTCACACTGGGTCCCATACCACATACACTTTCCAGTAAAATCGAGGATAACGCACATTTGTTATTTCAGGTCATCTGCAGGCACATTCCAAGAGGAGGCAGGAGTGGAGACGAAATAAGATGCCAGCCAGATTGGAAGAATAGCAGCTTGCTAGCATGCACAAGTACAACAGATGTCAACAGATGACAAAATATGGATCACTGCAGTCGGAATATGATCTTAACCCGTCCCGTCTCGGGGGGTCTTCAACCGCCCCACTCAGGTTTTTCGCGGATAGCGGACGAACAGCCCACGGCAGTGCGCCCAAATTTGGGATACGTTTTCCCACATCAATTTGACATGCTTATTCAAAATTTGTAGGTCAGGTCATCTAGGGGCAAGGAGTTAGTCAAGGACAAGTGAGGTCACCTTGAAAAAAGTTCAACCAGTCGTCACGCTTTAACGGATACGGATATTTTAATGAAACTTTCAGCGTTTGCTTATCTCTACGGATGCAACAAAACGTACGAGTGGAATTTTTCTTCTTTTTCGTTTTTAACTATATAAATGTTGTGCATTTGCCAACTTGCGGTTCAAATACAGGATTCTGGCTAAAGTAAGCATTTTTATAAGCGCAAGTTGACTTCCAACAACGTTTCTTGGTCTGCTCTACCAATTAGAAAATGTAAATTAAAGAAAAGTTGAAAACTCAAAATTTTGAAATTAAAAAAAATGTATTTTTTGGGGGCCCAAAAAAAGTATAGCCCTGGTCGATTTCGCTGCCCTTTTCTCATTCCAAATAATTTTTTCCCCTCATATATCCCCAAAATGAACTCCCCAGAGTAAAAAACAATGTAAGTCGCGAAAAGTCGTGAAAATCTAGCCCCCTGGTGACTTCACTTTTGGGGAAAACTGTTTTTGAGGGTGGACCAGGACCCTACTCGTCGAGCGCCCTCCGATGACACCTCTTCGTTTTCGTGCGATGCTTAGTTTGAATTTTAGAGGGGGTCTTCGCCCCCCCGAGACGGGGTGTCAAGATTTGACCGGAAAGACGGCGCGGGTTAATGCCACTGACCATTCCATATTTCATAACATTTCATCTTCCATATCATTCAATAGCATTCCATTTGTGCATGTGTGATCGTCTGGTGAAGTGCAGGTGAATTAACAAACAGCCACCAATGCCTTCATGTGTATGTTATCCATTTGTGGAAAAACCTCAGAACAGAGTCCAGATGTGCGCAGAAGAATGTATGGATGAACACTCCCCAGAGTAAAAAACAATGTAAGTCGCGAAAAGTCGTGAAAATCTAGCCCCCTGGTGACTTCACTTTTGGGGAAAACTGTTTTTGAGGGTGGACCAGGACCCTACTCGTCGAGCGCCCTCCGATGACACCTCTTCGTTTTCGTGCGATGCTTAGTTTGAATTTTAGAGGGGGTCTTCACCCCCCCCCCCGAGACGGGGTGTCAAGATTTGACCGGAAAGACGGCGCGGGTTAATGCCACTGACCATTCCATATTTCATAACATTTCATCTTCCATATCATTCAATAGCATTCCATTTGTGCATGTGTGATCGTCTGGTGAAGTGCAGGTGAATTAACAAACAGCCACCAATGCCTTCATGTGTATGTTATCCATTTGTGGAAAAACCTCAGAACAGAGTCCAGATGTGCGCAGAAGAATGTATGGATGAACACAAAGAGCTAGAGTGGCATCCACACAACTGGTAAGCCACAAATGGTAGCACTTCCCACAAATCTCCAAAATACTGGTGGATATGAGCCATGTTTTGCCACAGCATAGGAATTTTCATGGGCATTTTTACTTTTCCACACAAATTTTACATATATTTTACCTCCATGAAGCATACAAAGGTATTAGGTTTGGCTAAGTTATGCTATATTAGTTTTTTTTTACGTTAGCCATTTATAAAATTCCTTTGGGATCATTCAGGATTATAAAAAGATTCTGAATTAAAAACCACTCAGGCTGGCATAGGCTGTTTGGTTGGAATAGGGCATTTAGTTTTATTTTTCAAGGAAAAAATTGCTTAGAAAATTTCCACTAATAGGGCTTTTGTGCATCCAGTTAGGCTGCAGATATTTTCTTCATTTTTTAACATTACACTTCATAGTATATTTCCCAACCAAACCCGAGTCACTTTTTTGTGTCATTTTGCTTCCCAACTGCACTTGCCAAAAAAATGCGTGGTCACATCATATAGGTATCTACATTATGAACACATTCATAATCATTGCATAAAAAAAATAAAGTTCAAGAAATAAAATCACCCTAAATTGGAAATTTGTCCATTCAGAAAGTCAGAGATCAGAAATGTTAAAAGTATAATGGTATTCAATGAAGAATGGGGACAGGATGCACCTAACAATTCCCTGAACATTTCATGAATGCACAAATAATGCTTGAATGCATGCATATCTATAATATCTGCAAAGTCAATATGTACTGAAGAGGCCCAGCCCCCATTTTGAAAGAAAAACATTCACGCTTCAAAATGTGGTAAGTGAAAACAGGATTTTCCAGACAAAAGCAAAACAATCAGTTTTGTTCATTACTACGCTTGTCGGCAAAACATCGAAGCAATTAATATTACCATGTCCTGCTCCTTGCATTATCTGAAGCTATCCCGTCACACAACATAAGCTTACAGCTTTGGCTTATCCAAAACAATAACTCGAATAACCGTGAAAATATTTGATATAGGTAAGTAGGTAGGTACCTACCTAGTCAGGTAATACCAACTCTCACACCTCCAGCCAAACACGCAGTCAATTCCATCCGGATAGCAACGAAGAGCTTTAAATAAAATCCTTCCTTCAATGAAAAAAATCACTACGCTCCGGTACCCAAATAAAGAAATTCGCCTTTACCAGGTCGACCGCGTACGAAGGTCCTTTCTTGGATTCAATGGATTCACCGCTCTGCAGTTCCCACTCCGGCCGGAGCTATTTAAACCATTGCCACGAAAAGCCATGGATAATGCATTTCTTTTTGCTTCCTTGAAGAATGATATGTTCTGCATCAAATTGGATGGATAAAACCGTTCATATTTATATTCTTAAGCAGTCAGGAGCGATATACATAAAAAGTATCGGAAGGATTTTCCCCATGAAAATTGCCTGAATGGTACCAAAACGTTCTTAACACCTGCTAATACTTTGCTCCAAAATGAAGCTCCATAGAACCAGACATTTCACTTTCTCTCGATTTCATTATTTATTTTGTTTCAGAATTTCATCAACAAGCGGGAATAGTTGTGTTTATGCCACTCCGACCGCGAGGCTTCCCCACTCCGGACAAATTCAGATGTACGTGTGTTAATCTAATCGTCTACAATCTTGTAAGCCTCATTCTGACCCAATGATTAATTTCTTCCCATAATCCTGATTATTATTAATTGAGAAAAAAAAGTATCCTGTAATTCTCTTAGCAGTTTCCTCTAATTTATTTTCATTTTTTTGTGGTATTTCACAGCAATCATGGTGCGAAATCAGACGCTAATTTCCGCTCGTCCGTGACGATAGTCGGTTTTACAGCGGCAATTTTCCCGCCCGTCTAGTCGCTTTTCATCCTCCCAAGTAACTCCTTGCTTCAACTAAACATTCCAGATATGAACTAAAAAGTGCATCGAAATTTATTTAATATTCATAAGAATTGATTTGAATACATTTTCTGAGCTTTCTCATTAAAAAAAAATTACTTCATGGTCGTGATAATAATTTTCTTTAGACGGATTACTTTAGCATAACTTCCCTTAAACCATTATATACTCCGAAACCCGTATCCCGAAGTAACATTTTAGACCTTCCCATAGACCTTCCCAGTCGGTGCTCGAACATCCTGCTCTTGAGGTGTGTTGTGGATATGTATTAGTTGTGCGGTGTGGCCATGCCAGGAGTGACAGGTATGGATATAAAACTAGGTTGACATCGATTAAGTATACTTGTGTGATCATTTTCTCTACCATTGCTCAGGAAGTTGCCTTATAAGTCATCCACGTAACGTGGATGACTTCAGACGACGATGTGTGGTGGACCCCATCTGGTTGTCTGTGAGACACTAGGATAGGAACCGAACAAATGATTTAAAGGCGTTTTATTATAGAAGAAGAATCTCGGGTTATTTTACGATGCATTCAACCGCAAGGTTGTATAGCGTCGCCAACCTATCACACCAATTGGTCGTGGGTGGATTCAGCAAATGCCGCCGGCCGCGAGATTCGAGTCCCACACTTCATCATCTAAGCTACCGAGGCCCCCGGGTTTTTATTCTTCATTCCAGGAAACATCATTTAATTTTTTTCAAAATGTATACACTTCGTTATTTATAAAATGTACATACTCCATTACTTGGTGCTTCAATATACACCCCATAATTTGGCAATCTGGAAAATTATACACTCCATTACATAGTGCTTCTCAAGATTATACACTCCATACTTTGGGAAGCCAAAAAATTACACACTCCGAATCCAACACCGAGAAGTAAACCAACACTGGTTCGCTGTTCAACGTATCAGATGCATCCGCGGTAAAAATGAGCGTGGAAACCCCAGGGTCCGTCCCAGGAAAATTCCGGGACCAAATGAGACCGCGGAGAGTCTGCAGGAGTTGATATCCTGGGGCGGCGCCTTCGAATCGGCCCTCACGTGCCACAAGCCAAGCTCCGAACTGAAATGTGGGCATGTCAATGTCAGTTCCACAGTTTCCCGTGCACGGTCAGTCAGTTGAACGGTGCGTGAAACAGGTGTCGCTAGCTGCAAAAACCGTGTACGGAAAGGAGAGGAGGGACGGCTACATCCGGGCTGGCTACGTGCATCGACAGCCTTTGCCCGTGCTAACAACTAAGAGGGACGTGGAGAATATGCTAAAACGACTGTGAGTTCCATGAAAGAGAACTGGGGTGCTCTGTGCCGTCCAGTCAGTTGTGCTCTGCACCTTTGCGCGATGTTTGCCTTGGATGTACCAGTGTTCATTGATTGATGTCTAACGTGTGTCCCATTGAAAAAAATAGACACCTATGGTCCCATGGTGATCACGGCAAATTTCAATAATGGAGACGGATTTTTAATAATTTGTATTGCCAACGTATCTGATTTTCGTCTCAACGTGATCTAGAAAGTGTATCCTGACTGACTGAACATGCAACAAATATGTAGGTATTTGGATGTGATGCACTTGCGTACATAGCAGCCTCTCTCAATTATGCTGCCATGTAGTTCAAACAGCGAATAAATATGAAGCTTTGTCTATATTTCTATGCCCAGTGAGTGATGCTGAAGTCTTCCAAATGAGTGACTGCAGAAACCGCGGCAGTATCATGATTTTTACTTGTTTAAACTTCAGAGCTCCTTATATGCCCCGAAATAGACATTTGCTGGCGTATTAGAAGACATAAGAAAACCGATATTATTTAACTATCGATTTTTTCGGAAATACTGCGTTGTTTCAATCAACGCAGCTCGTCGAGACGATCAAAAAGAGATACTACTTGACCCATCTATCTGGATTGAATCTCACAGCTGATATGGTACCGAAAGTCGATTTTTTTTTAAAACGCACTTTGAGAAAATGCCGGAGAAAAAAATGACCCAGCGATCTAATTTGTATGCTAAATTGTTAGGCCCATATCAAGGCAAAATAAAAGCAGTAGCAGAATTTGACAACACCACTTTGAAAACTCTTGACCCAGGCTACTGGGGATACATATATAGACAAAACTTCATATTCATTCGCTGTTTGAACTACATAGCAGCATGATTGAGGGAGGCTGCTTTGTACGCATGTGCATCACGTACCAAATACCTACCTATTCGTTGCATGTTGAGACATTCAGACACGTTCAGACGAAATGCCTTTTCACATCACGTTCAGACGAAAATCGGATACGTTGGTGATAAAAATGATGAAAATTCGCCGTGATCACCATGGGACCATAGGTGTCTATTTTTTTTCAATGGGACACACGTTAGACATCAATCAATGAACACTGGTACATCCAAGGCAAACATCGCGCAAAGGTGCAGAGCACAACTGACTGGACGGCATAGAGCACCCCAGTTCTCTTTCATGGAACTCACAGTCGTTTTAGCATATTCTCCACGTCCCTCTTAGTTGTTAGCACGGGCAAAGGCTGCCGATGCATGTACCCAGCCCGGATGTAGCCGTCCCTCCTCTCCTTTCCGTACACGGTTTTTGCAGCTAGAGACACCTGTTTCACGCACCGTTCAACTGACTAACCATGTACGGGAAACTGGAACTGACATTGACATGTCCACATAGCCATCAAGTTCGGAGCTTGACGTGTGGCTGGTGAGGGCCGGTTCGAAGGCGCCGTCCCAGGATATCAACTCCTGCACTCCCCGCGCTCTCATTTAGTCTGCGATTTCTACTGGGACGGATGCTGGGGCATCCATGGAGCGTGGGGTATCCCCGATCATTTTTGTCGCGGATGCACCTGATACGCTCAACAGCGAACTGGCGCTCTGCTCTGTCATCGCTACAGATAAATATCTGGAGCACCATTTCGCTGTGAGCATACCAGGCACTGGATTGGAGGTTCAGCATCACGATGCTCACGACTTCCCTAATGGAGAAGTCAATCATGCTGCTATGTAGTTCAAACAGTGAATAAATATGAAGCCTTGTCTGCATCTCTATGCCCAGTGAGTGACGTGGAAGTCTTGAAATGAGTAAGTGTAGAAACCGCGGCTATATCTTGATTTTTACTTGTTTCAACCTCAGATTTCCTTGTATGCTTCCTTGTATGCTGGTGAATTATAAGACATAAGATAGGCGATTGTTTCTTAGCTATCGATTTTTCGACAATATGGCGTTGTTTCAATCGACTCAGCTCGTCGAGTCGATAAAAAAGAGGTACTATTTGACCCACTTATCCGGATTGGTTCTCACAGTCAATATGGTGCCGAATGCCGAAAACAGGCTCTTTCAAACGCATTGTGAGAAAAAATGCCGACTGCCCAGCGATCTAACTTTTATGCCAAATTGTTAGGAACATATGAAGTCAAAATAAAAACAGTGGCCGTTTTGGATAACACCACTTTGAAAATTGTCGACACAGGCTAGTGGCCACAGTCCACATCGCTGGAACCACACACAAAGGCACCACCATCGGGGGCGACGTAACTCCACGACAGAAGGAAGAGAGCCAGCCGTCTCTGTCAATGTTTGCACTCGACCGACAGACGAAACTGAGGTTTAGTCGCGACCGGTTCCGCTCGTTAGACACAACAAATTTCCTTCATCACACGCCAAATGGCCCTGGACGGACCAGAAAATCCAAACAAGTTAACACGAACAAGCGAGAACAATCGATAGAATGGAGTTGTTTGGCTTCACACGCTTATCAACAACTGGAGTCGATGATTAGCCGGAATGAATACTCCTGGGTCGTTCACTTCGTTGCATGCTTTCTGGCGTTAAACGCGTCACGCCAATTAGGAATTATTCGACTTTTGAGAACATCCGCCATACTAATTCCAAAGAACCCAGTTCGGCGAGGCGTCTTGTGCCCTGCCCCTCGACTGCTGCAAAGCACATAGCAGCTGGCAGTAATGGTATCAAAAGTCGACTTTGAATACAACTTCCAAGCATTACGGCCCAACGGAACGGAGCAGTGAGCTCTTTTGCGACGCATTCGGTTGTTAAGCTCACTTGTCGCTGATCGAAATGCCATCTGGTGGCGGGGGCAGAGGGCATCAAGGTGGCGGCAAAGTTTTCTGGGGCCTGTGACGTTTCGGTTTGAGGCCAGCAATCACTTTGGGATTGTCACTGGCGCATGCTAGTTCGGCGACTGCTCAGATAATACTGTACCAGCACAATAACCACGCAAACGACGTGACATGGCCAATGCTGCGCTTCTGTCGAACTACACCGACAGAAGCTTCTGGTAAATTTCACGGACAGAGGCTCCTGGGGAACTCCACGAACCGAAATTGACGAGCGTTCACTAATCACCTCACCACGGACATCTGGCACACAATGAACTTCGATTCTACACCAAGGGTTGGCTATTTGGGCTTAGGGGCGCATCGACTGCTTCGGTCATACAGCGCCCTTCTACACCAAGGGACTGTTCTGAACGCGTGAATAGAACAACTCCGCGTGATCGGGTGCGACACGGTGAATCGTCGCCGAACGCCAGGAATATCAAGAGCACCAAGTGTGCACACCTCGGCAACGCAATTGTTCGACTTCCGGGTCCACCGGCGATAACTCAGAAAAAAAATATTGGCGCACCTAGAGCCACACACACACTCCAGAAAACGAGAACTGAAACGACCCATGTCTGATTCTAACCGAAATGAGATGCAGAAATCGCTTTCAGTCACAACGAACACGCACTAACACACGCACGGAAGAAGCTCACAAACGTCCCGTTATTTAAGTCCACATGTTCAAAGACCCATTGCTCATAGTTTCTCAGTGACTAGGTGTTGCATGGACAAGATCGCATTACGAAAATGCCGTGGCGTTGATAGTTCGCACATAGATCCCGCAGAACCTTCATCGGTGTTGGACTGAACGATTCGTAAATGTCGTCAGACATAACCAACCATTTCCATTCCGTGTCCCAAATCCGCCCACTCGTCTGTCTCTATCGCCAGTGCGTCTCCGCCTGTGCGTCCCACGCGCCCACACCCTCTCACTTACAGCTCGCCTGAATTCCTCGTCGATGAAACGTCCAAATGAGGACACACCGTCAGGGTACCGACCGACAACCGGCTCGAGATCAGGTTCCAAACCAATCAAGAATCCTGCTTATGGAGCAATACTGCAGCAACACGACATAAGCATGTATCCGGCCTGCGTCGTATCTATCGTCGTTCTGACTTTCATTCCCCACGCTCTATGCGACTTACATGGTAAATGAAACTATCATGAGGCGCCATGGATGATACACTAAGCAATACGTATAACATGCAATCTGAAGCAATGCAATTCCCAATATATTGTCAAGTACGCATGCTTTCTCAAATACGCCAGGTATGAGCATCCATTACACAAGCAAGACCATACCAAGAACCAAACAGAATAGCTTCATCTTCACCAACAACAGGCAATGCACAAAGGATGTTCGTCAGCCGAATATTAACAAACGGGAACTTTTCATTTACACTCCCAGCCGTACAAGGCTCCAAATAGGATATTCGACGAGCGTTGGCAAGTGCTACATGCGCAATACAGCCGAATATCCGTGTTCATCAGTGGCAGGTGCAATGTCTCGAGTGTTTACACCGCCACCTGTCTTTTATTGTATTGTATTGTATTGTCATGCATAGGGTGATCCACTATTTCAATGTCTATTATGCCCTGAGCTATAGGTGAAGGAGTAAAAATATAAATGTTACAATCAAAAGCATACATGCAAGGAGTCAAATGCACATATACATCAATCTCATAATAATGCAAACGTACATACATACCGAACAGTCAAATACGTAAGCAGTGTGTTTAAGACGTGGGACAACCTGGTTACCAAGCCAGCAGGTGCCGCTTAACGACGCGCGTAAAATATTGTGGTGTCATTTCAGTAAGCTCAGCTGGGAGACGGTTGTACATATCAGGCGCTCTGCACAAGAAGCGCCACTTCCCAGTTTCAGTCTTTGAGCGAGGAACATGAAACAGCTGGTCTTGCCGTGTGCTCCGCTCTCGGACTGAGCTATTCTTCATGAAACCAGATGCTAGTGTCTCTAGCTCGCCACGCGTCACGACCCGATGTGCCATGTTGAGCGTGCTGATGTCGGCAAGTTGCTGGGCAGTCAGCCATCCCAGCCTCCCTCGCAGGTCAGACACGTGATCAAATTTACGACGGTCAAATATAACTCGTACGCCAAAATTTAAGACTTTTTTTATTTTATGCATGTTGCTTCTTGTGCCATTGCCGTATACCAAAATGCAGTATCTGACATGCGAGAGGACAAGGGCCGTGACGAGTGTGGTGATCATACCTTCTGGTATGAGGTTGCGAGCCTGGGAGAGGCCGACCAGGGTGCATGTGCAGCAGCGGCTGACGTGAGACACGTAAGCGTTCCGTTGGTTGGTTATTGGTTTTACGACACATCGACCGCTGAGTCATGTAGCGTTGCCAATCTCTCACGCCGATTGGTCGCGAGCGAAGAGTAGCGACAGGTGAGACTCGAACCCACAACCTTTCGATTGTGAGACGAGCAACTTACCCCGAGACTACTCGTCCCCTGACACGTGAGCGTTCCACGACAGAGTTTGGCAGAGTGATATCCAAATGTTTGACCTCGCTACAAGGCACGAGGGATGCGTCACGGAAGGAGAATATAAAATTTGGGAGGTTGCGCAAATTTTGGCGGCTTCCAAAAACAATCAACTGAGTTTTCGTCGTGTTAACCTGGAGGGCATTCACGAGGAGCCAAACGTCCAAAGAGCTCAGAATTCCCTCCATACGGAAGCTGAGCGTTGGGAGGTCGCTTTTTTGCCGGTGACGAGCACCTGGGTGTCGTCCGCATATTGCACGACATCGCCTTCGGGTGAAAACAACGCCATGCAATTCGTGAAGACGCTGAACAGCAAAGGCTCCAGTTCCGTCCCTGGAAAAGACCCATGGTGTTGGCCCGTGGCTGCGATGCCCTTGAGCCAGTCAGTATTACCCTTTGAGTGTGACCGCGGAGGTACCACTCAAACCAGGAGGTTTCGACGGCGTACAGCCCGGAGTTTTCGCAGTAAAATGTCGTGGTCTATGATGTCAAAGCATTTGGTTAGGTCTATCAAGCGTAACAGCGAGATCTCCCCACTATCGGTAGCGGTGAGAATTCGGTCGGTGACTGATAGCAGCGCTGTTTCCGTGAAATGGTGAGGTCGGAAGCCATGCTGGGAGGCAGACAAGAGATGGTTTTGGGAGAGGTAGTGGTAGAGCTGCTTCTGCACCACCCACTCTACTACTTTGGAAATGACTGGTATGATTGAGATGGGCCGGAAAGTGGATGGGTCTGCTGCATCGCCGGACTTGTGGACGGGGTGGATAATGGAATGTTTTCAGGAATCGGATAATTCAGACTGGATGAGGGAGGCGTTGATGATGTGTAGTACGACGTCACCGATAGCTGGGAAACTCAACTTCAGCACGCGGATACAAAGGCTATCCGATCCGCGCGCTACTGAGCTGCGCATGGTGATCATAGTTGGTCGTAGTGTTAGTTAGTTAGTTATTTGGGCTTTAGGGTGTATCGACCAGGGTTGATCATTCGCGCCCACGTCGTAGTGTAGTGAAGTCAATAGGTAATAAAACAAATGCGCAGGCTCCGACACGTGGCAGGCGGCAGTTAAGGGCCGGGACTTCGCCGAGAGCAGCGATTTCGGCAGCTACCTTCGGTCCCACAGACACAAAGTAGGTGTTCAGCTCATCGCCCGATAGCTGGGGCTGGACTTTCTGGGTTGCCTTTTTGCTTGCTATGACGACCTGCGAACTACGCCAGAAGGTGTGTGCACCCTGTTCGTGTATCCGTTGTGAGATGTCGGAGCGCGTGTCGCGGCGGATGGCGGACCTGACAGCTCGGTTGAGCTCGCGATATCCCGTTGATTCCCTCTTTCCGTCACGCTGCGCTTGACGGCGGCGGGCCATGAGCGCTCTCGTGTCGGCCGTAACTGGAGGTGCAGTGCGGTTGCGGACGGTGACTTTCCGCTTTAATGCATGCAAGTCGAGAATAGGTATATACGTCGTCAAAAAGATGCGCCATTTGTGGCAGACAGTCGGATAATTATAAAATTCCCGCAATCAGTACTGTATAAATCGTAAAGAAATGATCCTATTTCAATCCGCTTCAGACATCGAGAGCGCACAACAGTTGGCTTGTATCTGCCACGGGGCACGTTTACGCGAGTAGACACATAAGAATGGAAGCAGTGACTAGACAGTGACTGACAGTGACTAGTACGGCATTCTTTAACAACGTCGCGGTTTTGAACGATGCAAACATCCAACAATGAACCTGTGGCATACGTTGATGAAGGGACAGTCTGGTACAGGGAGTAATTATGTACAAATTTCTCAAGACGCTGAGGACCACGGATGCATGCAGAGCTTCAGTGTTTTCGGATGGGATACCTCCAATAAAACTGCACTACAAAGCAGAAGCAAAAGCGTCATCGCTCCCTGTGGCTGAACTCGGGATCCCGCGATACAAATTAGCACGCATTACCTATTTGTCATGCAGAGAGGATGACAAGTGCCTGTTACTGTGCGAGGGGCACTGTAAGGTGTTCTAACCCGGGAATTCAGCCGCAATCCCCCTTCTTTGAACGAAGACTGAGAGTACTTCATGAGGAATATTGGCGTGCAAGTTCGCATAAATCAAAAGCAGACGAGCACATATAACTGCAAATGAACAAATTATAACGCGTCGTCCTAATACAAACGTTCTTATGACTTCGAAAAGTCGGGTCGGGCGGGTCGCTCGGATGAGCAGTGTATCAGATTAGGCCCCGCAATCCGTGGAGCAAACCATCCCCTTATGCGGTATTCGTGGACGGATCCCCACGGGAATATGACTCGGCTGACCGGTTGCTTGACCTTCGCTCGGTCACCTCACGAAGTGCAGTTGGTCTCCGGCCATTTGTCTAACCACACGATCTGACTACGGCGACACTGGTCACGTGAGTGTCAGGTGACCCAGGTCACCAGCCGCTCTCTGCATCACATCTCGTCACTATCAGAAGTGTCGGTGTACCAACTGACCGATGTTCTGGTTATCTTGCGTCGTCATCGAAGGGAATGCCGGAGGATTTCTTGCTGGTGGATCTAGCTAGGACAATTATGTATCGAGATCACCAGGTTACAAGAAATGACAAGTTGTTTAGACGACATGGCGAAGCAGACTCCTGCTAAATTCACATTACATGGTAATGGCTTTTCGATAACATAACTGACTTCGTTGCATGATTCACATTGCTGCGATAAATTTGAATCTTCCTCGACGTTGTCACGTTTTCAGCAGTCCAAGAAGGCGCTGGTACACGTACCTTGTGCGATATCTGTTATAAACCAACACACATTTCTCCTTCTCCTTTCTAAAACTCATGCTTTTTCTGGAAATATAATATGTTTACATTCAGTAATTCGTCACGTCATCACAATACAACAATACCACTTAGTGGATGTGTTTGTAGTACAAGTAAGTAAATAAACAAATAAACTTGGGCAACTCGCGCAACGGAGGCAACCAACAGCACCTGCCGAGCGATCAGAACCCCTGCGGAAATCAGCCTGATTCGCCAAAGCCTTCCACCAGGCCAATTCAACGCCCTTCACCTGGCCCAAGGGTGCGACATCTCCAACCGAGAATCACTGAACTTGGAAACTGAACAGGGTCACCAATCGGCATGAGGTCGACAGCCGCTTAGCCAAACCCCTCGGGGTTGAAAGGTCGGCCGTGGGCAGTTAGGCCTTGATTTTGTCGCTTCCGTTCACCACCTGTCTGGAAAATATGTGCGTCGTTGAGATTGTTGGGACGATCCTCGGATCGCGTTCGGGTCGGTGGTGAAACGCCACCGGGAGCCCGCGTTCAGATGCCACGACTGACGCCGGCGCCTGTCGACAGCGCCGCCTGATGCCTCTGCAGCTCGACGGCATTGCTTTCACCTCCGAAGAGGATGAACGGGACACGTGCTGGTCGACGGCGCTAACAAGACGCCAAGATCGGACTTCCAATTGAGCGCGGGACCCATCGGTAGGCATTTGGTGAGTACTACCCGCGGTTTATGGTCGAACGTCACATCGGCGGAAGTGATCGGCTGCCTGCTGGTGACCGGCCACGCACCGCGACCCATGATTGATGGACTGCGGCCGCTGGCTCAGACATCCGATGGCCCAGAAATTGGTCGAAGTGGTGAGCACCAGCGGCGCAACCGGCTCAGAAGTCAGCGTCACCGATCACAAGTAGCCAGAAAGTTTGCATGAACTGCTCAGCGTTATAGCAAATTGCACGGACATAACAAGCTTACTGTCTCAGTTAAAACATTTCTTCACAGTCAGCCGTTTAGAGATATGGTGTGGTGCGTTCACAGGTGTTACGGTCAGGACGGTCATGTATCATACACGTATCGGCTTACAGGTGGGCACCTCATCACAGGCTACTCAAGCGAGAACGGGACCTGGGACTAACTTCGGTCGGTCATTCTGTCGTACAATCACAATTTCATAAACGAGTGGGGGATAGAAGATACGGTTAATCTAGGCTACGGTTCGAAAAAATGATATGCCCAAGGACCAACAGCAATAATCACGTTAAAGCTAAAGCTGAGCATATATATTGCTCTTCCGGATCCGTTTACTATGACTATGACTACTATGTGCTATGACCTGATCTGGAATTATAAGAAGCAACAATTGGAGAAATGGACACACTGCATCACCGGCATCTTTTTGTTATCGCGCCATATACACGATTATATGCGATACAACTACACTACCTGGACTCATTTAATTATGTTCTATCGGAATTCTGTGAAGAAGGATCTGGAGCGTTGATGATTGGATTGCGAGTATTTGCGAGCATATCTTATTATTCGTCAGTAAAAACTAAACTTACAAATAGTAGAGCAATTCCCGTGAGATTCTCGAACCCCCGTTCCCACCGCAGACAAATCCCAAGCCCGACGGTCTGTCTATACGTTACGGTGGGACAATTGATTCATGTACTGGCGCCACTGGCACAGTCTCCTTGTATTTTTCTTCCTTCTGGATTATGGACAGCAGGTACAATGCCGATTAGAGCAGACAAATAGTACGAAAAGTACGAACGTGAGTGGCAGCGCATCTATAGCATAGCACATCCGTAGCATAGCGTGTATAGCATGTATATATGTGTGTGCACACACAAACACACACACACACACACACACACACACACACACACACACACACACACACACACACACACACACACACACACACACACACACACACACGCACGCACGCACGCACGCACGCACGCACGCACGCACGCACGCACGCACGCACGCACGCACGCACGCACGCACGCACGCACGCACGCACGCACGCACGCACGCACGCACTTCAATTTAAATTGGGTTCCTTTGCATGATTGGATTTTGGCGCAGGTCATGGATCGAGCCACACATTTCGAGGACTTGACCTCTCTCGTGTAGCCAGAGCACTCATATGCGCACCGGATGGTATGGAAAAAAATCTGACATCGACGTCGGGTGTAGATGTGCCACGACGGCCGATCTGCCAGCCCATGATCCCATGCCCCATGTCCCGCCGCGGGAACGGTCCAGGCGCCTCAGATGTCAAGCCAGACGGCTCGAGCATGCATCATACCACATCTGTGGATGGGTGGAGAGGCAGTAGTTAGCAGTCTGTGGAAACGTGGCTTTCTAACGCTAGCAAGAAAAGCGACCTGGGCCCCCGAATAGCCCGTGGAGCTGGTGGTATACGGATTTCTTTGACCGCTCCAGCTCCAACGCTGAAAAGGCCGTGCCGAACCCTGACGATACCGAATATGCTTGTTTTGGTACGGTCCATTGAGTTGGCGGACGAGTTTTCGCCGTTGAAAGCCACTTTCCAGACGCGAAGCAACTGGATGGATTCCATTTATATGATTGGATGAGCAAAGCTATCCACGGGCGAGGTGTGATTGGGTGGGACCAGAACTAACGATTAGCAACAATGACGCGGCTCAGCGGAAGCGCGACTCAGCGGGAACAAGCCACACAGCAACACGTCGCCGCCAACAACCAGCTCGTGTCAGGGCGGCGGCGGATGCCAGGGCGTGGCCACGCTGCATACCTTGTTGCCACCGCGCCGGTAGCTGTCCCACTCGTCCGCGTACCGGCCGACGGCCGAGTACTGCCGGCCGGTATCGCGCTCCTCCGAGCTGCTGCCGCTGCCGGCGCGGTACGGCCCGCCGGCGCCGTACTCGCTGCCGCCGGCCGAGTGGCAGCCGTGCGACGCGTCCTCCTGCCAGCTCTGCACGCTGAAGCCGCGCCGCAGCGCGCCGGACGACGGCCGCGCGGCGGCCGGTCGCAGCGCGACCACCGCGGCCGGCGCGCGCCGCTCGGCCGTCGTCACGCGCTCCGACTGGGCCGACGCCGAGCTACAGCGGTCCGAGCGCGGCGTGCCGCACCGGTCGGCCGCCTCCGGCCGGCACAGGTCCAGCGGCTGCGAGCTGCACCGGTTGATGCCGCGAAGGCGCGGCGCCGCCGTCGCCGGCTCGGGCGCCGACTGCTCCAGGCTGGCGTAGCCGACACCGCACGGGTCGGGCCGCCGGCACGACGCCGCCTTGCAGTCGGGCTCCCCGCAGCAGGCGGCCGCCCCCGCTGACGACGACGAGCGGTGCGCGGCGCGCGGCAGCGTCGACGCGGCGCACTGCTCCATGCCGTGCGGGATGCTGCGACACCGTTCGGGCGGGTGGCCGAGCGGCTCAGCGGCGCAGCAGCGCTCAGACAGCTGTGGGTTGGAGCGGTGGTGCGGCGCCGGCCGCTCCGGATGCGGTGGCGGCCGCGGCAGCGGCGGCGGCGGCGGCGGCGCGAACTCGCCGCTCGCCGAGTGGCCGTACGGGTGATCGTGGTCCGTGTAGCACACGTTGCACTCGCGGTAGTTGGGGTACTCAGGCAACAGCTGGGGGTACTGCGGGTACACATGGTGGTGGCACGCACTGCAGTAGTTATCACACGTGTGCTGGTGCATCATCGGCTGGTACTGCACCGGCGGCGGCGGCGGCTGGTGGTCGCGCTGGTGGTGGTCGCGCTGCTGCGCGCTGGCGTGGTGTCTGAACTGGTCCGGCTCAAACCACTCACTGGGCGGCTGCACCAGCTGCGTGCCGTGCAGCTCGCACTGCGTAATGAACGCCCAGCGGCCGCGCGGCGCGTCACCGTACCCCTCCTCGGCCATGACCCGGCCGCCGACGGCGCTGCGGCGACTGCTTGCTGCGGCAGCGGCACGCCGCTGCGCCGCGCGGCCCACCGGCGCGACCACGGCCGATCGATGACGCGTGCGACGCGCCGACACCTCTGGCTGCCCGACCGGCTGGCTCAAGACTGCCGCAGCAGCCGGACCCGGCCGCCGCCGCCGCCGCCGTGCCAATCGATGCCGCAATGCCAACAGGCGCGCCACCGACCCACGCTAATCAGCCGCGGGCGGAGCGCGGCGGCGGTGCGGGCCGCAGTCGGGGCACCCGCCCACCTGGTGACACGCCGTGTAAGACCACATCTCTGCGCCCCCCCACACACCCACAGGAGGGGCCGGCCTGCCGCCGGCTGCCGTCGCTCATGTACCGGCCGCCCGTACCAGGTGATAGAACACCGGGTCGCACCGGAATTCCGGGTGGCTGAACACGACAGAATACCGGTCAGCTCAGTACCGTGGGATACCGGTCCAACCGAGACGGCAGAATACCGGTTCGCTCAAAGTGTTAGATAACTGGATCACCTATAACGTCAGAACTCGTGATGCTCAGGACGGCAGAATGCCAGGTTATTCGACATGACATCATACAGTAACATCAGAGACGGCAGAACGTCGGGATATTCAACACAGCACACTATCGTGATAGTTATGAATGCAGCACATGGGGCAGAGAAACAGACCAGTGGCAGAGGATGGGGACAGACACGCGAAACCGGAAACCAGGTAGTCCCCGGCAGCCTCGTCGACATGACTATTTTGGGTCGGAGCCGCATGAACTGTTAATGGTTCATTAGATTGCTTCCAAGTTCTGTTTAAAACATGATCTGAGGCGGGGCTAGAGAGCTTAACAGCATCGCTACCCGAGTTGCAGGCAGCCTCCCTGCCGGGTGACGGACTCGTGAACAGTCAGTGACAGGGCGTGAGCTAACTTAACCTAACCCACAGGTACTGCTTGCTTTGAAGTCCAGCTGGAAACCGGACGGCGAGCGTGTAGGCTTCCTGAACCGTGCTGGTGTGTTGAGGACGTTAAACTAAATGTGTATGTTTCACAAATTATGTGCCTGAACTAAACTGAGATTTTCCGTCAACTTCAGCCTGGGCGATTCCAGCTGTGTCCAGAAAAAGCTCCGCTTGGCATGGACTTCCCTTCGTACAGCCACCAGAGCACTCGATCTGATCAAATCAATAAAAAGGATACATAATAATCCAGGAACCGATGGGAAGAAAAGAAGGAACCGGACAAATACGACAAGCAATATGGCCTGCACGCCAGAGTGTATGAGGTAACTTCCAACCGGAACAAGTATGCCAATCGTGACGTACATCTATTACTCCATTCGGTTACATCGATGCATGCTGTTTACTTAAGCTCACGCCTCATTTGGCGGAAATCGCATCTCGTTCGCCGTCATTGCCCTGCTTTAGTGTTCCAGAAAGCGCTGTCCTTCCGAACACATCATTCACAAATGAAGTGAATATGGAAATGTCCAATGAATGAGCACAAACGAGTCTCACTCGTGGGAAAAACCACACAGACAGCGCCGAGCAGTGGGGCCCATGCGGTGGCAGACGTCAGAAAGTTGGCACCGTTTTAAAAGGTGGGCCACTGCGCCATCCCATGCCGGGGAGGCGTGACTTTGGGCGCGCCAACACCGCCGCCCGCCCGGCCGGCCGGGTGGGTGCAGGTGCGCGCTGTGTCCAGCGTGAATCATGCTGCGCCGCAGTGGTCCCGACTGCAGCACGGCGGCACAGCCGACCCGGCCGGCCGTCATCTCCGCAGTGGCGGCGGTCTCCAGCCGCGCCTCACTGCTCTCCACAGACCTTCTCACATTACCGTTCTCTAGAGACCAGACACACCTCACCGCTCTCCACAGACCTCACATTACCGTTCTCTAGAGACCAGACACACCTCACCGCTCTCCACAGACCTCCTCACATTACCGTTCTCTAGAGACCAGACACACCTCACCGCTCTCCACAGACCTCCTCACATTACCGTTCTCTAGAGACTAGACACACCTCACCGCTCTCCACAGACCTCCTCACATTACCGTTCCCTAGAGACCAGACACACCTCACCGCTCTCCACAGACCTCACATTACCGTTCTCTAGAGACCAGACACACCTCACCGCTCTCCACAGACCTCCTCACATTACCGTTCCCTAGAGACCAGACACACCTCACCGCTCTCTACAGACCTCCTCACATTACCGTTCCCTAGAGACCAGACACACCTCACTGCTCTCCACAGACCTCCTCACACCACCGCTCCCTAGAGACCAGACACACCTCACCGCTCTCCACAGACCTCCTCACATTACCGTTCCCTAGAGACCAGACACACCTCACCGCTCTCCACAGACCTCCTCACATTACCGTTCTCTAGAGACCAGACACACCTCACCGCTCTCCACAGACCTCACATTACCGTTCTCTAGAGACCAGACACACCTCACCGCTCTCCACAGACCTCCTCACATTACCGTTCCCTAGAGACCAGACACACCTCACCGCTCTCCACAGACCTCCTCACATTACCGTTCCCTAGAGACCAGACACACCTCACTGCTCTCCACAGACCTCCTCACACCACCGCTCCCTAGAGACCAGACACACCTCACCGCTCTCCACAGACCTCCTCACATTACCGTTCCCTAGAGACCAGACACACCTCACCGCTCTCCACAGACCTCCTCACATTACCGTTCCCTAGAGACCAGACACACCTCACCGCTCTCCACAGACCTCCTCACATTACCGTTCTCTAGAGACCAGACACACCTCACTGCTTTCCACAGACCTCCTCACACCACCGCTCCCTAGAGACTCGACACACCTCACCGCTCTCCACAGACCTCCTCACATTACCGTTCTCTAGAGACCAGACACACCTCACTGCTCTCCACAGACCTCCTCACATTACTGTTCTCTAGAGACCAGACACACCTCACTGCTCTCCACAGACCTCCTCACATTACCGTTCCCTAGAGACCAGACACACCTCACCGCTCTCCACAGACCTCCTCACATTACCGTTCCCTAGAGACCAGACACACCTCACCGCTCTCCACAGACCTCCTCACATTACCGTTCTCTAGAGACCAGACACACCTCACTGCTCTCCACAGACCTCCTCACATTACCGTTCCCTAGAGACCAGACACACCTCACTGCTCTCCACAGACCTCATATCACCGCTCTCCACAACCAGCCGTGCCGAGCCGTCGCGGCCGTGACCGTCAGTACCAGCGCAATGGAGCCATCAACTACTTCACAACGGCCAAGAACGGATCAGCACGCCTACATCAGAGCAAATTTTCGGTAGATCTATGGGTGACAACGCCCACTATCTGAAGAAACTCTAGCCACAGCATGCGTAATCGCTTCGGAACGACATCGTTGTCATATATGAAATGTTTAACATAAATATGTAAACCTGACGACCGAGAGATGCTCTGAGCAGAAATCTCAGAATAATAAAGTAAAACGTAATGGAAAGGTAAAAATCCGGATTAAATCCCGTAAAATCCGTAAAATCCGGAAGGGTAAAAATCCGGAGAGTCGGCCTCTTTGTGTTCACCGCTGGCTGAAGCTGAACGGCCGTTAGTGATAAACTGCGGGCCCGTCAAGCACGGAAAATGGAGACAGATTATATCTTGTTTATCCTGAGACATTCCCGTTACCCTCACGTCGTCCCGGGATGGAAATTGGGTCCGACTCTTTGAAAGTATTTCTGAATTGAAAGCACCTCTGATATTTCAGTTGGCAGATGAACGCCGGACAGGGACGACTGCCGCATGCTTCACCTTCGTTCACGCATGGATCTTCAATGTCTGAACAGTCAATGGATCTTCAATGTCTGAACAGTCACCTATAACCATTGATACAGAATAATACGCCTCAAACACAATCCAAACTTCTTTGCCATTCGGCACCTGCACTCCTCCGTGCCAATGGACATGGTATCAGAACGAACTGCAGACACGTCACGCAATTTGACGGTCTTTGAGCGCCGGCCGGGCATTCAGGCACTAACCAGTTGCCACCCAAGTCCCGCCTGTCCGCCACCAACACACTGGCCATACCAAAGCTTTGTTTATTGTTTGTTTACTTGATGATTCACGACGCACTTTATGCACATTCCCGGCTAATGGCGTCGCCCACATTGTTTCGCTGGTGGGCCGCGGGATTGGGAAATGTTCCGAGCGGTGCGGGTGTTGAACCCGACACCTTCGGTACCCAGACCTATCAACACTTTAACCACTCAGCTATCCACGCCCTGCCATGACACAGCACCGCAACACCACGTCTGGGACGGTGGCGATCGACCAATCTGCGCAGCGCGCAGTATCGACGGATGGCGAGAAGTACAGCGGACACCGTGACATGGGCGCTGGTCGACAGAACGACGCAAGTTGGAAGCCGGCGACCGATGGGCTCCGCCGCTTACTGGATTTCAACTATTTCATTCCCATTCGTCCGTTGAAGTGATATCAATCGGGAGAGATTTGGCGGCGGCGTGGCCACACACTGGAGACCAGTCCGGTCCGGTCCGGCGTTGTCGCCGCGCTCGAGCGCGCCCGACCCACAGCACAATCCGACACTGCGCGTCCCAAGCAGATCCTTCGCCCCATTTCACCAACAATAATATCACGCAAAATATGACACCCCCTACATGATGCAATCTGCGCTAAACCTGTTTCGACAAGAACATACGTAATGTAATTGTCTGCGCTCCCATATTAGCACCAGATTATCCTGCCGCACGATTCGAGACGGCACACATGCAAGAAAACCCTTCACGAGCAACGTGCCTTAACACATGTTCACTGGCGAAAAGACAGCCGGTAACATCGCAGGTGACAATAGGTCGGAAACTACTCTCCAAATAAATTAAATACCATATTACCTGCGTGCCGAAGCGGTGTCTCGGGATGGCGGGTCGTCAAACGGTCAATGCCCGCTTGGTCCACTGAGGCCCACTGAAGACCACAGAGGCTCACTGAGGTTCATTGAGGTCCACTGAGGTCCACCGAGGCCCACTGAGGTCCACCGAGGCCCATTGAAGTCCACAGAGGCCCACTTAGGTCCACTGAGGTCCACCGAGGCCTACTGAGGTCCACTGAAGTCCACTGAATGCGGGCCCACTGGAGTAGTGGGGGTGCCGCCCGTGTCGCAGTGCCTCAACACTCGAGGGCAGTCTCGCCGAGCATCGCGTCACCCGACCACCGACAGCCGAGCTCTTTTGCTTCAGAGGGATCACTCGAATCGAGATCGATGGTCATTTCAGCGTGGCGAGATAGCGATTGGATCGGGGTTAAATTAGAAGCATGAACTGCATAATTGCGGTCGAGTGGAGCCAAGGATGCGGATAGAAACACATCGAGAAGGGATGAGTGTCGACTAGCATTGATGAAGCGTTGAGCGGCACCGACATGGCAAGCAGCTGGACCAATGTCCGTCTATCTCCGCCACCGGCACGTGGGCCCATCCTGTACTCATATTCCCCGTCGCTGTTGTCGAGGCCCACCCATGTACCCGTCTGCGCCGTCACTGGTACGGGGTTCACCCCTGCACCCGTCCGCGTCCCCACTGATACGACCCACCTCTGCACCGGTCTGCGCGCTCCATCTGTGGAAGGCTCTGCCAGATGCAGGCATTTTACTGCCCATTCCTGCCCGGCTCATTTCGAGCCCGCCCAAGCAGTTAAGTACCTGGTCAAATCCAGGCTATCAGGTCTGACGCCAGTAAGCAGGGATTTCATGAAACAATGCGGGCAGTGGCAATGGCACACACAGGCAGGACGAACAGTGACTCGCCCGACGAAAATCAGCGATCCGCATGTATATGCACAGCCAAAGCTCTTGTACACGAGGCCCTTCGTGGTCGACCGATCGTTGGAGGCAACGTCTGGAGCTGCACGTTGGACGCACGTCAAGTCCATCTGCAAGTTAAAAAGAGGGCAAAGCGACTACCGCTCGCTGTGGTCCCTCGGCGAACCGAATTAAAAATATACAATAGTTATCATAAATATGGTAGCATTTGGGGAACATTCTGGAAAATAGGTCCCTTGGTTATTGGTTTTACGACACATCGACCGTTGAGTCGTGTAGCGTCGGCAATCCTCGCGTCGATTGGTCGCGGGCAAAGAGTAGCGACAGGTGAGACCCGAACCCACAACCTTTAGATTGTGAGACGAGCAACTTACCTCTAGACTACTTGTCCCCCTGGAAGATAGGTAGTCAGACCCGAGAGCGCTCTGTAATTGAAAGCTTGTCTCTGCCAGGAATGCGCTTGTTCTAATGGTGTACAGTGAAAACACTGTTCAGATGCTGATAACTACAACATTTTCGATGCTGCTCATTTCAGTCCCGACTCGCTTCACCCAAGCGGTGGGCTTTCATTAGTCTGAAACAGCAGAAGAGCCGTAGCTCTCCAAGCAGTTGGCTTTTATCAGTCTGCAACAGCCGAAGAGCCACATCTTCACAAGATGTGGGCTTGCATCAGTCTGCAACAGCAAAAGAACCACAACTCCCTGGGAGAGGCCAATCCGTGACGCTTCACAGTGCAGACAACCTGAAATGGCCACAGCTGATGTTGGCCCGGAGGCGTTTGTGCTACAAAGCACGGTGGAAGACGGGCCTGGCTTCCCGTCTGTGTGGAAGGCCTGAAGCGCCACCTGGCCGTGTTCGGTAGGGACGCCGCAACACTTGCACATTCCAACACTGGCCCCCAGTGTGCTGGCTCCTTCAATACTGTGCGCTGCCGTTTAGTTCACACGCGCCCTGGACGGCCTCTGAAAATTACGCGCACTGGAGTATCGAATAGTTATAAATTCGCAGGGTGGATGAGTACGGCAGTGAACTCCATTTTGTGCAAATTTCATGACTTTATGTCAATATCTTTGAGGTCAAATAAGGTCAAAATATCAAAATTTCCTGTCTTTGCGTGGATTGGCTTCTCATTGTTATGGATCGCTGTGATTGTGTTTCAATGCTCCAAAATTGACATCAATGATGTTTTGGACATTACTAATGATGCAATACAGACGTTAGACGTTAGGATAGCAGTAGTAAGGAGTCAGTGCTGGTCATAGGAGACTCTCGTGTGCGACATTTAGAGCGGGTATTTTGTAAAGGTAGGAGGGACAGGAGGTGCATCACCAGGCCTGGTGCCAAGGTGAAGGACCTGGTACCTTCGGTGGCACAGGTCACCAGTGATCACCAGTTTAACACAGTCATAGTGCATGCAGGGGTAAATAACATAGGTCATACTAGGAGTGAGGAGCTTCTGAGGGAGTACAGGGCCCTTCTGGCCACCCTGAAGGGTACCAATAGAGTTATTGTAAAAGCAATTTTGCCTAGGGCTAGAGCCTCCCCTGAGTGGAGCTCTAGGGCACTGGCAGCTAACGCCAGGGTAGGAAAGCTCTGCCATGAGCTAGGTTTTACATTTGTGGACGAGTGGAGCAGGTTTTATGCATCGTGGGACCTCTATCAGAGGGATGGCTTACACTTTTCTGAGAAGGGGGTCCACGTGTTAGGCAAAGTATACGAGCATGTCCTTTAGGGAAACTAGGAAATGGGGTGGGGAGGGATGAAATTGCATTGCCAACTCAGGAATATTCCAATAGTGTCAGCCAAGGCATTAGAACGTCAAAGTCTGCAAATAGGGACAGCAGCAACAAGGGGACAGAGTTATAGTTCATCTAGTGATAAAAGAACTCCTCGATATGAAAAAGCCAAAGGTGGTTATGGAGCATTTGCTAAGTGTATGATGTTTAATGCTCAGCGTATCCGTTCCAAATTTGATGAGTTCAAGTGTTATGTTGCTGAGGAGGAACCAGATTTTGTTTGCATTACGGAGGCATGGGTCAGTGAAGAGTATTTTGGAGATAACTTACAGGACTATGAGATCCAGGGATACAATATGTTTTCGTGCAATAGGGGTCCAGCAATGAAAGGGGGTGGGGTAATGCTTTATATGAATAGCTTATTCAGTTCTCAAAAAGTAGCAGGTGGGGATAAAAATGTGTCTGTTGAGTCCATTTGGCTTGATGTCACTGTGGGAAAAGGCAACAGCAATACTCTTAGGATAGGAGCTTTCTACCGATCAGGAACCCTGCCACATTCTCAGCAACTGGAGCTTGACAAGGTGATTTGTGAGGAAATCAGTAGAAACTTTAAGAGGAAGTGCCTTATTCTCGGTGACTTTAATCTAAAAGGTTATGAAAATGCTGGTGTTGGCACCCCATCATGCAAAATGTTTAGGAAATGCCTTCAAGAGGACCTGTTCTTACACCAGTTTGTATCGGAACCCACCAGGCATGGTTCATTCTTGGACCTTGTATTCTCGGATTTAAGTGACTTGGTTCAAGACTTGACTGTAGGCGAAACTCTGGGAAAAAGTGACCATAACATAGTTAGATTCAAGGCACATGTAGGGGAAATTATCAAGGATAATTTGGTAAAGGTTCCAAATTTCAACAGAGCAGACTTTGACGGCATGAGAGCGGCTTTAAGTGCCATCTGATGGGAAGAAGAATTCTCCAATTTAAATGCCTGTGAAATGTGGGAAAGGTTCAAATCTTACTTGAAGAAAACTCAGATTAGACATCTGCCGACCGTACACCATAGTTCAGTGACATGGGATGTGACAAATGATGTTGACTTCATTGATAGTGATGTTGTTTACAATCATATCAGGAAAATAAAGCCAAATAAGGCAGCAGGACCTGATGAAATTTATGCTAGGGTGTTGCAGGAAACTGAAAAGGAACTGGCATTTCCACTTAGTATAATATTTTGTAGATCAGTTTCACATAATGAAATTCCAACCGATTGGAAAAGGGCAAATGTAGTTCCTATTTTCAAGAAAGGAGAAAGAGGGAAAGTTGAAAACTATAGGCCAATAAGTCTCACATCCCTAGTCTGCAAGGTACTCGAATCAATTATGAAGGATAGAATAGTTAGTTATCTGGAAGGTAGCAGATTGATTCAAGATACTCAACATGGGTTTAGAAAAGGACGATCGTGTCTCACAAACCTCTTGGACTTTTTGAACTTCGCCACAGAACAATTTGATCAGGGAAATCAGGTTGATGTAGCATATCTTGACTTTAGTAAGGCCTTTGACAAGGTACCCCATAAACGGTTAATGATACAGCTTCAGTCCCATGGTATTGCAGGTAGCATCTTAAAATGGGTAGAGTTGTGGCTTTCAGATAGACAGCAAAGAGTGATGCTAAATGTTACAAAGTCATCATGGCAAAATGTTCTTAGTGGAGTCCCCCAGGGGTCAGTACTAGGGCCATTACTGTTCATTATATTTGTAAATAACATTGAAAGTGGCCTAAGCAGTAAAGTTTTGAAATTTGCGGATGATTTGAAGGTCTTTAGGGCAATAACAGGTCAGGATGAGCATATCTCGCTGCAAAAAGACTTAGACGAACTTGTGAAGTGGTCCGAAGAATGGCAAATGAAATTTAACTTTGATAAGTGCAAAATCATGCATGTAGGTAAGCAGCATATGAAGGCTCCATACCTGATGGGTGGCCAAGTGCTATCAGTGACTCAACAGGAGAAGGATTTAGGTGTTATTCTAAACACAAAACTGGGGCATCAGAACAGACCAAGGAAGCCAGGAAGAAGGCACTGAGAATGCTCGGGGCAATAAATAGGAATGTATCATACAGAAGTGAGGAAGTGATCAGGAAGCTTTACTGTGCATACGTCAGGCCACATTTGGAATACTGCATCCAAGCTTGGTCTCCTAGCTATGAAAAAGATTGTTGGCTTTTAGAGAGAGTACAAAAGAGGGCTACAAAAATGGTTAATGGCATAAGCAACCTGGCATATGAGGAAAGATTGAAGAAATTGAATATGTTTTCACTTAGATATAGAAGGCTGAGAGGAGATCTCATCGAGGTCTTTAAACTTGTCAATGGTCTGGAGAGGGGATATCTTGGGGAAATGTTTGAATTGAACAGAAATGATGCAATTAGAGGTCATAAATTCAAAATTAAAGTTAACCACAGCAGAACAAGGCTAAGGCAAACTTTCTTCACCAACAGGGTAGTGGAACACTGGAACCAGCTGCCAGAAAACATCGTCAGTAGCAGCACATTGAACATCTTTAAAAACAGCATAGACAATCATTATAAGAATAGAGGGCTTGCTTTTCAGTATTACAGGGAGGGCTGATTGACAGATTTGGTGGGCAACTGGTTCAGTGTACAGAGTGCAACCAAGAAGGGCCCTTGTGGCTCATAGTTGCACTAATCGTTTATGTCTTTATGTCTTTAGACCCAACATTTGACCTCAGGTTACCTATATAACAGCACTTTATCAGATCATTACCCGCTCCAGTTATCGAAGCCGGGCCTCCCGCCCGACTACTCCGACAACAATGACAAACAGTAGTTTTCAGGATGTGTAGGGAGTAACGTGCAAGGTGGCATCAATCGCATGTTTAACAGAGTTTCTAAAAATGTACTGTTTGAACCGTAAAATATGTATACTAGCATAGTACCGTAATGCTGGCCAGTAACTATAAATACTGTGACCCCGTAAGCCAGCCGACAGGCAACTCCTGAACTGGAGCCGGCCGGTGGCTCGCCGACGTTCCGCGCCGCGGCGGCGGCTAGACGTGAGGCTAAAGTCCAATGGCCGGGCGCGTTGCGGTCATCTGCGGGGCGGGTAAATGTCACCTCACTGTTCGACACCAGGTGGCATCGCCGTGTTACATCGGAAGTGAAGCGTCATTCGACTACCAATTGGAATCGGGGCCCAAAATACGTCACTACTAGTAACCAATGGGAGAGTGACGAATTGCCTTGAGGTGTGTGCAGAGCTGTGTGCAGGTGTGTTCCAGACCCCCGCTGCGAGAGCGCCCCGGACTGTCTAGACACGCGGACGTGTCGCGTTCGGACGCCTCGATAAATTGAACATCTGTCATTCGGCACCTAAATTAGAAGTTATAGCATTTACTGTCGGCTTTGTATGAAGTTTCGTCTTTGCCGTTTAATTGTCTTTATCTGCACAATACATTAAGTGCAGCGTAATCGAACTTTCGGAGTTGTCGCGACGCGCGGTTCTACTGGACTACATCACGAGCCTACAAGAACGAACCTTCTCTACACATGGCAGTCATTTGCATTTATGAAAACATTCCAGTTGACCAAGTTTGGTTCCATTAATCTGCCCCGAATTTGGCCTGACTTGACCTCGGTGACCTAACATGACCTTGAAACTATAAAGCATAACAATATACAAGTCGCTGGTGTTGTCAAGAACACTTTCCTTTTGCCAACATACGGGAAACGCATCAGCGCAGATTTTTGTGGTTTGGCGCTTATATTTATTTACTTTAACGACCTCTATCTCGAAATATTTCCGGCTGATGTTCGTTTTTCTTACTTTAAACAATGCGCCGGTCATTTTTAAGCAGTCACGCAAACAATAGCGTACTTCGATCGGTAAAATCAGGAGCTATGTACGAAAAACCGGAGGGGTGGACGGATTTCGTCCCCCCCCCCCTCCATGGCGTGTCGATATGTTGCGTCGTTAATCATTTCCTTCCATTTCTATCCCTACTGGCTATCGCAAACAATACCTGTCGAAAACCGCAAGGAAGAAAGCTTTCAAGCTGTATTATTAAACGCGTCTTTTTATTTCATTCACTTCTTTCTCCTTTCTCTCATTCCCTCATTCTCCACTTCCTTTCACTTTTTTGTTACCTTTCATTCCTAATACTGACTAATGTACAGATTGGTGGCGACGGCAAACTATATCGAAAGAACATCTTAACGGGTACAGTCAGACTTGCGGCGGCAATCGCTGTGAAATGTCATCGAAATAGATATACACAACAAGCTGGCCGGTAAAATGCCAACACACCAAACGACCTTAAATGGACATGGATCGTGCAGTGCTGATATCAAGCCACACTTAAATTCGCACTCGTGTCAACATACTCCCGTGACCATGCTGTCCCGCACTATTCGCGTGGAAGCACAGCATGACCAGTGATAAGTGTTCTATTCGTTACCTATGCCGTCCTGTATATATACCCGGAAACCTAAAAGATCATCCACTTTGACACAGTCACTCCAGACGCAACGCTGAGTCATGGTCGTCGGCGACAGCTTGAAGTCGTTCGTTGACAATGCTGGCCATACCCCACAACACATCGACAAATAGGGTGGAGGCTGGCCAACACTGCACCGGCCAAGACTCGCCGCCTGATCGTGCTGGGTGCCGGACGACCCTGCCATGATGACGGCGACCGTGACTACGACCCTGCCATGATGACGGCGACCGTGACTACGACCCTGCCATGATGACGGTGACCGTGACTACGACCCTGCCATGATGACGGCGACCGTGACTACGACCCTGCCATGATGACGGCGACCGTGACTACGACCCTGCCATGATGACGGCACGTGACTACACCCTGCCATGATACGTGACCGTGACTACGACCCTGCCATGATGACGGCGACCGTGATCGACCTGCCATGATGACGGTGACCGTGACTACGACCCTGCCATGATGACGGCGACCGTGACTACGACCCTGCCATGATGACGGTGACCGTGACTACGACCCTGCCATGATGACGGCGACCGTGACTACGACCTGCCATGATGACGGTGACCGTGACTACGACCCTGCCATGATGACGGTGACCGTGACTACGACCCTGCCATGATGACGGTGACCGTGACTACGACCCTGCCATGATGACGGTGACCGTGACTACGACCCTGCCATGATGACGGTGACCGTGACTACGACCCTGCCATGATGACGGCGACCGTGACTACGACCCTGCCATGATGACGGTGACCGTGACTACGACCCTGCCATGATGACGGTGACCGTGACTACGACCCTGCCATGATGACGGTGACCGTGACTACGACCCTGCCATGATGGTGACCGTGACTAGACCCTGCCATGATGACGGTGACCGTGACTACGACCCTGCCATGATGACGGTGACCGTGACTACGACCCTGCCATGATGACGGTGACCGTGACTACGACCCTGCCATGTGCCGGCGACCGTGACTACGACCCTGCCATGATGACGGTGACCGTGACTACGACCCTGCCATGATGACGGGAGCGTGACACGACCCTGCCTGATGACCGTGACTACGACCCTGCCATGATGACGGTGACCGTGACGACCCTGCCTGCGGTGCCGTGACGACCCTGCCATGATGACGGTGACCGTGACTACGACCCTGCTGCGTGCCGGACGACCTTGCCGTGACGACGACCCTGCCATAAAGGCAGCAACCGTAACGATGACCCTGCTGGGTGCCGTACGACACTGCCATGACGACGGCGACCGTGACGACGACCGTGCTTGGTGCCGGACGACCCTGTCACTTCCGCTCAGAGTTCTGGGCGGTCGATAAAAATCGGCAATTACATGCTGTGATGTGGAGCCGCACTGTGCCCAGGCTGCAGTATTATGCTTTGCTGTACCTGGGTTGCGCTGTTGTTTTCCGCCGTTTCTGGGTTGTGCGCTACTCACAGCGTGCTGTCGTGCTGTGCTGCTACACTGTGACAGCACGGCACGGGCCATGCTGTTGGGCCGTGCTGTGTGGATACCACGACTACGCAAGCTCCACGCCAAGCCGGGCTCACACCGGTCGACAGTCTGCTGGCTACTGTTGGATGCTGTTGTGTCGTGCTATGGGGGGGGGGGGGTATCGATTAACAATGGTAGCCAACGGGCCCAGCAGCCGGCCGCTCGCTGTAGCACACGAGCCATTGTCTGCCACGGGTCCTCGGTAGGCGGCATATCGCTGTGACACGAGCCATAATCTGCCACCGGTCCTCGGTAGGCGGCCTCTCGCTGTGACACGAGCCATAATATGGCACCGATCCTCTGTAGGCGGCATATCGCTGTGACACGAACCATAATCTACCACCGGTCCTCGGTAGGTGGCCTATAGCTGTGACACGAGCCATAATCTGCCACCGATCCTCTGTAGGCGGCATATCGCTGTGACACGAACCATAATCTCCCACAGCAGACAGCTCTCATCGTAATAAATGCTTGCCTTTGGTGGAAAATACAATCAGCTATATTAGCAGTAGGTCCCACCACCATACAGCACCGCCAGCGGCACCAGGCGAGGGCAACAGGCAGGCTGTGGGCTTCAGTAGCGCGGCCACCTGGGCACCTTATGACATAATCACTCGCGAGGCGGGGTGGATCCCTGAAGATGCAGTCTGTGGGGCTTCAGTATCGTGGCCGCCTTATGGAATAATCCTTCACAAGCGGGCTGGGAGAGGCCATAGATGTGACCACGAGAGACCAGGTGTGACTACGAGATAACACGGAACGGCAATGGGTGTTACCACGAGACAACATGGAGCGGCCATGGGTGTAATCACGGGATACCACGGAGCGGCGATGGGTGTAACTACGAGAGACCACGGAGCGGCCATGGGTGTGACCACGGGAGACCAGGGGAGCAGCCGTGGGTGTGTAGCGGAGGCAGGTGGACAGTGGCGGATGGCGGAGGCCGGAGGAGAGCCAGGTGCCGTCCGCAAATAACGCCGACGGCTGGACGAGTTACGCCGCCATCAATAGCGGAGCCGATTCACCGAAAAACACGGTTCGGCGGCCGTGAGCGGCCACTTCGCGACCACCTGCCGGACCTGCGAACTGGCGTCATGCAGCCGACACCCGAGACCACCCGCAGCACTCGGGCAACGTAACACGCTGCCGCGCCACACAGCTCGCCGTCACACCTGAGGTACCAGTCCCGTCACATCCGAACATGGGGGACGTGTTGCCTAGTGGTAAGTTGCCCGTCTCACAATCGAAAGGTTGTGGGTTCGAGTCTCACCTGTCGCTATTCTTCGCCCGCGACCAATCTGCGTGAGACTGGCGACGCTACATGACTCAACGGTCCATGGGTCGTAAAAACCAATAACCAACCAACACCCGAACCTGTTCACCTCTCCTTCATTCGTCCCTCGACGTCATATCGTTTTGTATTGCATTGTAATACATCGTCCTGTATTGTATTGCATTGTATTATGAGTCATCCGGTCGGTTCACAAAACGCAGGCTGCCGTCAAGTATAACACACCCCATAGCTAAGATAGCACGAGCCAATAACGTAATAACGTAGGAGGATATTGATGAAAATGGCGCAACCGGTGGGAATAATAGGACGATTACGGTGTGAAAATACACATTGAGGAAAAATGTCGTAAGGGTGTAAGTGCCACGCTTGGTGCACAACTTCAGCACCCGGGAGGTGTACAGTAGACAGGTTCACATTTCAACTCTTTTTTTCGAAGATAACTTCATCTCGCAAAATTTCCCATTATTTGATTCATTTGAAGTCCATTGGTGTTGGTTTTAGCAGGATCGATCAATATCTTTGGGTGCCGCATCGACCCTAAAGTTTGCATGTTCGGACTTCCAAATCGATCTTTTTTGGTCGCAAATCCGGCGGTTTTCCACTCTGGTATCTCATCATCAGGCAACATTCTGCAGACTTACCAACTTGCGACGTCACTGTCACCATATGGTGCAAATTATGAGGAATGAAGGAGTCCTGAGTATGGCCAAAGAAGTCTTCAGAGTTGACCATACTTAGGTACTTTTTGACCATTTTTGTAAGGTTTGAGGTGATGAAGTGCTGAATGGGTAGGAATGAACAGATGAGATCGCCATGATGCCGCATCATCCTGAAAATGATGGCTCCAAAATTGACTCCAAAAATCATCCCTCAAAAATATTTTCCTGACCCACGAAGGAAATTATCACAAGATGCCTTGTAAAATATACCATATGTTAAAGAACCTGGGCCAGTATTTCAAAATACTATCCCAGGTTCGTCAACTCTTCCTACCTTGCTTTTATCAGCCTGCGACGTTTCCATGGTGATGCACGCTCACTGAAAATCCAGTTATGAAACACTTTTGAAACACAAAAGCCTCAAAAGTGCTCTGTCAATGCCAATGCCAAGGAAAGGAACAGCTGTTGCTGGCTGGAACTTCACACAACAGGGACTGATGCTCGTTTCCCATTAATAACTAACCTACTCGATTTTTGACTGAAGGCTGTCGCCACGGTGCTCTTCGGACCATCCACAGGGCCAACGGACAAGAAATTCGAGGACGTCAAGGCCAGGTATGAACATATCGTTTGTCTACTTCATTTCGTTGGCTCCTTAAAAAGCAGCTGGTTCAAATAGTTTGCACGCTGCCATGATCAACTTAACAACCGGATCTTGCCATTCTTATTACCTCAAGTAGAGACCAATATGCATATGTGTGGGCCTTCAATATGTGCATTCCAGACCCCGTTAATTGTTTTACAGGTGGTCGCAACTGGACGTCACCAACCACGCCACGTTGTCGGTGGAAGACCCGTGGCTGCTTGAGGTCAGAACCGCCGTGGTGGAATACCTGACGTCGCTGCTGAACGCCAACGCGGGCTTCGACAGAGTAGACTACAGGGAGTTGGCGGAACTATCTCTGATCGCCTTGGGCGCCCAGCCTCCAAGAGGGGAGAGGTTCAGCCGCCCTCGAGTCTACCACCAGGATGGCGAAGTCTACCATCAGGATACCAGTCTACCACGCTGGATGTCGAAGGTGAGAGCTGGGGAGTTGGATGGAATCGTATCGATACTACCACAAAACAAAATGCAGTCATTGGCCGCAACTCTAGGGATCAACTACGGGTGCAAATTTTATTAAATTGTGTACGGTCGTTCACATGGCGTTAAGTGCGACGCGCATTATGGCGAGGTACGATGTTTGATTTTCCTCTGAAATGCTATATCACTGTGGAGTTTTTGGTTGTTTCAGATGCTTTTCTTCAAGATGTACATATTCTCGGACCAGCTGGGCTACGACAAAGTGATCGTGGCGAAACTGGAGAGGACGGCTCAGTTCCTTCTCGTGTTGTATATGAATGCCTGGTTCCCGCGCCTGTGGCGGCTGACGCTTTCGCCAATGACCTCCGCCTGTACCATGACCTGGTGCGCTACAGGTCTGTGGACGGTGAGGTGGCGGACGCAGCCCTCGGCGTCATGCGGAGGCACATGTGGTACCTCAGACCACCACTCGTGATGTTCAGTATCCGTAGTGGTCTTGTGACCAGTGTTGAGAAGGCGGAGATGTGCACGAGACTGCTGGCGACGCCGCGTCTCCGTGGTCGGTGGCTTGGGGAGGACGTGCCCGTAGTATGCCTGGATGAGAGCACGCGACTGTCGGATCTCGTTGACGAGACCTCATGGCTCCTTTTTGAGTTGATCGGTCCGTCCACGCACGCCTGGCTGAAGCGGCCGCCACAGCAGTGGTGCGAGGACGACGACTACGTGAAA
>JAOTOL010001604.1:317500-397500 GCA_034440575.1 Imbricaverruca yamaguchii
TGTTCTCGTCTCAATGACCACGAGGAACATCACCAGCTGACGGGTGTTCTCGCCTCAACGGCCACGCTCCATGCGCATTAATGTTTACTCCGTCCATCTTGTCCCGCTCGTTGATTGTCCCAGATAATTTAAATGTCGGTCGGGATGCCTACCGCCATATTTTATGTGGGCCACGCATGATCTCTGTGGCAATCGTTTTTGTTATCAACAGCTTTTTGTCCTGGAAAGGGGAGAGGGCGGCTGAAGCTCGAGGATATACATGCTCCGTGAATGTTTTACCGCCATGGGTATTACACATGAACACGAGATAACAATTGCTGGAGAGTCACGCCGGCTGGCTCACCTGATGAACGACTCTCGCAGAGCACAGTATATCGTCCCTGGGCTTCACCATACAGGTATAAGAACGACCGTCGAATGGCAGATTAGACCGCCACTGAGGTCGACCGAACAGGTATAAGGAGGACACTGGCGGGGCAGACATCATCCCTGAGTTCCACCATACATGTATAAGGACGACCATCGCGTGGCAGATTAGACCGCCACGGAGGTCGACCGAACAGGTATAAGGAGGACACTGGCGGGGCAGATATCATCCCTGAGTTCCACCATACATGTATAAGGACGACCCTCGCGGGCCAGATTGTATCGACGAGTGTAGAAAAAGCACCGGGAGCCAATGACAATTTTCCTCACGATGGACGGGAATATTTTGTGAGGAAGAGTGAGACGGGAAATTTCCCAAGTCAAATAATTTGGCCACGAGGTCAACTTTGCAAATTCGCTACTGACGGAATCAAATGACATTTTCGATCTATTAATATATGTAGCTTACCAGCAATGACGAACAGAGACATTCGCACCTACTGGTGTCTCCTGAACCAAAATGAACATGAACAACAGCATGCATATGCATTTCATTAATGGAACACTGAACGCATGCTATTACTATTAACAGATAGTCTGCATTGGCGGACGACAATGGCCTCAATGCTCCCGGTCACGCGCCACCTGATGTTACGCGAATTCCCACCGCGTGGCTGCACATCAGGAGACTACAACGCGCGACGCGCTCGGCACGGGTCGGTGAGCCATCGAAGCCATCACGGCAGTGTTTCGCAGGCTGAGCATCTTGCACATATTCTTTGTTGGCGCTAAAGCAGTTTTTAATAGCTATACCGCACAATTACAGAAGAAATCAACACACCTGATCTGATTGCAAAAACAGAAGCACACAAAACAAAATAGCCTGTGTTCTCCAGACGGATTTCGCGGCGACGCTAAAAATTTCACGCAAGGTGCCTTCGGTTTCTCTACTGTGCACCAGCTACATCAAAGACAACAACGAATCAGCGACGTAGTGCTCGGTCTCCAGGCTGCTAAAGCAAGTACTGTTCATTCGCTCTAAGCCTGCATTCGATAAATAACGAGACAGCCACGTGCCGAAACAAACAAAGGTGATTCTTAAGTTGGTGTGGGGGCAGTCTTGAAGTAACTTGCTCAATGCAACACTGTGGAAATAGATATTGCAAGCATCACATTATTTCAAAGCTGGTCAGTCAGCAACCCTATGCGCTTCACAGGCTGCTACACCCAGTGCCGCAACGTCCGCAACCCCCAATTCAAAGTAACGCTTTGCTTTGCAAGACTTTCTCACTCGTTCACCTCGAGTCCTGAACGAACTTCCCAGCCAGGTCATTTGGACGAGTAGTCTAGGGGTAAGTCTCTCGTCTCACAATCGAGATATTGTGAGTTGGAGTCTCACCTGTCGCTACTCTTCGCTCGCTTCCAATCGGCGTGAAAAATTGGCGGCGCTACAGACTCAACGGTCAACGTATCGTGGAGCCAATAACCACCACCACCGGCCAGGTCATGAGCCAAATTTCACTCCGTGATCCAGCCAGCTTCGCCAGCGCCGGCATCATGTACGTCATCAGCTCTGACACATGGCAGGCTAGAGGTGGGCCCATCATTCCTCTGACACCGAGCCCGGTATCCTCGATCGCCAAAGCCTCCCAGTGCCCCATCACGGATCGACCCACCTGGCAGCCTCAACGACCGGATCTTGCCGACAGACGCGATTCGAAGCCACTTCCACATTGCTGCATGACCAACGCAGTCGACACGCCCCTAAATTCCTTCCGAAGGCACTTCCACCAAATGTCTCAAGAGTCGGTCAGATTGAACCTTCGAGCGTTCCCCGGGACAGGGAAGTCAAGAGTCTCAGCGGTCCACGAACACCGTGTGCTGCAAGTTCCAACGAGCTAAAAACTATCGTCCTGAAAAACTCAACGGAAAATGCGCCACGTGTGCGGACTGTGGCATGAAGTCTCCTAGCTCATAATCCAGTCTATACCAGAAGGCATTCTTTTGTTTCATAGGGTGAAGCTGACAAAATGCCATTTCTTTATGGGAACACCCGGTTCTTATGGCGTGTACTGAACCTGATGCAAGACATGTCCCATCCATAGCTTTGCCCGGTTGTCAGGCTCAGCCCGTACAGGCTTGGCAGGCTGTACGTCAAGGGGAAGAAATCAACTGACCCAGGAGCACAATGCTAAGTTATTGTGCCTTGACAATTTTCCCTGTGCTGATCTGCGACCATGGAAATGGAAACCTCGCCAATTGAAAGCATTCTACAACACGAAACTAATAATGGCATCCTTTCATAACACACCGAGCCTTCAATGCAGCCACCTGAGAAAACCAATTAAACGAAAGAGGCGACTTTCTGAAAAAAAAGAGAAGAGGCTTCGGCATAAGGTATACAGCGTGGACCCCAAATTTGCTGGAATGCATTACGTTATCGATTGAATATCCATAAATGATTCAAATAATACCTGCAATGCTTGAAAATGTAAATACTGGAAATAGTATTGTTTGTGGAGCTTGCACAGTTGCAATCGATTCAATTTACGGCTTAAAGGTGCCCGAAATGCAAGCTGTCGACCAGACAACTTCAGTAGGAGGAAAGATTCCGACGAGCCAATTGAATCACCCTTTTGCCACAAAAAGACAGACGTCAATCGCCCTTCTGATAACGAAAAATGCATTTACGATCCTCTGAATGATTTAATTCCCTTTGTGCTTCCACTGAAAAATACAACTAAACCACAAAAAGCTTCACGCCTTGCTTCCATGTCATTTCTGGTACGGTTATGCCTCATCGTATATGGTTACTTCGTTCAACTCGTGCAGTCAGTGAATACCTCCTATACCACAATTGCGCTAGGGCCATTCAGAGCTAACATGTAAACATGTGTGGCGAATGATCAGAGGATTTAGTTGGCTAGTAATTCACTGAGGCGCGCTTGCGTGAAAGGGAGAAGATTAATCTCAGGTATTTACCTATGATTGAAAGCTATGCGAGATCTGCGTAGTGCTCGTCTATCGGGATAGAAAAGTGATGGGAAAGTGGCACGTTGAACACAGGCAGCAATCAAAAGATTGCAATATTTTATTTCGCCTTGTCTCCGAATATAGCCGTCCATTGCGTTATCTATCTTTATCCCTGGCCTGGTAATTACGAAAAACCAAACTCCATCAAAAAATTAATTATCCGTATATGCTGTGACCTTGGATTGAAGGTATAACCAGTTCCAGCAAGCTTAGACCGATTTCAACCACGTCACGTCGTCACGCCGTCAGTACCCGTATTAACCACATTCACCCACCCTAGCCAGAGTATCTACATACTGAGCTGACATACGTGTAAAGTCACGCTTAAGGCGTTTTTAGCCACAGTAGCACACGCGAACTCTCCGGTTTTCGTTAACACGAATTATAGCATTGCTTCGCACCCGTTGTGCTCCGACTACAGCTAAGCACCCAAACCGTCACCCCGGGTAACCACTACCTCCACGTTCCCATCTCTGTGGGCCTTCCATTGAGTCTTCCATCTATGTGGGCCATCCAGCGACGGTATCCCGTCTTCGTCGGACGCCTGGCGAGGGGCCCCTTATATGTGCCTCCGTGACAACCTGCCCTCCGTGCGTGCCGCCTAGTGACAGCATACAATCTGTGTGGGCCACTAGTGACAGTCTCCCACCCATAAGGGCCTATGGGCCGTCCAGTGGCAGTATCCCATCCTGTGGTTCATCCAATGACAGTCTCCCGCCAACGTGGACCATCAAGTGAGTATACCACGTATGCAGACCGCCCAGTGTGCAGTCTCTGTGTGCCATCCAATGACGGCCTCCCGTCTATGTGAACCACCCAGTGACAATAGTCTATGCATGCAGACCGCCCAGTGACAATCTCCCGTCTTTGTGTCATCCAATGACGGCCTCCCGTCTATGTAAACCACCCAGTAACAGTATTCTACATATGTATGCGGGCCGCCCAGCGACAGTCTCTCGTCTCTGTGTGCAATCCAATGACGGTCTCATCTCTGGGGGCGTACGCAACTTTCCGCCCATGTTCCAATTGCAGTCGAGTTGAAACTCGACTGCCCCTTACTGCCGGAACAAGAGCCAGGCGCCAGAGGAAACGCCCGCAGGTTGGTGGGCAGTCTAGGACCGGCGGTGCCAGTCTCTACGTCACGGTCAGCTCAGGGCACCCGGCGGCGGGTTACGATCGGGAGGCGTACCATGCTGGCTCACGACGGCCAGTACTGTACGTACTGCGCATGGCTCTGACAAGAGTCCCGGGCGACGCCATACGACGCTGGAGATCGGTCCAGGGCGGCGTCACACCGCACTGGGAACAGGCCCAGGGTGGCGTCATACCGCACTGGGGACAGGCCCAGGCGGCGCCATATCTCACCCGAGACACGGCCTGAGGCGGCGCCATATCTCACCGGGGACCCAGCCCACGGCGGCGCCATATTCCACCCGATATCCGACCCAGTGCAGCACCAAATATCACCGGGGTCCCGGTCCAGGGCGGCGCCACATCTGGCCCGGGACATGGCTCGGGGCATGCCGTCGACGCGGCAAAGGCGACCGTCCGGTGACACGGCGGAACAATCGATGTGCGGCTGATTGCCGGCCGTCCATGCACTCTGCTGGGAGCGGCGCACCGGCCGCCGACACATCTCATCGCATCGTTGTCCCGCCGTAGCGCCGGCGTATCGACCGCGCGCCGGCTGCCCGCCACCCAGATCCGAGCACGAAAAGTGCGCCATCGCATGGCTGAACAAATTACGTCACGTCACTGCAACACATCGAACAGCACTAAACGGAAGACACTCCGGCGAAGTTCAATTTATCGGAGTGAGCCATTTAGTCGCCGCTCGATGAATGCCTGGTCACCTGCGCACCAGCACAGCGAAGCGGCGGCGGTTTTGTCACCGACCGACGCCGCCGGGGTCTCCCGCAGACGGGCGCCGGCACATCTGCAGTCATATTTTCCGGTCGGCCAACTAATGTCGTTGCTGTCGGCCGCATTGTGCCCCGACGCCGGCGCTAAGTGTCCGAAACCGTTTGACTGCGGTTGGCCGTCGCGTCCGACCGGCGCGGGCAGATGACTGTGCTCCCGGGAGACGCCGTCGACGTCGTTGATGTCGACGACGACGGCTGCCGCCCATGCGCACCAGCAATTACAACCAGGGTCGCCAACAGTCCCGCGCCTAGAACGCATTGCATCAGCTGGAAAATTATCAGTTTGTTAGGTATTTGTGTTTCTGGGCGTTTTGACTACTATGGTCACATTGCGGCCACAACTCACACGGTCGTCAAAATGCGGCTATAAGCCGTACCATGCTTCGCATCATGGACACCGTCCACATCGCTTTACTCTGCTACAGAGCTTCCATGCGATGCGTATGAGTGATGACCGGGCAGTTAGCACCTCTGACGTGGATATGAATATGCTTCATCATCCATCGTGTGCGTATTTCTGGTGAAAGTTATGCGCAATGGGTTCGACATTTCATCGACGTCCTTATCGTCGTCGAATCGGAAGCGAAATCGGTGAGTTTCAATCGTCGCGCGGCCGACGGCACCCGCTCTCCGACGGCAGTCCTCAGTAGCTGCTGCAGACAATTTGTTCATCGTTGCAGACCACGGCATTCCTCAGTCTGTCCTCACAGTCGCAGCAGCTCACAGCCCGTTCGTCCACAGTCCCCAGTCCAGGCAGTGCGTGCGCCGCCACCGCAGTCCTTCCGTCGGCCGCCGGCCGTTTCAGGCTCGCTGGCATAGCCGAAGCGGAGCCCAGTCGCCGCCGTATCCGCCGGCGATCCATCACACTGCGTTCGGCTCCCAGCGACACTTACGGCCATTACGGACAGCCGGTGGCCGGGTCGTGATTGGCGCTGTGTGCCAACGAAGGGCGCCTACACCACGGTCGGCAAACGTGTCGCAGCACGGGCAACACGCCTCGCCGACGGCAGGCGTGCCGCGCCAATTATACACCTCCAGTGGCGAAGTGAACTCTGCAAGCAGTCAACCCGGCATACAAATGGATAAAAAAAATATCATGTGGATGACCCGATCAGTCGCGACCCGACTGGATCCATTCGATCCGATCCGATCAGACGCGACCCGACCCAATCATATCCGATCCGATCTGATCCGATCCGATCCGATCCGATCCGATCCGATCCGATCCGATCCGATCCGATCCGATCCGACCCGACCCGACCCGACCCGACCCGACCCGACCCGACCCGACCCGACCCGGTCCGATCCGATCAAACCAGACCCGACACGACTGTGAAGGGCTTGATAAGTACCTTAGTAACGATGTACGCTAAAATAATGAGAAAAAACACGCATTTGTAGTTTCATTGACTATGAATTGCATATTTTGAATTGCGACATTCCGGGTATGTCTCCTTTTCCTCTATACCATTTGATATGGAGACACGTTTTCGAATTTTGTCGCTATTATCCGATGATGTATTTCTTCCAAGCAGCGTTTCCAGCTAGGAATATGATTATCACTCGTGGCGTTTCACAGCCATTCCTCTGCGATGACGATATTTGATGGGATGCTACATTTTTTTAGGTCGTCTTACTGACATCGACTTGATCCATTGATAGTATGATGATAAGCTGTAGACAAATGAAAAGCCAGCTCATAGCCAGCATACTTTACTTAAACACATACATCCTCGAGTCTCAAGCCATACACTCGTCCTTCAGCATATGCACCCGTGCTTCAGTTAATACACCCGTCGCCCAGCTGATGTAGCTGTCTTTTTGCTCGGCGATCAGCATGCTCGTTATCCAGTCCGTACCCAGCTCATACCGTGGCACCACGAACACACACCCATCACCGAGCCGAGTGGCGATTCACGCGTCCCCAAGCCGAACGGGCAGCATAACAAAATGGCCTCTTCCCTCCGCAGACAGAGTGCATTTGTATCACGTGACATTGCTTCGGCTACTGTATGATACGTAAAACGTTCTGCACTTTCTGCCTATGAGCAGCGACGATTTGCAAGATATCAGCTGAATATGGTTAGGTAGGAACTTTCGACAGTGTTGCAATTACGCCTGACACAGAGAGATGAGTTACACCTGAACTTCGGCGCAGAAAGTGAGCGAGCAATTTGTTTACGTCTCATACCAGCCAAAATATAAAACCATCCTTCAGCGACGCGTGTCAAGTAAGAACTCAGGGTGAGGCAAGCTGAAGGTAGAAGATATCCTACCATCGACTTTGAAATTTCGTTTTATCACATAAATACTCTGAACGAATCCAGCCAGACTGAGTGATGTAGAAAGTGCTATTTTTGTTCATTTCAGAGATCAACTTTCCATGTTGGCTGAGGAGACTTGATGGAAACGGAAGGCAGGATGCAGCGCCACAGAAGCTGAACCCAACGCCCGATCGCTGAATTCCATCTCAACGACAGAACCTTAGCGGCAAGTGCCAACGATGATTCAACAAGCACCATTGTGAAAAGGAGTAGTATATCTTATAGACCACCAGCATGACTCTGACCCTCCAATCCTGGCTTAATTGAAAGCGCAGCCGATTCGAGCTTTGCATCGACCTTGCTACGGCTGGAGGCCAATTCTGGACAATGATCCACTGACCGAGATATCAGGCGGCCGGGCGCTGGCTGAGAGCACACTTATTTCAAGTAGGGAGCATCCAGCACCCGGATCGAGGCAATAAACGGCGGAAGTGTCGTGCATATCGACTTTGGTATCCAATCCGCTCGAATGAATGCAGCGGTATTATGCAATTGTTAATTTTGACTGGAAATCAACACTGACTAGAATCTTGATTCGACCTGCCGGAACAAAATATTGACTTCCCAGGTTGATTTGCGTGAAACATGCTGATCTTCAACAGCAGCTATTAATGCCAGTCTCACTACAACGATTCGTATTGCTTACGTTGAGGTAAAAATGTAAATAATTGCTAGCAACTAGTTAGATGTTATACCTGAGCTAGTATAATTTTGTGTTCAATTTCAATGTCACGTGCACCCACGTTATCGACTTCCTTGAACTTCGCATATGGCCCTGACGTCTTGACCTGATACCCTCTACTCTAGAGATGACAAATACAACCCGGATCTGGCATGCACAATTTTTTTCTTTCGAAATTGCACAATGCAAATGTCTTGAAATGTATAGTTTCTGACGCATCGAGAATCAAATAGGCAATAATTCCTTAGCTCGGTTTATCTGTTTTGTTAGATAATATAACCCTATCGGTGGCAGCCTTCTTCGCCGGAGGGCCTGTTTGGGCCGAAGTCAGAGTAGCAGCTTTCCTTCGCCGGAAGGCCTGATTAGGTCGGGGTCAGGGCAGAAGCTTTCCTTCGCCGGAGGGCCTGTTTGTGCTGGAGTCAGGATGACAGCCCTGCTTGGGCCAAGGCCAGTTTTCTTACCTTCGCCACAGATATATCAGTTAAACGACGCAGGTCCACAAACCTGCGGCCACACATTCGCCGGCTGTGCTGCATCCAATTGCTGCCTGACCAAGCACTCAAGTCGAAACATCTCGTTTGTGCTGAGCTTACCTGGAACGAAGGAAACACGCGCTCAGCAATGACCACGATGCTCGCTGGCCTGACCACCGAGCGCTCCATAAAATGTCATAGAAAAGCATGCCCGGCTAGGAAAGTGCACACCCGCCATATATCGAACGGGCAGCAGGTGCGATTGGTGAAATGACGGGGAAATACCGATCAATTGTGTGCAACTTGCAGGCACCATCATTGTACAGACAAATTCACGCGCATATGTTCACACTCAAGATTTGTGAAGTGGCGGCAAAGGTGGCTAGATCTACACCTGCACTGCACGAGGGTATAAATGCGCCACGTGATTGATTGATTGATTATTTGGGCTTAAGGGCGCGTGGAATGCGCCACGTGAAGTGAACACACATAATTAATATCTGGTGCTCGTGGTGATATGGAATAGTTGGGACTAATTGGTCCCAACGGAACTGGACGACGGACGACTCGCAATCTCGCATCGCATCACATACCTAAGAAGTAGAAATTACGCTAGGTACACAGTCAGAGATAAAGCCAATACGTCCGACACTAGAAGATAGGGAGTGCAAGAGTCAAACTGAAAATTGATGAAATGCCCAGTGAAATGATTACGGTATTTTTAAAGGATACGGAAATATGGATGGGCTTAAATTCATATTATCTTTTAAGAAATTCGTGTACACTTGAGGGTATTCATAGAAAACTGAGCAGGGGCGGTCCGCCCACCAAGGCACTTAACACTCGCACGTCCGGCGGTTCGCATCAACTTCGCATGTCCGGGGGGGGGGGGCAGATGTCTGCCCCCCTAAAACCGCGCTGGATATCTGGTGTCAGGCTCTATCGGAAGTGTTTCGGTCATTTTTTTTCGCTCAGGTCAATATTCAGGTCACTGGGTCATCATAGGTCAAATTCAACCAGATCGGGTGGGACTCTCAGATATTGACACATATATCAGGGCCTGTAACAGATAGAAACAAACGGCGAACGCTATTCGACAGTCCCTGAAATGTGCTATCAACAATAAGCGGTGTGATTTAAGGTCAGGTCAACCGAAACTATGACCTCAGGTCGAGGTCACGAAGTAGCCTAGGGAGGGCATGTAATGTATCAATCATCACGTCTTGGCGATACAAGCACAATGACGGTAATGTCAGCATTCTAGCTCAATGCAGTGCGATATAATGCGTAGAAATATGCCAGTGATCTCAGGTGACCTCAGATGACCTTGGTGAGGTCACTGAGCGAAAATGTCCGCAGTAACATTGAGCATAGCTTCCAACTACATGCCACAACCGTTGTAAGATCATTCCGAAAGCAAATATGTAACCAGGAAACATTTGTATATTTTACCATAGCCCTATAATGGAGAAGCGATGGCCGCGACCTGACATCAGGTCAATGCTACGAACAAAATATATGATGGTCCCTGATGAGGTCATGAGGTGTTATAAGTTTGAAATAAAACGCCAATTATTGTGAAAGTTATGCCACCTAGAACTCAGAATGTAGTTGGGTCACTTCGCCTGACCTGGTGGCCTGACCTAAGATGATCCAGGGTTAAAATGTATGAGGATATGCGGAAAAGACTAATGAGCAGCTATGCGAGCTTTGGCCTTGCTAACTCGATTAGTATGGCGGCAAATTAGGAAAAACCGCAGGGGGAGCAGATATCTGCCCCAGGGACATGCGCGTGCTAAGGCAGTTCCCCACCTCAGTAGAGCTGAAATATTTATTATGCTATTTTCGAACATAACGATGCTCTTATCCGTCGGAAAATTACAAAGTAAAAAGTTGAGATGAAACGTTCATTGGTGATTCACAATTATCGTGAAAATATAAGTTAAGATTTACATATTCAATTTGGAACAGCTCTATCGTTAATCTGACATACGCATGAGTGAGAAAAGCCTCAATCCAAATATCCCGTATTCTGCGCTTTCGTTTCATACGAAGCGCAGGGTACGTAGCCTTCGCAACATGAATTAAAACGTTTCTGTGGAGTGCATTGTACCGTCAGAGGAAATTGTGTGCATGTCGACTTTCGGGCTAAATCGGAACATGCCTCACACAAAACGTTTCCATTAATTCATGAAATTAAGGAATTGTGTGACGTTGTGGAGTTGGAGTTTCCTACTTGCATAGATGGGTAGGAAAGGTGAGAAATTCTGCTCAACTAAGCGTTCAGGAACGGTGGACTAAGACTGGGCTTTGATGTGGTCCTTCTCAGCAATCCCCCCTTCCAACAGCCTGCTTTGGATCAAAATTGGTCCATGGTACATAATGTATGCAAAACTAGAAACATTTGATGCTAAATTCAATGAGTTAGAAACTTGTGAAAAATATTCAAACAAATCTGAGAATTAGTTTTGCTTTTTACCGCTGAGTAACTCAAAACCATCCAAAAATCTTCCAATGCATCCAATTTGTACTGGTATGTTGAACTGTTCCCAATTTAAAACCAGGCTTAGTCTGACCAAATGCTTGGTCTGATCTTTGGGCTTATAATATTATAAATTTGGGCTTATAACATAACATAATATTTATTGTTCATGTTCATCATAGTTGGTAGGCAAGTGTCCATGCCTGGAGACAAGTTGGTATGTGGTCTGGACCCCCTGGTTTGGTATCATGTTAGTCTTAGTTTGTCATTTTCCATATGCACTGTGAAAATAATCCTTGAAAATATGAACTTGGATAACCTGACTTTGTGAGAGATCTCCAGCCTTGCAAGTGCCAAGGAAGTTTGGTAGGGAGAGTGGAAGGATATGTTGGCAATCTCTAAAAGTGACCAGGTACGACTAAATTGAATAATTGGTTGACACATGCAGAAATTTTGTTGCAGTTTTTTTCTTGGAGAAATTTTGTTTGGAGTTTCTTGGAGCATCGACTGCCGAGGTCATGCACCAAGAGTTTTTTTTTTTTCAATTGCAGTGTTCCATGATACGATTTTTGATATGTGATAAAAAGCATGATATAAAATGATTTTTTTTAGTGAGTCTGAACCCCTCAACAAACAACTTTGTATATTATTATATACTTGGATCTTTGGTACATGAACCAATGCATTTCCAGGGTTAGCAAATGTAGTTTTTGTTTGGCCAGAAAATTGGACAATCAACTTCCGAATTTTGGGAACCGAAAAATAGAGTGGCCGAAATCCCACGATTTTTTGTTGTTGCTTGGAGGGGTGTTGCAGTGACGATCCTGCCTCAACCGATTTCGGTGCCTCGGACGGCCTCTGAAACTGAGCCGTTCCAATAAGTGGTCTCATTTTGGAGAAGGGCATGACTCATTTCCACGCCTTCTAGATGAGCCCTTAATGCACGTACGGAGTGCTTGTTATCTGTACTCCACGGCGGGCTCACTGCCAACGGTCACACGTCGGGTAGGCGGGGCGAAATGTAAAACAAAACAAGGGTGCAAGGTCAACCGCAGCATCCGCGTCGGCAACTGTCGGCTGGAAGTGTACGATATTCGCACCAATATCTGGTGTTTACCCTGGAGGATTTTCTTCCAGTCAGCAGCTGGAGCAATTTCGCTCCCAACGCCTAGACGATGATCTACGCTTGTGGCGCCCAATGACCCGACCGTGTTTGGCCTCGCCAGCCAAGTCATTTCTCAATTCGGTGCATCGAGCCGGGCGCTTGGGGCTAAGCCAGCGGCGTCTCCGGAATCGGAAGTGCCCACCCGAGAGGTGGGCGGCGTGGCCGTGACCGGCCTGCTAGCGCAGCGGCGCGGCACTGGCCGTCGGCCGACCATCGACCACGCCCATCGAGGCGCAGCCGGTGTCAAGGTCACGCCCGCCGCGGCGCCGGCCCGACACAGCAGACTTGTTCACTCCGCCGACCGACCGAGTCGTGCTGACCTGCCGCTGTCAGCGGTCTGACCGACAGCCGGGACCCACGGCGCCGCCGGCCGGGTCACAGTCGGCTGAGTCGGCGGCAGCTGTCCAGCTAGCTGTCGACTGACCCTGCCGCCAGCAGCCGCCTCCGACCAACAGCAGATGGCGCATCTCGGTCCGACGAGGGCTCGTTGACGGCTCCCACCCAGCCAGTTGCGGGCAGCTATCTTGGTCCGACGAGAGCTCGTTGACGGCTACCACCCAGCCAGTTGCGGGCAGCTATCTCGGTCCGACGGTGCACCAGACGGGCGGCCGGAGTTTGCGCGATTGGAGACATATCGTCGGGCCTGGTGACGACACGGTCTGCTGGCGTCGAGCGGATGTGGCCCTGGCGTGGCGGAGGGCGGGGCCCTCGTGTGGCGGAAGTGGTGTCCTGATGTGGTGCAAGATGGGCTCCCGGTGTGACGGAGGATGGAGTTCTGGTGTGGCGCAAGATAGGTTCCTCGTGTGCCTGAGGGTGGGATCCCATACAATTCTGGATACCAAGGTGGTATGGGATTCCAGGGTACCAGCAGAGTACAACCCAGGTGCACTAGCTGAGCACAGCCCCAGATGTACCAGCCGAGAACATTCCCGGTGCGTCGGCAGAGGTGCATCAGCACAGGTGTGCACCCGGTGCACCGACAGAGGACGGTCCCGGTGTGCCAGGAGAGGACGGCGCCGGCGCGTCGGCAGAGGTGCACCAGCACAGGTGTGCCGGCAGAGGTGCACCAGCACAGGTGTGCCGGCAGAGGTGCACCAGCACAGGTGTGCCGGCAGAGGTGCACCAGCACAGGTGTGCCGGCAGAGGTGCACCAGCACAGGTGTGCCGGCAGAGGTGCACCAGCACAGGTGTGCCGGCAGAGGTGCACCAGCACAGGTGTGCCGGCAGAGGTGCACCAGCACAGGTGTGCCGGCAGAGGTGCACCAGCACAGGTGTGCCGGCAGAGGTGCACCAGCACAGGTGTGCCGGCAGAGGTGCACCAGCACAGGTGTGCAGCCTGGCGCAGCCGGAGAGCTGGCTCATGACGGCGCCGGGCCGGCCGTGAACGAGGTAAGAGACAGAGCGAGAGGGGGGGGGGGGGAGAGAGAAGGACGGCAGATGGAAAAGCCGGCGCGGACTGTGACGTCGCGCAGAGTCGGCGGCGATCGATGCAGCCGCCCGGCCGGCGCGGCATTGAGCGCTGCCGCCAGCCTCCACACGCCATCTGACATTATCAGCCGGCGCCGCTGTACGGCGTTATCAGCCAGCGCCGCTGTACGGCGTTATCAGCCAACGCCGCTGTACGGCGTTATCACCCGGCGCCGCTGTATGGCGTTATCAGCCAGCGCCGCTGTACGGCGTTATCAGCCGGCGCCGCTGTATGGCGTTATCAGCCAGCGCCGCTGTATGGCGTTATCAGCCAGCGCCGCTGTACGGCGTTATCACCCGGCGCCGCTGTATGGCGTTATCAGCCAGCGCCGCTGTACGGCGTTATCAGCCGGCGCCGCTGTACGGCGTTCTCAGCCGGCGCCGCTGTACGGCGTTATCAGCCGACGCCGCGACAGGCCGGCCTATCGCGCACACTGATGTAGCATGAGAGTCGCTCGGCGACAGCTACAGCGGGCCGACGTTCCGGTCAATGCCAAGCGCGGTGATCACATTCGATGACGCCCGAAGTCATCTCATGCAATGTGCATACACACAGACATACAGACGGACGTGAACGAACGACTGCTCGGACCTGCCGCGTGAAGAACGCCGACAGGTCCACCCACTTCACACCTGCGTATTATGACCAATACACCCAGCTCAGTTAGTTAGTTATTTGGGCTTAGGGGCGCTTCGACTGCTTCGGTCATACAGCGCCCATAACAATGGTAGATTGACAGCTTAGGATGAATGATGCCAACAGTAGTACACGAACATTCAGAATACGGCCGGATATCAGTGAAACGGTGAAAGAGAAGTAACATCAGTGAGGCAGAAAGAGCAGGCGCAAGCAAACATCAGTCTAACAGTGTAACAGGGTTCATGTGAAAAGCAGTATTCGATACTTCATAAGACAGGCAAGTCACTAGTGTCACATGTCCGCGAGGTCTGCAAATCCCTCCAAACTTGATATCCGAAGGAAAGCGACACAGCTGTCCTGAAGGCATAATGTGCGATTCAGCCAGCAACATCGTCAGCGAAACAGCAAGGTGCAAACATCAGCGAAACGGCGAGACGGCAAGAGCAAACGCAAGCAAACATCAGCGAAACCACAAAATTGGAGCAGCATCAGTGAAACAGTAAGAGCAAACGCAAGCAAACGTCATCAGTGAAACAGTGAAAAGGAAGTGAAACAGTAACAGTCGGCACGCCTATTATTGAAAGGGATAGATAACGTGAAACTGAGTAGCAGCTACGTAACGGTATATTTTCCCTGCGGCAACGATCTCCGAGCTGTCTCCTAAAATATCGGTGTACGACATCGCATGACAGTTTCGACCAAAGTAACGCATTCGTTCCTCCTGGAAGTTGCGGCATGAAAACAGCATGTGGCGGACTGTCATGTGTGAATTACATCGAACACAGCGTGGTTTTTCCTCCTTGATCAGTAGGTATCTATGTGTAGCGTATGTATGCCCTATTCGCAATCGTGCTAAAATTACCTCTTCCCTTCTACACTTCTTCAGTGACGACGGCCATGGCCCCAGAACTTGTTTTATACATCGGAGCTTGTCTGAAACCTGGTAGTTCCAATTTGTTTGCCACTTCTCTTGGAGAAAAGCAGATACTTCTGGGTAGAAATCCCTAGCGGGGAGAGGCAAGGCTCGAGTCCAACGAGTATGGCTAGGCACCCAGCAGAGGGCGATCCTCTCATCAGCTCTGCTCAAGGCTGTCACGCGAGTTAATATCTCCTGAATAAGTTGGTTCGATAGGTAAAAGGATCGTAGGGCCATAAGGCTACTCAACGAGTCTGTTACGATGACATTGGAATTTTCATCTCCAACCTCAATAAAACACAAGGCTTTAATAATCGCCACCAATTCCGCAGTATACACAGATACGTGGGGTGGCAAGGTAAAGCACCTAGTCACCGCTCCACATACAAATGCGCAGCCATTTCCGGTCGTTGTTTTGGATCCATCAGTATAGGTTCTAGAGTAATGTTGATAGGATTCCAGTAATTGTAGTGCTTCTGCTTTGAAAAGCTCTGGAATCTGCTTCCCTTCTTGGCCGTCGCGAGGGAAATATCCATCGTTGGCGAAACTAATTCCCATGGTGGATGCCAGGGTGCTTGATTTTTGGGACACCTCGTAGTGGTATCCGTGCCTCTTCAAGTAGAGAGCGGATTCTGACGCAGACGGATCTTAGTTTTTCTCCTCTGTGTCCGCTGAAAACTGACAAGATGTGATGTGAGAAAACGGACTTGTGTGTGGGATGCGCTGGAAACTGTTTCAGCCTAATTGCATACCGGAGTCCCAGCTTTTCACGCCTGTTTCATAATGATGGCTCGTGGGCCTCTGCCAAAAGGCTTGCAGCTGGCGATGTCCGAAAGGCCCCTGTGGAAATTCGCAATGCCGTATAATGTATAGTGTCGAGTTTCCGCTTCACTGAAACACTCGCGCTGTCGTAAATAAACGATGCATAATCTAGCTTTGAGCGAATAAGGGAACGATACAACAACATAAGTGTTGCTCTGTCAGCTCCATAAGTCGTTCGGGAAACACATTTCATGATATTCATGGCTCTGAAGCACTTATCGCGCAGTGTCAAGATGCTCCCTGTAACTTAGCCGGCCATCCATGATGACTCCTAGGAAGCGACCCGCTGGTCGCACAGGTATTTGGTGGCCGTACAACCTGATTGCCATTTCTGGGTAATAACGCCGTCGGCAGAGGTGGACGGCCACCGTTGTCGAGGTGGAAAATCTGACCCCGTTTAAAATTGTCCACCTTCCAGTCGTGCCACAGCCATCTGCAGTTGTCTTGCCATGGATTGAGACAGCGAGGCACATGACCAAATAGCCAGGTCATCAACAAAAAATGCTTGGGCTTAAAACCAATGCTTGGGCTTAACCCGTTTTCGATGTCATTTATCATAATTGCAAATAGTGCGACGCTGAGAACGCTTCCTTGTGGAACACCATTTTCCTGAGTAAATGTTTGTGATGTATGGCTTCCCACCCGAACCCGAAAAACTCGATCAGACAGAAAGTTTTCCAAGAATGTACCCATTTCACCACATATTCCGTGATTCCACAGTTTCCTGAGTATTCCTGGTCTCCATACCGTGTCATAGGCTGCCTCTATGTCAAAGAACACTGCACCCACGTGTCGATTCTGCATAAAATTGTGTCGTACTACAGTGTCTAAAAGTAATATATGGTCCAGAGTGCTGCGATTTTTCCTGAAGCCACACTGTGAGTTTGTAAAAATGTGCTTGCTTTCGAGGAGCTAGTTAAGACGGACATTTACCATTCGCTCCATCAACTTGCAGAGGCATGGTGTCAAAGAAATTGGACGGTATGGCAGAGTGCCGCGACCACTCTTACCCGGCTTCACTATTGGTATCACAGTGGCTTCACGCCATGAAGATGGAAATGCGCCACTTTGCCACAGTGTGTTAAAGGAGACGAGAAGAACATCCAAAGCACACGGTGGAAGATGCTTCAACATAGCGTTGTGGGTTCCGTCAGGCCCTTCTGATACATTTCGCAGAAAATTGACGGCTGAAGTTAGTTCTGCAATGGTGAAGGGACTATTATATGCGTGGTGCGACGAAGTAGTAAAGTCCACAGACGTGGACCTACATCGAGCCTGATGTCTCAGAAACTCTGTATCAGCACCGCTGTCGAGACTGCGTTGCGATATCGCCTGACCAATCGCGTATGCAACATCTGCGGGGTGGGTGATATCTTGGTCGGCTATGTGCAGCACAGGGAGAGGGATTGAGCGGAATGTGCCAGAGATCCTTTTGACACGAGACCACACTTGTGATGACGAGGTGCAACGATTTAGGTTACTCACATATTTCTTCCATGACATACGCTTGGCATCGGCGATGATTCGTCGTACTAGCGCTATCACCTTTCGAAAGGCAACTGGGTCGGTTGTTGTACTATTGCGACTAAATGATTTGTATGCACGGCGTCGTGCTCGGATGGCGTCTGGGCACTCCTCTGTCCACCACGGGACAGGGGTCCTACGGGGAGTACCGGATGTTCTCCGGATACATCCTGATGTTGCTTCTATGATGGCCGCTGAGAGGCTTTCTATGGAGAGTGGTTGCCGTTCTGCCAGGGCGCCAAAACTGTCTTTGAGTTGCCTTTCGTATGGTTCCCAATCAGCCTTATTTAAATTCCATCGTCGTGGTCTACCACTTGGAAGAAAGTTGTGTCGGAATCTTAGCCATACTGGAAAGTGATCACTCCCCATAGGATCTTCCGACACTGTCCAATCAAAATGTTGTGCAAGCTCAGGGCCGCACAGACTCAAGTCAAGTGCTGATGTGTTTCCTGATGGCATCATGAAGTGAGTTGGAATGCCAGTGTTTAAAATACATAGTGATTCTTCCAGGATACAAGATTGTAAAACTCGACCTCGGCTGTTCACGTCGTTGCATCCCCACACAGTGTGGTGGGAATTGAAATCTCCTAAAACTAGAAGTGTTTTTTGTTCAGAAACTAGCCGGCTGAGCTCGCCCGCGTAAACCCCGTTCCAGGAGGCAGGTAAATGGAGCAAACTGTTATCGAGCTGCGGTCAAGGTCAATCCGAGCGGCCACTGCTTGGAGATCTGTGCTTAGGGCCACCTCCACTGCTCCTACACTATGGTTCACAGCCACCATGACACCGCCGTGAGCAACTGTGTCGGTTGCCATGTCCTTTCGAAAAATTGTGTATCCCTGTATTTCACTTCGTGAGTTGGGTCGCAGTTTGGTCTCTTGTAGACACACAGCGACAGGGAAATGCTGATTTAAAACCATTTGTATCTCCTGGGTACTGTTCCTAAAACCTCTGCAGTTCCATTGTAGGATAGCTTGCATGGGAGCTTGTTAAGGTTACTTAAAGGAGGTACGGTGGGGGATCGCTTTGAAGCGATGCACTCCTATATGTAATGAACTAAAACTGACTAGAGTGGGGTGACTAGGAGTAGTTATAATAAGAGAAAATGGTAGTGTTGAACCTCTAGTTACGGTCCTCCTTTAAAGAGTGGGCGCCGCTGTCGGCTCAGGAAGGTTGTCTCTGTTTGGTCCCAGGGAATGGGTTCTGGGGCGGGAGCGTGGGGAACCATCCCCCGGTGGAGAGCTCGACAGAGGCAAGCCTCTTTTTGGGGGGCCCAGTCTGGGAGGAGCCGGAGGAGGGCCCATCTCTTTAACAGACGGGCATGGCCCCTCTACCCTGCGGTACGGCAGTGGGGTGGCCGGCCTTAGGGGTGGGGGCCCGTCAGCTACTTGGCGGTCTTTTATCCGGGTCTTCTCCATTTGGGCGAGCCGAGCTCGCTTGGCCTCCCGGGCGCGCCTTTCGGCTTCTTGATAATGAAATCTCTCGTACGAGATCTGGATAGGTCGGTTGGAGCTGTGTGACGGCGATGGAGGTGCGGAAGTAGGTGTTGGGGGTGTGGGAGTGGCTTGGCTCACGGGTATAGTGGAGGATTCTGGTAGGGATGAGGTGGGAAGGAGGGATTTGGATGTGGTGTTGGTGCGTGTAGAAGGCGAGGGATGGTTGTTGGATGGCGGACGGGAGGTGGAAGGCGGAGATTTCAAGGTAGGTAATGTGGTAGATGGGGAGGAACTGACCTTCGGTGCGGAGGACCGAGCAGGTCTCTTAAACCTTTGGATCAGGGTCCACTCGCCACCCGCAGTGGTTGCCATGGAAGGGCCCTCTGGTGGCCCATCAACGCATGCACTGATGGTGAGTGGGACTTCGGCTGCTTCGTCGTCCTTTTGGGTTGGGCACCCCTGTCCTGCTGGCGACGAAGGCGGCCACGAGACCCCAAATTATTTTAGTAGAGCTACAAGACGAGCTACCAGCACCGTAGCACTACCGTGGTCGTGCTGCTGTGAATGACTAGGTGCGATACTCGTTCGAGGTAATCCTGCTGCCTTTGCAGCGTAAGAAACTGTTGGATGTGAGCTACTGTACATCTCTCGTGCTTCACGGAACGAAATGTTGTCGTTAAATTTCAGCGACAGGATCTCCTTCTCTTTACTGTATACGGGAGAAAATCGGTCATACGCAGTGTGGGGAGTTCGACCTCGGCCACAATTTACACACCAACGCTCCTGGACGCTACAGTTATCTGTAGTGAGTAGTGGCAGCGCAGTTTGCGCATGTGGGGGGTTCCGGCAAGCAGGCTTGGTGTGTCCGAAACGCTGGCATTGGAAACATCGCATTGGATTCGGAATGTGCCTGCGCACCTTCACGCGAGTGTATCCCACGAGTACTGTACTTGGAAGTTCCTCCGTGTTAGATGTAAAAATTATATTGTTGGTATGGTAGATCTCGGTTCCCTCTCTCGTACTGATACGCCGGGCCTCTGTCACCCCTAACTCCGAGAGTCCGTCCACAATTTCTGCTTGGGAAATATTTCTAAGGTCGTAACAGTTTATTATGCCCTTGGATGAGTTTTTTTGTTTTATGGGGTTCGATCATGATTGGAATAGAAACATCTGGTCTGCCATTGCCTTCCCTTATACTGTATGTAAACAGTTCGGCTGCTAACGCCCTCTTGGCATCATCTCTCCTCGAGAACTCTACTTCCAGCCCGCCGTCATGCATAGGCTGACACCTCGCAACGCATCCGAGTCTGTCACATCCGTTACGTCGTTGGAAAGGGGATAAAGACGTCAGCTGCTTGGCACCTTCACATGCCCGTATAATAAGTATACGAGGACTAGTGTTGCTGAATACACCCAGCTGAAGTCCGCCCGCTTCACACCTGCTCCCGTATTATAACCAAGATATCCAGCACGTGTGCTTCACGTCACACCTGTTTCGGTGTTGAAAGCAATATAAACAGACTAGGTGTCCCACATGTTAAAACTTAAAAACCGTACCGTATGAGAGTTTGAAAGAACCTAGAACGAACCACAACAATTACCGCCAATACACCAAATGGAAAGAAACAGCCTACATAATAAGTTTAGCCTAACCAATGTGTTAAATGCCCTCACGTCCTCTTCCGACACCCGGGCAACGCAGAGGTGTACTGGGCTACGCTTGAGTGTGGCGTGGCAGGCCCAACATTGATGGCTGACCTTCGCCCTCTCTGCCAGTTCCACCGGTGGAGCTGGCTGCAACCGGGGAGTTGCCGCTCTGCTGGGAAATCAACGCCGATCAACTGACACCGGTGGACAAGACATGCGGACGCGACCTGTTTTCAATAGATCAGTGGACCCGGGGAGCATGTTACCCGTCCGCCCCACCCGGCGCGTCCGGATACGTTGGTTTGGGAGGTTACCCGTCCGCCCGACTCGGCGCGTCGGGATACGTGTGTGTGCATCATCAGCAAACATCGAGTCGGCATCAGCCACGTGACTCGTACCAGTGGCTGCCACCAGGACACATTCCATCGGTATACCAATTTCAACTTCGGCCGCAGCAGTCTGCTTTGCCTGCATTTTTGTCGGCTCAAATCCTGCCAAACCCCACACCGGGGCGCCGCTGTGAACGCCCCCTCCCCACCACACAGGACGACCATCTCAACTACACACACCCGGCCCCCGGCCGTTCGGACCTCGGCGTTACTACTTGGGGTACATTCGCCGGTGTGGTCGCTCCCCGCCCATCGCTTCGTCGGGAACTACTGTGAACGACGTCTGCTGGTGCGAGCTGGGCGTGGAGCGCCTTCGCAAGACGGCGGTGCAGTTCGAGTCACGTGTGTGGCCAACAGTCGGATCGCGTGTCATGCGATGTTCAGCGGAACCGCATGCGCGCGTGTCACGAAAACGGCACGTGTTGAGAACAGGATATACGAGCCGCTGTTGTGCGGACAACTTTGCTACCTTTGGATGTGCATGCGTTCTTACAATGCAAGAGAGAATGTAGGTTTCTTGTTGTTGAAATATAAGGAAGTTGCACGGCTATCGAAGACTGCACTCAGCCGAAAGTTTCACTTACCTGTTGACCCTGGAATTTTCGGCAGAGGGGGAGAGCAAATTCACCCACTCTCTTCTGTTGTTCTGGGACAGCCACGAGTGGCGAACTTAACCTATAATTTACTAACCCTTCGGACAATTGAACAGCGGATCTCATGATATTCGAGTTTTTGCCCGGGGCTCCGTCGTCACCCAGCTAGTGGACGTGAAATGTATGTCACCGCCTTTGAAGTGTGACTTTTTGGGTAACTTTCCGAGTGCTAGCAAGAATAGAGTTGCAAAGTCAAGCAAAAAGTCCCAATGTGTAGGTACTTGCTCCAGAAAAAATGGGATAGACTGGGTGGGCTCAGGTCAGATTACAAAATTAGATCAAGGTTACGACAAAGCTTTTGTTTCCATGTTCAGAGCTTTAAAACAGGGCGAGTTCCTCGTCACTGGACAAGTTTCATGTCGGGACAGGCCGCATTTTTTTAAGTTTCACTGGTGATTTGTAATTTTGAAGACGATGGTGGCGTTCATTGATTTCTTTAAGATCCCTAAATTACTTACATAATCCAAAGAAGCACATCAGAATGGCACGCCTCATGATTGGTCAAAACATATGTAACATCACATTTGTAGAGCTTAGCGATGCTTGACTACCGCCCGTTGTACCCCCATTTGCGAAAGCTACCAGTTCTAAATAATCGCGACAGTTTTAGCTTGGATCACATCCGATCGTCAGGGGCAAATGGATCGTAGAAAACGACGCTAGTATTCTTGTTTGTGGCTGGCTTTGGGGTACATCGACCATGTTTATCATATAGCTATTCTTGTTTGTGCCGATGTATACAAATGCAACTGCAAGTAAGCCAGAAGTTACGCTTATCGGCGAAATGTTCAAGAATGTGGTCAATATGATGTAGCTACTTGTTTTCTCTGCAAATGCATACTTTTCAGTTGGCTGACAAAACACCACCAAAAGTGGACTTGGAAATGGGCAATGTAGCACAAAAATAATGTAAAAAGAAAAGTGTAGCATAGCCTAACCTAACCTCCCATAGAAAATAATAATCTTAAAAAATGCACGAAATTTAGGCGCTTTTTCCTCTTTAAAAAAAGAGGAAAAACCAAACCTAATGTAACATGGCATAAACTTTCGGTACATTTTTTTTCTAATACAAGATAAAACCTAAACGAACCCGACAGCCAAAACTAACCATTTTCTTCATGCAGGGAAAATGCATGCAAAAGTTGCCTCGTGAATACACCTACAGATAGCTGATCATGTCCGTCTACACTGACTAATAATTGACTGGATGCACTGCTACACATGCACAATATATATGCTCATGCAAGTAAACTAATTAAAATTCCACGACATGCCTGGCATTCCATGTAACGATCAACCTGAAAACATGTATGCCTTCTATAAAATCCATAGCGTATAGCAAAATGAACCCTGCAATTTGTCATTTGATTGCAGTCCCTTTTTGTAATATCTACATTAACATCATCAATATATTGCAGCAATTGAAGCAGGAATCTTATCCGCTCTGTTATATCACACTACTGTTTGAAGATATGCTATGATATATGCCGAACTATCACAATGCACATGTGCATTTCAACTGCATTTTCATGCATTTGACCATATATTTTATCAATCATGTGACGCAAGATGTGCAATATTCTCAAATTAAAATAAACTTGGCATGTTATTCATTGATCATTTTTCAAGTACTTACATTGGAATGCAGCTTGCAGTTTGCCCCACTATGGAATGCCAATTATGGAACGAGGTACAAACAGCTTCTGTTTTGCTGAGGGGAAGCCATGTTGTTTGTTCAGCTTAGCCACACAATTTATGACATTGTTTTTTTCCATTATTCTACTCATTTTACCCATAAACATAGTACCGACTTTTGCTGTTCGTGTGCGCCGCATTGCGCCGGATTTCTAGGGAAAATGTTAATTGCTGTATTATCACCATCCTAGACTACCTACCTTTCCAAGCTTCATATTTTCGCTAAGATTGATAGCATTTCATGAGTATCACAAGCCCTCGCCTTAGTCTCCATGACGCGAATCGGTTGAAAAACTACGCATGGAACAATCCAACGTATTCCCTGTGATTCCACGTGTTTCAGGTTTGGTCGCTTCGAGACCACGAGATATGTGACGTCATTGCTACGATAATTTTTTTATGAATGGCAACCACCCAAGTTAAATAATTAAATTATGCTGTAAATGTTTCTCTTGTGACAAAAGCATTTCAGTTTTGTTTACAAAGCATTATTATCTTCTTCTTTTTTGCAACCAATGACCCATTACGTGAAACTTGTCCATTCATATGATACGCTACTTCACAAGCGAGGTACCTCCGAAGATGAATATCGGACTGCAAACCTTGAAAAGCATCCCCATACTAGTGCACGCCCGCACGGTGGAACCCTGCACCTGTGCTTGCACTATCCGTCAACAGATAGCAGGAGTGTGTGGACATTGGCGCCGTTACTAAACGTGGTATGATAGATTCTTCAGGCTCTAATGTTATTTTGCGACATTTTGAAGACTATCACAGGTGTCACACCAGCCACACGTAGCTGTTTCAACTCGTATGGACTATTAGAACGGAGCTGTGGCAGTCGACGAGTTTTGCTGACAGCGTACTGTTGCAAAGCTGGCGACCATCGATCTGACAGGATAGTAGAAGTGCCGTGGAGATGCGTGGGACTTTGCAACCTAAGGGTAGCTTGAGCCGTGGAGATGCGTGGGACCTTGTCACATGCCATGGGTGGTGAGTTGGTGGGCTTGTGCTTCTCTGAATATCTGGTCAATCGCGCCCACTGGGGCCCTGGCGACGCACGTTAGGCGAGCGTATGATGTTGCAACCTAAGGGTAGCTTGAGTTGCAACCTTTTGATGACCTACCGCGCGAATATTGGTAAATTCAATCGCACTGAAATGTTCAAAATAGTCGGATCACGGCAGCCCAGAGCGGCCTGGTAGTGGCCCATCGGCGATAGTGCGACGGCGGCCGCACTGTCGGGAGAGCCCGACCACTCGGAGAGGTCATCGGTCGGGCCAACTGCGACGACTCGCGGTGGCGAATGACCGTGTCTGGCACGACGCCACGAGGTGGCGACTGACCGTGCGTCACACGACATGCGGCTGGTGCAGTCTGCTGCCACACGGCTAGTGCAGTCTGCCGCGTCAGGACACCATAGTGTAGATGGTCGGCGCCGCAGGACACCATAGTATCGAGGGTCGGCACCGCAGGATATCATAGTGTCGACGGCCGGCGCCGCAGGACACCATAGCATCGAGGGTCGGCACCCCAGGACACCATAGTATCGAGGGTCGGCACCGCAGGACACCATTGTGTCGAGGGTCGGAACCCCAGGACACCATAGTATCGAGGGTCGGCGCCGCAGGACACCATAGTGTCGAGGGTCGGCGCCGCAGGATACCATAGTGTCGGGGGTCGGCGCCGCAGGATACCATAGTATCGAGGGTCGGCGCCGCAGGACACCATAGTGTCGAGGGTCGGCGCCACAGGATATCATAGTATCGAGGGTCGGCGCCGCAGGACACCATAGTGTCGAGGGTCGGCGCCGCAAGATATCATAATGTCCAGGGTCCGAGTCGCGCGGGGTTGTAGGCTCCATCGGCCACGTCTTAGACTCACGCGGGATGAACGACTTAAAGGAGCTCTATTACACAGAATGTAGCACAGGTTGTCAGCTCAGCTGTATTCAGTGTGTCAGCTCAGCTGGCAACCCTCTGAGGCGCAGGTTCCCAGCCCAAGTGATAACCCTCTGAAGCACAGTGTATCAGCTCAGCTGGTAACCCTCTGAGGCACAGGTTGTCAGCCAAACCGGCGACCCTTTGATAAGCAGTGATACCAGTTGCGATTGCTCCTTCGCAATAACTTTACCGAACATTGGTTTCTAAAGTTCCCTGCGAACAATCTCGGAAATCACAGTGCCCGAAGGCAAATTTTAGGTGGCAAGGTAAGCAGTTTGCATAAACCAATAATTTTAAACCATTCCTCCACATAAGTAAATTCAGCTATCCTCTTCATGACGATATTATCAGTTACAGCCATGATTAATCGTGGGTTCACCACTCTACAAAACTGAAATCAAATGAAAATACTTCATGCATGTCTCACAGACATTTAAATCATATGATATTCTTAAATGAGCAGTGGCGTATACGTGTCTTTTACGCATTATTATGCAAGGTATTTCAAAGGAAATCAAATGTTTTTTTTTTCTCATTGAATAGTTCAGCTGAGAATATAATATCCCCGCCCGGAGGTGCGAAATTGTCTTAAAATCACCGAGTTGCCTAGTATCAGAAGACACAGGTCCGTTATGGTGGCCGATTTCTTCCTATACGAAGACAAGGTGATTTCAAAAATAATTCCACAGCCAAGTATGGGATATTTTCCCAAATTTGTCGTGATAGTTTAAGCGATAGTTTGACTACAAAGTTTAAATGATGAAAAAAAGAGAGAAAGCTTGATCCGAGCTTGGATTTAGACAATCGACCAGCAGGCAGCATACTTTGTTGAACAAGCGACGTGATGAACCTGTGAGAAGAACATATTTTTGGAGGAAAAAAATTGAAAATCACGCACATCACTAATAGGGGAGCGTTGTTAAGATGGCAATTTGAGCAAGGCTTTACACATTTCGTGCTCTTTTTGGAAGGATCTAAAGAAGAAAACGATGAAAGCTATGATATACCCATAACTCAGACTGCAGTTTCCACCTTAACCAAATGGATCAATGAAAAGCGTCTCGGCAACCACCCAGCGATGTTAGGGGGCGACTCATATTGTGTGAGAGTGAGATTGATCAAGAAAACAGCAACAGTTCGACAAAATTGTACACATGAGCAGAATGGGTGAAAAATGAGGTCGAAACAACTTCGCTGGCTCTGTAGGACAAAGGTGTGGTCGTCAGGCCTTGAGTGTGGTATAACGCCACATAGGTGCGGCATTATACCACACCTTCGTCAAATTTGCACTTGCAGCGCGGCTCGCACAACAATCGCATATACGGACACACGCGAAGACTATTTTTGCGAGACTGCAAGCTAAACATGAACGAAAAGAAAACCGATTGATGATATCAAAGCCAAAGTAGGCTACAACTGACATGAAACTGGCTTCAGCAGGTAAAAAGGTGAACTGTACTCGCCATGTCAAGGGCTATATCATCATATGATAAATCAACATGGGATCAAGGTGGATCTTCTGCTTGTGCTGTTCGTTTTCCCCGGCGGAGGGAACGGAAGACGAACCAATTTATACGAACGATCGCACATGTATAAACCCGAATAAAAACTCTACTTTTTCTTTAAATAATTATCAAAACGCCTGGTGCCTTGGCGCCTCAGGCTTGTCAAATAGAGCACATAGCAACGTGCCAGCATAACGCCGTCGCCGTCAGGCCACTGGGGAGGACGCGGAACGCGGCGACTCGGACCCGGCCGACTCCGGCCACTCGGCACTTCATTGTGGCATGGACAGCGCGCACGGCATGGCGTCATTGCGCACCGGTGGCGCCGTCTCCGGTTCGATTCTGACATAGGCAATAGGCCATGTCGTCGTTCGTCAGATTAAGATTTGGATCTCGGCGGGATTACTTTTTTGTGCCTTGCTATGTAGTCATGTAAAATAAAAACAAACATTCCAAAAAATTTGAGTTTCAAATCTATAGAAACGAGGATCTTGTGATGTCTGCAAATTTTGTCTCCAACGCCCCAGGCGAGGGTTGGTTGGAGGCTTTTACACCGTCACCGTTTCTCTCCTAATCAAGTTATAGCTGCCAAACAAAAACGAGCATGTTGCCCGTCATCAAAGGAACACGACGGTACCCAGTTTTGAGGCTTGGGGTCAACTGGTGACCTCCCAGGTCAGGTCAATGACCAGAATTAGGCCAAAACATGCATATGTTTTCGTTTGTGGGGGCCGCATGTTAAATATATTAGGGTTTCAGGCACCGGAAATAAATCTGATGGCCCTCTGATGCTTCTCAAATCTAATGGTGTGCCTGCTTTCAGATCTAATGACCGCCTACTTTGTCTTAAAGCTGCTGTGCTGTGAGTGATCACCGGCCAAGCCGCAAGAAATGGCGGCTTGCAAGAGAACTCGCTCTGAGTGCAGCACAAGGTTGACGGAGTACTTGGGGACGGGGAAGGAGATGTGTCTGACCGAGCTGCCCACCCTCCGGGACTGCCTTAGGTACGGCATCTACCTGAGAGAGATGAACCCCAAGTACCACTACGCCAGCCGCGAATTCTTTCAGGAAATCGTCATCCAAATCAAGCAGAGGTGGGCCAGTGCTAACTTCAAGTTCCAGCCTCCCGTCATTGCGGCAGACAAGACGATCGTGGAGAGACTGCTCGAGCTGTGGGAGAAAGCCAGCAGAATAGCCAGGAAGCACCTCAGAGACCTCAGAGAAGCAGATCAGTAAGATGGAGGAGCAGCTGGACAGACTTTTTGACGTCACGAAGTGCCGCTGCCCAATCCTCCCCTGCCAAGAGGCCAACTGCCCCGGCTGCCCCATCCCCAGCAACGTCGGGCTTCCGCCCTGCCACATCACCTGCACTTGCCCCAGGGAGCAGAAAATCTCTGCGTTGGAAGTTTCTTTCATGATGGTCCAGAGGCAAAAGATTGGGGAAAAATCTTCATGCATGATAGGTCGTGTGGACAAGAAGGAGAGCAGCAAGCAGGTGTTGGCCTACCAGAGGAAAGAAAAGAAGGAGCAGTCGAAGCAGAGGATGGCGGAGAAGAGAAAAGAAGAAGAAAACCCGAAGAAAGCCACCAAGGAAGTTAATCAATTCGTGGAAGAGCTGACGGAGGGGAACAGATCGAGATGGAAGAGGACGAGGACTGCTACAAGCGTGACCCCAACTACTCTGCTAGTGCCGCTACCAGCTCCAGCACGCGCAACATGGCCAGCATCAGAAATGTCGCCATGGCCTCAATCCGGTACGGCATGTCCTGCAACGCCACCGCAGCTATCGCCAACGCCGCCATGCTCGACTACGGAGTCATTTCCAAAGACGACACCTCAAACGTCATCGACGCCAAGAAAGTCCAGCGCACGAAGCAGGCGCCCTATAGGGAGCTGCAGGAGAAGGCGGCAATGACGTGCCAGAGGAAGGACATCGCCTGCTTGTACTTAGATGGACGGAAGGACTGGACGCTGAAGTATGAGCAGGTGGAGGGAAGTGACCAGCTCTACCCCTCGTTCCAGAAGGAGGATCACTACTCGGTGGTAGCTGAGCCCGGCGGGGCTAGCTTTTTCACTTCTCACCTTCGAAGGCAGATGAGACTGCCACCGCCGCCGAGCAGATCGCCAAATGTCTGGTGCAGTGGATGCGGGAACACGGCGTCGACAAGACCATCATGCATATTGGAGGCGACTCAACCAACACCAACAGCGGCATCTGGGGCGGCGTCTTCCAATTCGTGGAGAAGATGCTGGGCAGGTCGCTGAATTGGCTGCTGTGCGGTCTCCACCTCAACGAACTTCCTCTCCGCCACCTGATCGTCAACCTGGACGGGCCAACCAGCAGCGACACCGGCTTCACTGGTGAGTACTGTATCATTTACATCAACATGTATTGCAAGATTCGAATGTGTCCGAAATGCACAATTTTGTCATCGACTGCACTGCTCTTTCATCTGTATCACTGAGGGAGATATAGTCCTGTATCACTCATTGTGTATGTATCACCGATTGATATTAGTTTTGTTTTATCTTAAATGTTTCTTTTTCTCCAAGTTGAAGCACTGTTATCATTTGCATTCTAAATAGCCATATCAGCCGTACGCCCTCAAAGTCCTGTAAATATTTTAAGTAACGTTATCGACTGCCGCATGGCTAGCAAGCATCCATTTACGACGACTAACTACCAATTCAACGATATTTCAGGTCCCCTGGACAAGGCCCTCGCGACTGCCACCGAGTTGCCAGTCAAGAGGTTCAGCAAGATCACCATCGGGCCAGCCCTGCCGGAGCCGACGGAGGAGGTGAGGGCAGACCTGTCCACCGACCAGCGGTACGGGTACGACATGGTGGCAGCGATCCGCTTCGGGCACGTGACCGACCGCCTCGCCAACCTGGACATCGGCCCGGTCAACCATAGCAGGTGGCTGACCACAGCCAACCGCTTCCTCCGGATGTGGGTGGGCCGCCATGGCTACGCCGAGAAGGAAGCCTGGCACCTCCGGCTCATCTGCGAGTACATCATCGGGGTGTACTACCCCACGTGGTTCATGTACAAGATCCGTAACCACTGGATCGAGGGCGCACGGATCTGTCTGCAACAGCTGCAGCTGACTCTCGATCAGGACGAACAGGTGGTCAAGGAGGTGTTCTCCTACCTGGAGTCCAGCGCCTGGTGGGCGCATCCGGAGATGCTCTTGCAGACGCTGCTGTGCAGCGAGGAGCGGGAGGACCGCTGCTTCGCCGTACAGAAGATCATGGAGGTGCGGGAGAAGGAGGCGCTCGGAAGCCGAGGAGGGGAAGAACAAGTCAACATCCGCACCAGGTGCAATGTGGACCTCAACAAGCCGGCCACAGGCCTGCGGAAACTGATTGTCTGGGATGATGAGCAGATATCTGAGCCCATCCTCACCCGGGACCTGCCAGCTGTGGTCATCAAGAACTTCGAGTCCACCCCCATGGAAGTAGACTCGATGCCAGTCCACGGACAGAACGTGGAACGATGTGTCAAAGAGGTGACGGCCGCGTCCAAGGCAGTGTACGGCTACGCGAGAAGAGACGGCTTCATCAGGGCCAGGCTGGCACACAGAGAGCTGACCGGCGGCGTCATGAAGTCCAAGAAGGACCATGCGAAGATATGTTTGTAAGGTCTGGACCTGTGCTCTTTGCTTGTTAGTGTGCTGTACTGTCGGCCGGTTTTGCGCTCCTGGGGCGTGTAAGCATATTGTGCGCGGCCCGTTAGCGGCTCTGTATCGATACGCTATGGCAGCCGGTGCGCGTGCGCATGTGAATCACTGTGATGCCACCGGCATTTGAACCGTGAAGGTCAGACTGCAAAGGTACTTGTAGAAGCGTGTGCTTTCCTTTGATGCAAAGAATATTAGTATAACACTGCTCTATTCGGAAAATGATTTGCTTTTGTGATGTTTAGACCTGAGTTAATATGCTATGGCTTACGTCCTTTCATGTCGATGTGGTACCTGACCGGATTTGTCCTGACCTGACCTCTGTCGGTGACCGAGAGCGGCAAAGATTAGAAGAAACCTCAGAAGTTGTCAGGTTCTTCTCCGGCATGTTGGTGTGGTCCTTCGGTTTGTTCTGTGGTCCTTCAAAGGGTAAAAGTCCGTTTTTTTGCCTAATTTGGGTCATTGACCTGACCTGGGAGGTCACCAGTTGACCCCAAGCCTCAAAACTGGTTACCGTCGTGTTCCTTTGATGACGGACAACATGCTCGTTTTTGTTTGGCAGCTATAACTTGATTAGGGAGAAACGGTGACGGTGTAAAAACCTCCAACCAACCCTCGACTGGGGCGTTGGAGACAAAATTTGCAGACATCACAAGATCCTCGTTTCCATAGATTTGAAACTCAAATTTTTGGGAATGTTTGTTTTTATTTTACATTACTACATAGCAAGGCACAAAAAAATAACCCCGCCGAGATCCAAATCTTAATTTGACGAACGACGACATGGCCTAATAGGCAATTTTCGCCAGCTGGGTGACTACATCTGACGCTGCGCTTATTATTATTAGTGTATACGTTAATTATATATATATATATATATATATATATATATATATATATATATATATATATATATATATATTAGGGTGACACTTATTTTTCGACTTTCGAAAAATGAAAAATGCAGTTGATTTTCTGGTTTGTATTAGCCTAAAAACACCACGTAAAAAGTTTAATCCTGATCCAATTATGCTTAGCCATGCCTCATCGCACTTGAATTTATACACTATTAGGCAGGTCTTATGGGTCTTCCTGGACCCAACGTTGCGATGAGTTTCGAAGCTAATCCTGGCCTGGTCCTGGTCTTGGTCCTGGTCACCTGGCCTCAGTCAGGCTGGGTGCTCTTGTTGGCGTCGGGTAATCTTCCCCGGTGCGCCTCCAGCACCTGCAGGATGTACTGCGTCTGGCCCTCGTCCTTGGTGAGGGTCAAATTGTAGTCTTCCATTAGGGCGACGCCACGCTTGGCGAAGTCGTTCAGTACCCGGATGCCGTTGACCTTGCGGGCTGCGGCGACGTAGCGAGGGTCGTCGTGCTACTCCGCCGGGTCGGTCGGGTCGGAAGCCGTCGTCGATCCCCAGGGTGACGAAGAGCATTCGCGACGACTTAGTCACGAAGTCCGCGAGGGTCTTCTGCGACAAGTCGGCCTTAAGATCAACGACGGCCCGCTTGGCGAGATCCTCCGAGCCCTCATTGGAGCTGAGAGCCTCGATTATGGCCCGCTTTCTTCCCAGCGGTAAGTTCTCGTCGAAGAACGCCAGCGGGACGAGGCTCTCACTCAAATACCACAAGTGGCGAGGGACTTGTCCTCGTACCCGACCAAATCCTTCAGGAGGGCGAGGTCGTTCGCAGGGGCCGATGTGTGGCTCGGCGCGGCGTACCACGCAGGGACGTATACCGAGACGGTGAACTTGACGTACCGAAGGATGCCGGCGCTCTTCCGGGCAGTCAGGTTTGCCTGTCCTCGGAAGATGTAGATCTTCACAGCGTAGATCAGCTTGGCCATCCAACGCGCGTGGTGGTGAGCCCCAGACCGCCGGAATCGAATGCCTCTGGCCGGCATCCCACCAAGCACGATCACGGAGAGCTCCAGGAGCTCGCGATAGTCATCCCGTGGCTGGAACTGCGACGGATGGAGCTTGCAACCCGCGATGGGGTTGTCCCGGGAATCTTGAATGGCCTCCGTGAGGTGGTCATCGGGCATGGTCTCGTACTGGTCCTGATCGATGAAATCCCATTTGTCCTGGAAGCGTTTGAAGAGCGGGTTTTCAGGCCCGGACGATGGGGTGTTGAGACAAACCCCGTAGGCCTTCGCGGCGATGAGCTCGAGCACGTGGTGCCTGCAGGCGACATTGAGCAGGTCACGACCGAGTTGCTGCTCAATGTGCACACAAGCCCCTGACTGCGGGCCTGTGTTCGAGGCCGTAGTGTCGAAACACATACCCACGACCGGGTCTGCAGCGCCCCCATCGTGCAGGGCCTCCACGACAGCGTTTGCCATCGCCAGTCCACTGCCGATCTCGAGCTTGGTAACGGAAAGCAGCTTCGTGACGCTGGTCCCAGCGACCAAAATCGGGAGACTGTCGACTTTGCCCCTGCTGCCGGTCGTAGAGTTGGGAACCAGTTTTCCCTCCCAGTGAACAACCAGTGGTACGTCCGGCCCAAACGATGCCTTGATGTCCAGCACGGCCTGCTTCCGGTGGTTCCGCAGGGGATTGGCGGATGGACTCCCGATTCATGGTGAGCTCGGATACGTCGTGCCCGAGGGTGTCGGCCACCGCCGACAAGACGTACACTGCCTGATGGTCTGTCACGCGAGTGCGGTCTAGGGCAGCGGCGACAGTCGGCGAAATTAAAGTCTCCCTGCCGCGGCGGCGCTTCGGCGGCGGTGGGCAGGCGGTGGAAATCGATGGTCGAGGCTCGTCCTCAGCGCTGGACGTTGTAGAGTTTCGACAGGGGCTGGAGCTAGACTCGAGCTCAACAGTGTCGATCTCGGCCATGCGCTGCGCTTTCCGAGTCTTTCGATCGCTGGCCTGGGAGGCGCGATTCAACTGCCGCTGCTCGAACTCGGCGAGCTGCCGATCGGCGCCTATCATTTTTCCTCGGCGGCCTTCCTCGCGTTGCGCAATGAGGAACACTTTGTTTTCATCGATCTGGATGAGCTCGAGGGCCCTTTGGTTAACCTCCACTCATCAATCTCTCGTCGGCGAGGCCGATGACCGGTATATACGTTTTCTTCCGCGTTGCCGGAGCGGCCATATTTGCGAAAGGACCAAAAAGGGCATTAATATGGGGAAATTGGAACAAACTATAATTATAGTTAAATATTAAACTACAATTATACTTAATAAGGTTGCAATACGATTATTCAGGGCACACCCGACCAGCACGAACACGTTCTGACTCTATTTTAGCCCACACATACCCGGAGTAATAGGGATGGGTGGTCCTAAAAAAAATGTCTGGGGTGTCTGACGTTCAAGTGTGATGAGGCACGCCTTAAAATTATTTGATCGAGATGAAACTGTTTATGTGGTGTTTTTAGGCTAATACGAACCAGAAAATCAACTGCCTTTTTCGTTTTTCGAGAAAAAAAATTTGGGTCCAAATAGCTGTCACCCTATATATATATATATATATATATATATATATATATATATATATATATATATATATATATATATATATATCTGTGTGTATGTGTGTATGTATGTACGTATGTATGTGTGCGTATGTGTGTGTATGTGTGTATGTGTAGCTTCTGCGGGAGTACAGGGCCCTTCTGGCCACCCTGAAGGGTACCAATATAGTCATTGTAACATCAATTTTGCCTAGGGCTAGAGCCTCCCCTGAGTAGAGCTCTAGGGCACTGGCAGCTAACGCCAGGGTAGGAAAGCTCTGCCATGAGCTAGGTTTTACATTTGTAGACGAGTGGAGCAGGTTTTATGCATCGTGGGACCTCTATCAGAGGGATGGCCTGCACTTCTCTGAGAAGGGGGTCCATGTGTTCGGCAAAGTGTACGAGCATGTTCTTCAGGGAAACTAGGAAATGGGGTGGGGAGGGATGAAATTGCATTGCCAACTCAGAAATATTCCAATAGTGTCAGCCAACGCAATAGAACCTCCAAGTCTGGAAATAGGGACAGCAGCAGTTCATAGCAGCAGTTGATAGTTCATCTAGTGATAAAAGAACTCAGTATGAAAAAGCCAAAGGTGGTTATGGAGCATTTGTTAAGTGTATGATGTTTAATGCTCAGAGTATCCGTTCCAAATTTGATGAGTTCAAGTGTTATGTTCCTGAGGAGAAACCAGATTTTGTTTGCATTACGGAGGCATGGGTCAGTGAAGGGTATTTTGGAGATAACCTACAGGACTATGAGATCCAGGGATACAATATGTTTTCATGCAATAGGGGTTCAGCAATGGGGTGGTGTAACGCTCTATATGAATAGCTTATTCAGTTTTCAAAAAGTATCAGGTGGGGATAAAAATGTGTCTGTGGAGTCCATTTGGCTTGATGTCACTGTGGGAAAAGGCAACAGCAATACTCTTAGGATAGGAGCTTTCTACCGATCAGGAACCCTGCCACATTCTCAGCAACTGGAGCTTGACAAGGTGATTTGTGAGGAAATCAGTAGAAACTTTAAGAGGAAGTGCCTTATTCTAGGTGACTTTAATCTAAAGGGTTATGAAAATGCTGGTGTCGGCTCCCCATCATGCAAAATGTTTAGGAAATGCCTTGAAGAGGACCTGTTCTTACACCAGTTTGTATCGGAACCTACCAGGCATGGTTCATTCTTGGACCTTGTATTCTCGGATTTAAGTGCCTTGGTTCAAGACTTGAGTGTAGGCGAAACTCTGGGAAGAAGTGACCATAACATAGTTAGATTCAAGGCACATGTAGGAGAAATTATCAAGGATAATTTGGTAAAGGTTCTAAATTTCAACAGAGCAGACTTGGACTCCATGAGATCGGCTTTAAGTACCATCAGATGGGAAGAATAATTATCCAATTTAAATGCCTGTGAAATGTGGGAAAGTTCAAATCTTACTTGAAGGAAATTCAGATTAGACATGTCCCCCAAAAGCAAATACACAAAAGAAGGGTAGGAAAGCCAGCATGTCTTACACTATAGGCCAATATAGGCCAGTAAGTCTCACATCCCTAGTCTGCAAGGTACTTGAATCAATTATCAAGGATAGAATAGTTAGTTATCTGGAAGGTAGCAGATTGATTCAAGATACTCAACATGGGTTTAGAAAAGGACGATCGTGTCTCACAAACCTCTTGGACTTTTGGAACTTCGCCACAGAACAATTTGATCAGGGAAATCAGGTTGATGTAGCATATCTTGACTTTAGTAAGGCCTTTGACAAAGTACCCCATAAACGGTTAATGATACAGCTTCAGTCCCATGGTATTGCAGGTAGCATCTTAAAATGGATAGAGTTGTGGGTTTCAGATAGACAGCAGAGTGATGCTAAATGGTACAAAGTCATCATGACAAAATGTTCTTAGTGGAGTCCCCCAGGGGTCAGTACTGGGGCCACCACTGTTCATTATATTTGTAAATAACATTGAAAGTGGACTAAGCAGTACAGTTTTGAAATTTGCGGATGATTTGAAGGTCTTTAGGGCAATAACATGTCAAGATGAGCATATCTCGCTGCAAAAAGACTAAGACGAACTTGTGAAATAGTCCGAAGAATGGCAAATGAAATTTAATTTGGATAAGTGCAAAATCATGCATGTAGGTAAGCAGCATATGAAGGCTCCATACTTGATGGGTGGCCAAGTGCTATCAGTGACTCAACAGGAGAAGGATTTAGGTGTTATTCTTAACACAAAACTGGGGGCATCAGAACAGACCAAGGAAGCCAGGAAGAAGGCACTGAGAATGCTCGGGGCAATAAATACGAATGTATCATACAGAAGTGAGGAAGTGATCAGGAAGCTTTACTGTGCATACGTCAGGCCACATTTGGAATACTCCATCCAAGCTTGGTCTCCTAGCTATGAAAAAGATTGTTGGCTTTTAGAGAGAGTACAAAAGAGGGCTACAAAAATGGTTAATGGCATAAGCAACCTGGCATATGAGGAAAGATTGAAGAAATTGAATATGTTTTCACTTAGATATAGAAGGCTGAGAGGAGATCTCATCGAGGTCTTTAAATTTGTCCATGGTCTGGATAGGGAATATCTTGGGGAAATGTTTGAATTGAACATAAATGATGCAATTAGAGGTCATAAATTCAAAATTAAAGTTAACCACAGCAGAACAAGGTTAAGGCAGACTTTCTTCATCAACAGGGTAGTAGAACACTGGAACCAGCTGCCAGAAAACATTGTCACTAGCAGCACATTGAACATCTTTAAAAACAGCACAGACAATCATTATAAGAATAGAGGGCTTCCTTTTCAGTATTACAGGGAGGGTTGATTGACAGATTTGGTGGCGTGCGTGCGTGCGTGCGTGCGTGCGTGCGTGTGTGTGTGTGTGTGTGTGTGTGTGTGTGTGTGTGTGTGTGTGTGTGTGTGTGTGTGTGTGTGTGTGTGTACATTGTATTATCTATAGGGACGTGCTTCTCATCAGCTCCAGTCATGGCGGGAGCAGACATTGATGGCGGAAAGCGGCCAATGCGGGCCTAACTTCCGCCAAGGCAGCGCCACGGATGTGGACCTGGTCTGACCCTCGCCGCCCCGACCCAGTGGCGGCGCCAACACACGGCTGTTGGCTGTCCCGACAGGAGGAATTCCGGCGAACGAGGCCACGGCCACATTCAGGCGACATCTACGGTGTTCTTTTTGCCGGTTCTTGCCGTGGCCACGCTTGATACCGCCACATTTCGCCCGCACAAATGGGTGGCGCGCCCGTTTCGAGCAATTCAGTTCGGCTGCTGTTTACGGAAGACGCCCCCTTGCAGGCACACTCGAGCAAACGCAGCAAAGAAACCACCACGAGGCGCACGCAACGACACAAATGACCCAAAGTATGTCGAGACATTGACCTATAGCTTCGCATTTTTTGTCCTTCACCAAGCTTGACTGAGTAGCGGTGGTGTGGTGGCGGTAGTTCCGGTAGTGTGGTGGCGGGAGCTTGGTGTTAGCTCCCGTCGTGGGGTGGCGGCAGCTATGCCTGATCGAGGTTGGAGCGGCGGCGGCGGCGGCGACGGCAGGAGCAGAAGAAGCAGCAGTGCGCCGTCGGAAACCTGTCGTCCTGTTCGCCTCCTACTTGGTCGTTAAGCCGCCGGTGGCCGGATCTCAGCGCCCGTCCAGAGACTGCGAATCTGGCTCCCTGGACTGGTTCAGTGAGGAGAACTTAGCCTGGTACCACGCCCTGTGTCTCACGCACAAGGTGTGCCGTCATGGTGAGACAGTCACTGGCTCACGACCTCACCACCGTGGCGGAGGTTCGTGACCGTACTACCCATAAGGACCATCACGTGTTTGCACTCCGGTCCCGCACCGAGACGGGGAAGAGGCGTTTTAGCTCCAGAGCACCACTTGTGTTCAACTCGTTGCCACCCAAGCTGATGCGGCTTCCCGTATCTTCGGTCGCCACCTATCGGCGGCACCTGTCCAACGTTCTGCCGTGACTGATTTGCTGCTCACCCCGCTGTATTTTGTATTATTTATTTATTTATGTATTATGACATGCATAACCACCAGTTTAGCTACTTTGTGATTTTGAATTTTTCTGCTCTGATGTTTTATCTAACTGATGCGAGGTTGTAATAGCCACAAGTCCATTGTGGATTACCTCAATGAAAAGTATGTCTGTCCGTCTGTCTGGTGACAGCAGCCGGCCGCCGCTCCTGACCTCACCCTGTCCCGACAGCCGCTCTTGACCTCAGCCTGTCCCGACAGCTGCTCCTGTCCTCAGCCTGTCCCGACAGCCGCTCCTGACCTCAGCCTGTCCCGACAGCCGCTCCTGGCCTCAATCTGTCCAGGCAGCTGTTCATGACCTTCGCCTGTCCAAACAGATCCTCCTGACCTTTACGCCTTTTCAGAACTCCTAGCGATGGTCTTGTGTCAACAAGTTCAGTACCTACCTATTGGATGAAATGACAAGTAATGTTTGTGTCGCAGTAGCAATTAGGGATGTCAAAATCCCGGGATTTGCCAATCCCGGAATCCCAGGATTAAAAAATTTCAATCCCGGGATATCCCGGGATCCCGGGACTACAGTTCAGTTGAAAATAAAGATGTAAAACAGGTATATAGGAGGTCGCAGTGATACCATTTCCTCTAATATATGCTGCGGTTGAAGAGCGTTGGCGTTCTGTTGCATTGGTTAGCTTCCAATTCTTAAATTAGTTCTGCAAAATGTAAGATACAAAACCTATATTGACCACAATAACAACAACTGAAAGTGTCACAAAACTTTATCATATTGAAGCACAATAATGTTTGTAACTTCCGAAACTTCGTCCGCAAATCATTTTGTTTACTCGTTTAGCATAATTTAAATACAAATATACCAACTGGATCCTGTATCACGCTGAAATAAGTATTGAGTCCTTAGAACAGAACGTTTATTACCGATAACGACACTTCAGGAACACAAGCGCATCGATTGTATCATCATTTAAACGTGAACGGACCTTGGAAACCACATTTCCTACAGTAGAAAACACTCTCTCGGACTCTACGCTCGTGGGGACAATCATTTTGAGCCACTGATAGACCATTTCCGTGAGCCTGCCACGGCCAGAAATTGTTATTGTGTCTAGCTCTTTACTCACAGCCTTCGACAGTTGGCTTTGCCCTAGACCCTCCGGTGTGACTGGCACTGCACCCTTTGAGACTTTCTCTAGCGCCATCTGCAGCTGTTGCTGTAGAGATGGTGGTGGAGGTGGCTGATCCACATCTGAGTCAGAATCGTGATTGCGAGCTTGGTCTTCCGGCTCGGTGCATGCTTCACCAAGTCTTTCGAGGGTTGACGTGACGAAGTCTTGGACTTCCCTTTTTGTGGCACGGGGGAAGATATGCTTGAAATCTTCGTCAGTGTCTCGCATGCACGTGTGAAGCGATTGGAGCACCGCCGCCGCACTCGACCGTCGCTGTTTGATCCGACGAATCGAAGCTTCAGAAAAGCTTTGAGCCATATCACTGGATTTCTGTGACAGTGAGGTCAGCATGAACCGCACAGCGGCCTCGGCTTCTAACAAGCCACACTCACGTCGACACACCGATTCAGCTCCTAGCTTTAGTATGCTCAGGCATCTTACCACCTCCTGTATCAGATCCATTTCCCATTCTTCCACCATTTTAACGGTTTTCTCTCCGATGTCAATCAGAGCTTTATGAACGGCTGATGTCAGTACGACAAAACGCTCGAGCATCGAATGCAGGCTGTTCCATCTTGTTTTGTAGTCTATTATCAACATCATTTCCTTTCCTTTCTCTTCAACTACGTATTTTTGTAGTTTCTCATTTTTTACTGGGGATTTCCTGAACAACGTACGATTTTTCGTACCTTTTTCACCACATCTAATTTGGAACCTCGAAGTTCGGAAAACTCGCTGATGTCCGACTCCCCTTCCGCGTCTTCGCCGGCGCTATCGTCTGAGTCACCACCACCACTGCGGTGTGCTATGTCCGTGTACAGTACGTCGACTACCGCCAAGTGGATACCGTGCGCCAAGCACAACTGATGCTCACATGGCAGCTGTTTGCCGAATTTGACCATGACGGATGCCCCATCACTGGTAACTGCCACCACGTGCTGAAGATCCAAGCCGAACTCGGCTAGCTTTTCTTTCAGAAGCTCGACGCATTTTTCGGCTGGCATGGAACCATGGCACCGAATGACGCCCAAGCCCCATACTTGCTCCTCACAGTGCACGTTAATACTCATGTAACGCCGGTTCCGCAGCGAGGTGTACTCATCTATGGTAAGTGAGAATCTGGAACCACTGGTTAGCGTGTCTTTCATTTCTGATTTCACTTCCATTTTGACCCGAGCAGTGTCCCATCACCCGCTTTTTAATGGTGTGGTGGTGGGTTGGCACGTTTTAAAATCCCTTTGCTGCCAGAAGGTCACGGAGATCGGGGGAAGAGCAGAACACGCTGAATGGCAAGCCGTCTCTGGCACACATCTTCGCCAATCTTGAATCCAAACCTTCTTCCGTACATGTTGGAAAGTAGCTATCAATAGTCTTTCTTTTCTTCTCTGCTGGTCCTCGGTCCTCACTTGAGCACTGGGATGCTCTTGCACTTCCAGTTGAACTACCCGCGCATAGGTACGGATGATTCGTCTTCAAATGGACATGCAGCCCTTTTGTTGAACCACCACTTATCTTCAGAACTTTGTTGCAGCGTTTACATTTAGCGGTTTGTCCTCCACGCTCACGTAGAAAATGCTCCCACACCGCACTTCCTTTAAACGGCACGTAATCTGACCTTGCTTCTCAAAAGATCGAAAACAAACTAATAAACGTTAATGTTCACCATCAAACCCTATGCCAATCTGCAAATGCAATCTGCTCTACGAACAGGTGACGACGCGTGCCAGTACGGCGATGCTTTTCCGGCAACTGGTCCCCGGCGGCGGTAAATCCCCGGCGGCGGCGGCGGCAACGACCAGAGGCGCAGCCAGGGACCGGGGGCGGCAAAGGGGCATTGGTCCCTCCCCTGCGGCCGATGTTTTCACTTTTCTGCATTGGAACTGCCCATGAGCAAAAGTTTGGCCCTTCCTTCAACATCAGCTTGCCCTCCTTGAGAAAATCGTGGCTGCGCCCCTGGCAACGTGCGCTGTCAAGGTCAAGTGTATTTCCACTGCTCTCACGCTTACTGCGGCGACTTCGGAATAGCGTGGGAAGAGCGTGACCTTGTGAGCTTGTTTCAAATTGGGCGAGAGGGGGGGGGCGCAGTGTGGTTTATTTAAACGAAGGATATATTATTATTCCATGATTTTTATAGGGGAATAACTTTATGTCTACCTATATTTCACTCACTTCGTGCTATCGGGTCCCGCACTATTTTGTTTTTTGCCAATGTCGGGGGGTCTGGGTGGCGGAGCCCCCCAGTTAGGGCCCCACAGGATTAGGTGAGTTAGTTTTGGCCAGGTTGAGCTTTAATATCACTTTTTCGATGATATAAAAATGTATAGCACAAAGTAAGGGATTTATAGCACACGTGTAACTACCACCGTTTTATACCATTTCATTTTTTAACTATTTGACAACTGTCATTGACTTGAGTACGTTCACTTTGAATAACAGCAGCATCCCGGGATTACCTAATTCTTAATCCCGGGATTCGGGATTGAACCAATCCCGGGATCCCGGGATCCCGATCCCGGGATTGACATCCCTACTAGCAATGTCACAGTTTACAGAAAGTAATTTTGTCTCGAACTGTTTTCAAAGTTATGCTAAGAACATACCTTGCCACAGGTCAGTTTTTTCAAGATAGTTGAAGATAAAAATATTCCACTTTTCGTACTGATCACTCGCATGCATTTCAATACACCGTGCAGACCACAGCGCAAGGGGGCTGAGACTGATGGAGCTTGCTTGGTTGGTTGGTTATTGGGGTTTAAGGGCGCATCGACTGCAGAGGTCATGCAGCGCCCATAACATAGTCACTCGATATCAGGTTGTAGAACGGAAGTTGGTACTCAATGCGGCACTGTAAAATCCACTGTCGTGATATACAGCATAACCATACCAGTTCTGCCACATACCTGTCGTATTAATGGGGCGTATACCTGCTCGTGGCAAGGGAGGGGTTCGTGTTGCAGGGTTGGATGAAAGACATACGAAGGGACGTTGACACGGGGTGGATACTGGGAAGGGAGAGATGAATGAGCGGTGGGGACTACGCGAGTCCCCGGAAACGCCTCCGCGTTTCCACACCCCTTATCGGGGCGGCTGTATTACCCCGAGGGAGCGCCAATTCCCTGGCCAGCCGAGTAACGAGGCTGACCCCACTGCGGGGGGAGCTTGCTTGGAACCAGTCATGATCGGATAGGGCCTGACGGAGACTGACGGCCTGACGAAGCCTGGTGGAGACTGAGGGAGACTGACGGAGACGAAAAACTCGGACAGAGCGGATGGGGCCGGACAGAGCTTGACGGAGCCTGACGGAGTCTGGCAGAGACGGACACGGTCAGACAGAGCCGGACAGTCTGGCGGAACCTGACAGAACCTGGCAGAAATGGACGGAATCAGACAAAGCCTGGCGGAACCGAATAGACGCACACAGCCGGATAGAGCAGGACAGAGACGCACAGACCAGGAGAGAGGCCAGAGCCTGGCGGTGCCTAACAGAACTGGGTAGTCAGATAGAACCTGGAAAAGCCGGATAGAGCCGGACAGAGCAAGACAGTGGTCGATGGACAGTTCGGCGCCGGTACCGATGCGACTGTCCGTCAGTGATTGCTGGCAGCTGGCACACACCTCCACCGGCACCCGTCAACCGACCAACAACACACAACCATCGTCACACCTCGCCGGCACTCGTCAACCGATCAACAACACACAGCCATCGTCACACCTCGTCGGCGAATTTCCTGGCCGTCGGACGCTGAGCACCGCCGCTTCCCGAGCACATAATCCTAAAACATTGTGCCCGAATGAGAAAGTGAACGGCGTCCCGCGCGGACATTGCTGTCGCCACGCCGCGTGCTGCTCCCGTTACGTCAAGGTCGACAGAAAGCCTTCACATTTAATGAATTAAGTTCCAACTTGGCCAATGCCCGTGCGCGACGGACTGCTCGCAGTGTACCTTAGTTCCAGCTGACTTCCGACGGAACGGAGGGTAACGATGCTTCCGGCGCGTGAAGTTAGATTGCGTTAGCGTTCTTTGTTCACAATCGTGGAAGCCTGGAACTGCGCAAGTAAAGCGTGGCTACTAATTATTTGGACAGTGTTCACAGTAGAGCTATTATTCTTTCTTCTACTTCATGATACGACAATGGGATTTTGCACATACATAGAACATGACATCTAGTGCCGCATACTATTGGTGAAGCCGGCTGAGCCCGCCGAGCCGGTCGGCCGCGTGGATGCACTCGCCCACCCTCTCCATCATCCTTCGAGCGACTTCACTGTCGATTGGCCTCAGGACCTGACGAATGCCCGCAGTGGCACGCAGGAAGGGCTCTCATCTCGCCAAATGCAGCCATATAATGCGCTGGTGCAGAACCATTCTCCTGTACACGGTGGAAGCATGTGTTCGCCAGGCATGCCCACGAGGGTGTGAGGACGGGTGTGTGGACAGGTGAGAGAGTGGGCGCCCACGACGCCGCAACCAGCCAGGTAGAGCCGCCTCATCTGACTCTGCCGCCTCGCCCGTCTGCTCACCGGACCAATCGCCACGCCGGTCCCCCGAGCCGGCGTCCGTCCGACGTGTCGCGGGCCGTCCCGACCGCCCTGCTAACAGCGTCGCCGGCGGCCGGCCGGTCTCACGTCAATACAGGCACGACGGCCGCCGACCCACCCGTCCCTCTCGCCGCTGTGAGTCGGCCGCCACGCTGTGTCTTGGCGCGCCGCGTCGGCCGCCGGCCGAACAGTGACGGCGCCGTCGACCGAATCGGGCCAGGCCGGGCCGTGCCAGTGGTCGGCGGCCGACGCGGCTCCCGGCGCACGTGATGCAGCCCCAGGCCCGCCACACAGAGTCGGCACAAAATCGGGCCGCCACGCGAGCGGCACAGGCAGTCGTCACGCGGGCAGCACAGTGGGTCACCATGCGAGGAATACAGGGGTCGTCGTCGTTAAGCAGGGAACGCAGAGGACGCCATGCAGGGAACACAAGGGGTTACCACGCGAGGAGCACAGGGGGTCGTCACGCAAGGAGCACAGGGGGTCGTCACGCCGGGAAGATAACGCAGCACCGTATATATTCCGGGAACTAACTGCAAGAAGACAAAGGCATAAAAGATTAGTGCAACTATGAGCCACAAGGGCCCTTCTTGGTTGCACTGTGTGCACATAACCAGTTGCCCACTAAATCCGTTGATCAGCCCTCCCTGTAATACTGAAAAGCAAGCCATCTATTCTTATAATGATTGTCTACGCTGCTTTTAAAGACGTTCAATGCGCTGCTACTTACAATAGTTTCTGGCAGCTGGTTCCAGTGTTCTACTACCCTGTTGGTGAAGAAAGACTGTCTCAACCTTGTTCTGCTGTCCTTAACTTTAATTTTGAATTGATGACCTCTAATTGCATCATTTCTGTTCAATTCAAGCATTTTCCCAAGATATCCCCTCTCCAGACCATGGACAAATTTAAAGACCTCGATGAGATCTCCTCTCAGCCTTCTATATCTAAGTGAAAACATATTTAATTTATTCAATCTTTCCTCATATGCCAGGTTGCTTATGCCATTAACCATTTTTGTAGCCCTCTTTTGTACTCTCTCTAAAAACCAACAATCTGTTTCATCGCTAGGAGACCAAGCTTGGATGCAGTATTCCAAATGTGCCCTGACATATGCACAGTAAAGCTTCCTGATGACTTCCTCACGTCTGTATGATACATACCTATTTATTGCCACAAGCATTCTCAGTGCCTTCTTCCTGGCTTCCGTGGTCTGTTCTGATGCCCTCAATTTTGTGTTTAGAATAACACGTAAATCCCTCTCCTGTTGAGTCACTGATAGCACTTGGCCACCCATCAAGTATGGAGCCGTCATATGCTGCTTACCTACATGCATGATATTGCACTTGGCAAAATTAAATTTCATTTGCCATTCTTCAGACCACTTCACAAGTTCGTCTAAGTCTTTTTGCAGCGAGATACGCTCATTTTGACCTGTTATTCCCCTAAATACTTTCGAATCATCCGCAAATTTCAAAAACCTTACTGCTTAGGCCACTTTCAATGTTATTTACAAATATAATGAACAGTAGTGGTCCCAGTACTGACCTCTGGGGGACTCCACTAAGAACATTTTGCCATGATGACTTTGTACCATTCAGCATCACTCTTTGTTGCCTATCTGAAAGCCACAACTCTATCCATTTTAAGATACTACCTGTAATACCATGGGCCTGAAGCTGTATCATTAACCGTGTATGGGGTACCTTGTCAAAGGCCTTACTAAAGTCAAGGTATGCTACATCGACCTGCTTTCCCTTACCAAATTGTTATGTGGCGAAGTTAAAAAAGTCCAAGAGATTTGTGAGGCATGATCGCCCTTTCCTAAACCCATGTTGAGTATCTTGAATCAATCTGTTTCCTTCCAGATAACTAACTATTCTATCCTTGAAAATGTATTCGAGTACCTTGCAGACTAGAAATGTGAGACTTACTGGCCTATGGTTTTCAACTTTCCCTCTTTGTCCTTTCTTGAAGATAGGAAATACATTTGCCCTTTTCCAATCTGTTGCAATTTCATTTTGTGACAGATCTACAAAATATTATACTAAGTGGTAATGCCAGTTCCTTTTCAGCTTCCCGCAATACCCTAGCATAAATTTCATCAGGTCCTGCTGCCTTGTTTGGCTTTATTTTCCTGATATGATTGAAAACAACATCACTATCAATGAAATCAACATCATTTATCCGACCACATGTCACTGAACTATGGTGTCGGCAGATTGGTCATTTCTTCCAATGTAAACACTGATTTAAACTGCCTGCTCACCTCCTCAACCATCTCCATATCCTCACCCAATATAGTCTCATTTACCTCCAGTGGACCAATTGTGCTAGAAACTTTACTCAGCTTGTAGAAACTAAAAACCTTTTGCTGTCCCCATTACAGTTCCTAGCTAAATCCAGTTGTTTTGCTCGCTTTGCTGCTGTAGTTTTTTGCTTCAGTGTCCCTAGCTTTTCGATACGCCTTTAGATTTACGATATTTGAAGCTTCCTTAAACACTCTAAATGCACCTTTCTTAGCCTTTATCAAGTCTGGTGTAAGCTATGCTGGCTTTCCTATCCTTCTTTTGCGTCTTTGCTTTTGGGGGACATGTCTAAACTGAATTTCCTTCAAGTAAGATTTGAACTTTTCCCACATTTCACAGGCATTTAAATTGGAGAATTCTTCCAATCTTATGGCACTTAAAGCCGCTCTCATGCAGTCAAAGTCTGCTCTCTTGAAATTTAGATTCATTGATTGAGTGTTTGGGTTTAAGGGCGCGCCGACTACTAGGTCATTTAGCGCCCATCTTGAAATTTAGAACCTTTACCAAATCATCCTTAATAATTTCCACTACATGCGCCTTGAACCTAACTATGTTATGGTCACTTCTTCCCAGAGTTTCTCCTACCGTCAAGTCTTGAACCAAGTAACTTAAATCCGAGAATACAAGGTCCAAGAATGAGCCATGCCTGGTAGGTTCCGTTACAAATTGGTGAAAGAACAGGTCCTCTTCAAGGCATTTCCTAAACATTTTGCATGATGGGGAGCCAACACCAACATTTTCATATCCTTTTAGATTAAAGTCACCAAGAATAAGGCACTTCCTTCGAAAGTTTCTACTGATTTCCTCACAAATCACCTTATCAAGCTCCAGTTGCTAAGAATGTGGCAGGGTTCCTGATCGGTAGAAAGCTCCTATCCTCAGTGTATTGCTGTTGCCTTTTCCCACAGCGACATCAAGCCAAATGGACTCAACACACATTTTTATCCCCACCTGCTACTTTTTGAGAACTGAATAAGCTATTCACGTAGAGCATTACACCACCCCCTTTCACTGCTGGACCCCTATTGCATGAAAACATATTGTATCCCTGGATCTCATAGTCCTGCAAGTTATCTCCAAAATACAACTCACTGACCCATCCCTCCGTAATGCAAACAAAGACACAGGATAGCCGCCGACCGCAGCACATACATCAGAAAAGCCAGAGCGCGGAAGAAATGTAGATATGCACCGCATGGGAAAGATAAAAGACAGCCACCAACCGAAGCAAATTTACCATAGAACCCGCAATGCGAAACAGATGTAGAGATGCACCACAGACGTGTATGGAGGCCAGTGCATAGAACGGACGAAGAAAACTGAATACGGTGGACACATCAAATATCTGTGAAATGATATCCATGCTGCCCAATTCACAGCCTGCATTTCAATCAAGCACGCTCAGGACAAAACATCCCAGAGAAAGGTTGGCATCACAATCGGAAGTCACCGACATGAGCCAAGCTGACGGAATAAGCATAAGAACCATGAATAAGCAACGAGCATGTTTACAAACAGCTCGTCCTATTTAATTACGACAGAGTACTCGTACCATGCCCATTCTCATCAGCATACACGGCAATCATCTCCCACGGCTAACGCCAATCGCTTCGCCATTGTCATCATAACGCACCAAGTGGCGGATGATGAATGGTTGAGCAATGGGTACGAGTGTGCAGCATTGGAGGGCCACCGGTCCACCGCTGTCCGTTGACAACGCGGTCTGTCGGCGCGTCCACACCACCTGCCGCCGTGTGTGTGCGGCTGCACACCGGGCGGGTCATCAACAATACATCAGCGCCTCTATTACCGACACGTCGGCGCCGCTCCGATTCCGACAATGCATCATCGCCGACGACGCGTCATGAGCGCGCGGCCTGTGGCGGGGTCATCGACCGGCCGCCGAGCGGAGCACAGGTGTCGCAGGTCGCGCCGGGTTGTCGACCACCCCGTGGCGTCACGTCAGACGGTGGCACGCGCCGCCGACGTTACAACTCACACGGGGACACCAGGCCTCTCTCGTGTCATGGTATCAGGTGGCCACGACACCGCTCTGGTGCCTTGGAGACCCGCCAAAGCACCGCGTAACAGTGTGTAGGGCGACGGAGCACGCGACGACGGTGTTGTAGCTAACGGACGCATCGATTGGATAGGTCATACAGTAGACTTGTGACGACGGTACACGGTGAGCAAAAGGCGGTGGGTGGTCGGGCGCCAGGCGAGTCCATATCGGTTGCCGGTAGGGGCGTTTCCCCCTTTCGACGGACGCGTGGCACACGTGGCGTTGTGTACCGCGGCACTCCTTAGAGCAACAGAAGTTCGAGAATCGTTGTGGCCTGAGTAACTCGGTTGAGCTGGTGCTGGCAAGTTCCGAGTAGTGGTGGATACACCAGGGGTGCAAATGAATGACCTGGCAACTTAGCGACGAAGGGCGCCACAAGCTTATCCCACCGACCGAACACCCACGACAAATAACACCCCACAATCGCGGGCCAGAAATTGCCGCTTGCTATGTCCGTAGGAAGCAGACGAAGACCAGCCGATTGGCATGCCACAAGCGCCAGGGGCGTTTTGTTGTCGGGCGGCCCAGCCGGCTGGCTGGCGTCATCCCAAGGAGCATTTCCGCTTCAAGGAATGATTTTCCTCCACCTTTGAGCTAATTAGAATCCAGGGAGCTGTTTGTTGTGCCATACATCATCAAAACACGACAGAACGTTGCCAACGACGGACATTCAGTTGGAAACAAACAAAAAACCAGTTTCTGGTGGGAATAAAGACCACGCACGCCCGCCGGCCTCGGCAGCTCTGCACCAGCGGCAATATAACACATTGCGCATAGTCAACACAGCATAAACGCACAATACTGTTTCAAACCTTTGATTTTAGTTCTCTCCGGGTTTCTTGAGTTGTGCCGCTTCTTCTCAGGAAGCGGCAGACTTTAACCTTTGGTCGTCCCCCCCCCAAGCTTCCATCTCAACTGCGATTGCCTGTGTCATATAAAGTTGTCATAGAACTGACGATACCAAGGGCGTACATTTGACTACTGTTTCCGCTGTAATGCCGTGATATGCACACTTCGATGGCCCCCGTATGTCCAGCTTTCTTGCTTGGGTGAACTGTTGGCTGCGGTTTGCTCTGCGGACGCCCTAGGCCCGGTCCACCGCCGCTTCTCTGCACGCGAGGTTCACGAGCACAGCTCCGCCGTGCGGGTGGGTCATGCGGCACCGCAGAGCTGCACCCGCCCTCTGGCCACTGTCGCTCACGTCAGACGCGGGCTCTGTCTGTCCCGAGCTGCCATTTCTCATTGATAAACACAGTGAGGGGCTGCTGCATACGGCGGCCTGCTTGGCACAAGTCCCGATCGCCACCATCAAAAACACCACTCGATCAGCATGAATAATGAGGCTCGCAGTTGGGGGGAGGGGAGGGGGCGCTGCGGTGTCCGGGGGCTTTCCGTCTGCAGTGCGTCGCCACCAGGGCAGTTCCCTGTGGCGTGGTGTGCTGGATTTCGTTTGTTCGTTGAGTGGAGGGCAGCAAGAGGAGACGTCAAAACTGACGACGTGGAAACAATTTGGAGCTACGATGGAAAATATTGCAAGCAAAGAATGATACTGACGAATGAACTCGCACCTCTTGGCAACATCGTGATTGCACAGATGCCAGGAATCGAACATAGTGAAAAAGATAGCAGCTACTAGAGTCGCATACTGTGAGATATCCTGCATATCAACTCGGCAAGTCAAAACTCTGCCCACAGGAATTCAAAACAAGGTATCTGATAGGTTGTCTGCGGCACCATGACAGTTGTCTGTGGCGCAGACAATTTGTTTTGTAGTTTCTTTTCAAATCTCCCCAAAATGAACTCCCCGGAGCCGAAAACATGATGAAAGTCGTGAAAACCTAGGAACCCCAGAGACGTCACTTTAAAAGATACAATTTTTGGGGTGGCGGCTGGCACTACTCGTCGAGCGCTTTTCGATGACACCTCTCGTTTTCGTGCGACGCTTAATTCGGAGATTAGAGGGGGTGGTATTAACACCCTCCGAAACGGGGTGTGAGGATATGACAGGAATGATGGGGAGGGTTAACATACCATTGTCCTTCACACTTAATTTTGATCCACAAGCGGAACACCTAACAAGGATACCTAAATTGACAAAAACGAAAACAAATGACATACAATTAACAAAGGGCATGGCATAACAGACCAAATAGCAGGTAATCCCTGTACCTATAATTGTCCACAAGATGTTTGTGTATCACAATCCGCAATGGTGAGCATAAGCATGATACCTACACACGAGCCATTGACAGAAACCAGGCACGGATGGAGACTTCATATACACACATCAGAAAGCATCATGTTGATACGTGTTTGGGAAGGATGTGCATTGAGTGTTTGGAAATCGGTATACACCACCCTGTTTCAAGAATAAGTTATCAATGACGTAGCAGGATGTAGAAATTCGTCATGAAATTATATTTCTCACTTAGTTTCATCAAATTGACTAAATAAGAAAGTACTGAATACAATGCTTGTACATTTCCGTTGCTTCTTGGAAAAACGCTGCCTGTGCATAAGCAATATGTGTCACAATTGTATTTTCTATAACACCACACACAAAATAGTACATTATTTTCCTATGCAATCAAATGGCATAACTGTATTGCATTGCATTATATACATTTGACTTGGAATTATATCATAGCATGTGTACGCATCAATGTGACAATAGTCTTCATGGGCATGATACGTAAAACGTGATAGTCTTGGAGGCGACTCATTGAGACCGTCTGAACACATGTCCAGGGTTTCAAAACATTTTTTAGCAGAATGTCGATTGGGTGCTCAGTAAGTGTCATATTCCATCCACCCTCACGAATAATTAATAACTGGTGTAGTGGGGCCCGTAACTCCGCGATACAGTGGCTGCGCAATCACCACAGTCCGAACAATCCGACTGAGGCACCGTACATCTTACGGCCGTTGTTTCCAAATTATTGTAAGTCCCGCAACGGCCCTCAACACGACCAACTCCCACGATGAGCTGTGACAAGCGCAAAACGACCAATCTCCAAAGTGCTTTGGCTCAGCTGGCATCGAATCCTGTTCAGCTTGTCGACGCTCCAGAACGGCGCGGCGCAGTTGGCGCATCGAGCCGCACCCCACAAAGCGGCCTGGAAAAAACTGCTCACATGCACCACAAACTGCGCGCCGCGGCCCAGCTGCTGTCACTACATCACCGTGGCCTCGTCACTCACAACACGACGCAAGCGGCGCCAGCTATCACGGTAATATCCGAACATGACGACGGAAACATTGGCCCACTGTCGCTCACGAAGAAGCCTCAGGCTTCGGGCAACTACGGGGTGGTGGTTTGAGGTCGACATAGTCACAACCGAAGCATGCTTTCCATCCTCTCAAACGTCCAGAACTACGACATTGGTTTCTCCTGGCGCCGGGCCGTCAGGGGGCGTTTAATCGCCGGCGATGGCATAACATGCAAGCGATCAGAGGCCAGGCGGAGAAGCCCTATACGCGGTACTCCTGTCATTATCGTCAGGTGCATACTACATTAAAGTGGAAGAGGGCGCACTCCTACCCTGCCCACCACCAGCCATTTATTCTTACCGTCGAGCCACCCACGCAAGGTAATGGTCATGCGCTACCGCTGCTTTAAGTCATCTCATATATATATTTTTTTTTATTTGATCCGAGTTGTTGCTGGGGTGGCTTGAGGAGCCAGGGTTCTATTGCTAAGCAGAGCTTGTTGCGTGAACCCTGGCCCCACCACCCGATCCATGAGCTCCAGTTCAACGGCAGAATTTAGACCGAAAGTTTAACGTGCCGCCAATGCACAGACACGGCCGCCCGGTAGCTCGTCCCCGGCCTTATCGGGCCAGCTGCCAACTGACACTCCCGGCCGGGGGCTAAATGCGAGCGCGCGAAGCGACTCGAACCCTGTGTTGCCAATACAGGGGAGACCGGTGCAGGCCAGCGCTCTAACCAACTGAGCTACCAGGGCGGCAGGCATATTGCCTTCGTTCGTTACTTCTCACGCCTGAGATCTAATACACTATTATATACCGGCTACGAAGGATTATTTTCACGGCGCGCTGAGAGTGATTGGATGAGATTGGGGCTTGGGAAAGCATTATACAAATTATGTTACACAGCGGGCGCTCCAGTCCGTGTGACCGATCAATCCCACTGTGCGCTAAAACTCACCATTATTTGGTTGGAGTTACATCTGTTGTATATTTGAGAAGCTTTGTGACTGTTATTGCATTGTCAAAGTGCGGCGGTCACCGAAATGGTATCTGATTGCTCTATGCTTCATTTGTGTATCTCCGCATGCGGTAAAGGAACGATCTTATGTTTCAGCCAAACAGAACTACGGCTAAAAGCTCTCCTACGCATGGCCCGATTAAAGGTTGTCACACAAGCCGAATCTTCCTTGGAATCTCGCATTGTAATATTTGGCATCTATGAACATGTGGGAATGCTTTACAGATGTGGTGTTGAAAAAAACTGAGTTATACCAACATTTCAGTCATGGATATTTCCAAATGTCGGACTACGTGTCGTTGACGTTTTCCAACACATAATAGGTCACGCGCGCACAGGTGCAGCAACCCCCGAGGAAGCGACTAACCTTCATGTGTGGTCGGCATAGGACTTCCTTGAGCTCCAGAATGTCAGCCAGATCGCCTGTGTCCTCGTACTCGCGTAAAACGTCTAGTACGTCGCGCCACCGAGAGATGGCGTCACTGGGCGGCGGCGGCGAGCTCCCCAGCTGCCGGGCGATCACCCGATCGTATAGCTGCAAAAAGGCAACGCTAAGTGATTTGGTCTCGTTCACTGTCTTGTTCCGAGACCTGATATTGTGCATCGTGGGCGCAGGAGTGGCACCGACATTTGGAGGAGATGCAGGAAGGGGAGAGAACTGTGAGAATTGTCAGGGGGAGGACATTTTAGAGTGTGGAAATTCTTTACAACCAACGTCACATGGTTAGTAGTTAAAATGGAAGAAAATTATGGGCATGGCTCCTGCCCCCGGTTCCCACAGCCATGCCTGATATGGCCGACTGGCCACTTGACAGGACGCAACGTGGCCGATGGGCCACTGGATGGGACTTTATGTGACTGACGGGCTACCTAGCCGCGCCAGCCCATCAAAACGTCGCACGCACATTGAAAACCAAAGGCCACGACTGATTATCCGTATAACCAGGCTATATACGCCCCGCACAAGAGCTGTATGGTAGCGAATGATTAAATTTAGCTGGACATCCGATTTTGCGGTGCTTGTTCGTAGCAAACATTAGACTCATGCCCAGCCTGCTCAGCAATGCTGTTGTGAAAAAAAGCTCTCACCCTGGGGCGGGAGTGACCGAGTGGCTAAGGTGTTGAGCTTTGAATACCAAGGATTCAACGCTCGCAAGGGTTCAACTATTCAAAGGTTCCAGTGTCCAACGCTCGCAAAGGTTCAACGCTCGTACGACGGGATTGACAAATGTTCACATTTCCCAACCCCGCGGCACACCGGCGAAACAGTGTGGGCGGCGCCTTAAGCCGTCATCGTCCATAAAGTACGTGGTAAACCACCTAGTAAACAAAGGAAGCTTTCACCCCAATGAGAGAACAAGCCGTCATCGTCCATAAAGTACGTGGTAAACCACCTAGTAAACAAACGAAGCCTTCACCCCAATGAGAGAACCGAGTGACAAGAGTCTCGTCAAATTTCGTTCATCCGAGTCTTGTCAAGGTTACTGCGCTGGTTAGCGTCGTCGGAGCTTCGCTTTCACTTCTACCCACTTCCGTTTATTGGGTGTTTCACGACACATTTTACGCACGATCACGGTTAATGACACCGCCCACACTGTTTCGCCGGTGGGCCGCGGAATTGGGACCTTCCCGAGTGGTGCGAGTATTGAACTAGGGACCTTCGGTACCCTCTACTCACGTCAGTGAAATTGTTGTGTCTGAATGGTGAAAAAGCATCCGAAAGTACTACAACGATACTCCAACTATGCCTCAAAATGTTGCGTCATATCAAGGCACATAAAAACAGCTCCGATGTGCATGAGTGTTATCGCAGAAAACGATACTACAAATTGTATATTGCCATCTTCGAAAGAAACGCAGATTAACGCCCTCAAGCGCATATCCTATCAATCTCAACTTCGTAATGTAATAAAGAGCAGATAATATAGACACAGACAGTCGTTACAATTGCTGTTTTTCACACCATTTATCGGGGGGGGGGGGGTACGTCCAGGTAGCGCCAACCCTGGCCCGCCGGGTAGCGATGGCTGACCCTATTGCGGGATACTGCTGTGTTCGTCACAAATAGTAGAACATGTAGCAAACATTCTGAGATCAGCTTCTTGTGCGGCCGCTATCAGGCATTTGGTCTCTAAAAGGGCATACGAGGTCAGCATGTATGCTTCATCGCACGTGTGATGGCTTCTCGCACTACCTAACTCTGATACTGTTACAGCACGTGCGTGACGACAGTAGATATTGCGATCAATTCATGCCTTATCGCATATTAACAACAACTCGCCACTACGTGCGATATCATAAATAGTCGTACTACTGTCCCGTTAATCCCACCAGCGTCGGAAGGCTCCTGTTCACCTGACTCAGCAGAAATGTTCACCGCTCCATGCGCTTCAAATCAAGAAACAGCGGACGACGACCGGACGGATCACTTGTCGGAGCTGGTGCTCCACGTGAAACACTTCGGGTGTTTCTGGGAGGAAGGAGGAGTTGGAACTTGAGGAGCTCCAACAGTAGTGTGGATATAACTAACATCACAATTCATGCCTTTATGAGATAAAAAATAACATGACAGTGTGATGATGATGAGTTGGGGCTTCGGGGCGCGTCGACTGCCATGGTTATTTTGCGCCCATAACTGTGTTTACAGGCAATCTACAATGCTTCTGCAGTAGGCAGTAAGACAAAATATTCAGGGACGGCGATAGATAACATCAAAACTTGAATGTCGAAGGAAGATAAAAATGTTCCCAGACAACACAACCCCGGAGTCATCTTTTAGCAACATACGCAGTGTCGCTGTTTACACGTCCTAAAATCTAGTGTCGTAGAGGTTCTAATGATGAACAGCCTATTAAAACATGATAAACGGTAAGCGGGTCAGAACACCGTGGGCACAAAGGTCGGTCATCACTGGTCGGTACATAGCTGTGTGTCGCGAAGGCATGCCCTATCCTCAATCGACAGAGCGTCACTTCCTCTCGTCGCGAGGTCCGGTGTGAGGACTGCCATAATCTTAAGTTCTGGTTTTATAACTCTCAGTGTACTCGGCTTGGAATTCCAGGCTCGTTGCCATTCCGATCGTATTTATGATAAAATGGAGGGATGAAAATCTCTTGGCGGAAGAGGTAGGCGAATTGCACGGCCAATACTGGTAGCGTGCTTAGCGGCCATATCGGCAGCTTCATTCCCAGCAAGTCCAACATGACTATGGATCCAGCAGAATACGATATTTTTGTCGAGAACAATTAGGGATTTGACGATGCGAAGAAACATTTGGAGAAGCCTGTTATCCGGGTTGAAAGACTTCATTGCCAAAAGACTGCTAAGGAGTAAAAACCACGTGATTTGTGGACTGGTCATCCTGTATATAGTAAAGAGCTTGCAGAATGGCATATAGTTCAGTAGTAGAAATTGACGCCTGCTTCGGTAAACGGAAATATCCAATACCGCGTCGACCGACGCACGCGCATCCCACTCCCGACGAGCCGTCTGTGTATACGCGAAAGAATTCACGGTACTGGTGTATTTTCTCCAACGCCAACATGCGGAATTCTTCGGAGTTGACACTCCCCTTCTTTGAGCAGGACAGAGCAAGGTTTGTCCGGACTGGGACAACCTGCCAAGGGGGAGACTCGGAGTGACAGCGCGTGCCACAGAACCTGGTTTGATGTTGGACTTACGAAATGTCGGGGTCATGCGTCCAGAAAAAGGTAGGGCACGCTGATTGCTGAGTGGACGGAGTGGCGGCGATGGCCTTGAAAATATCAATTTGTATGCCGGGTACTTCCGGTTCTGCGGGACCTTACGTGCGTGTCTCGCTCCCAGTGGTGTACGGCGTAACGCAAGAGGAAGTTCATCAGTCTCGGCCATTAAGCTACGACCGATGTAGTACGGAAAGCTCCAGTGGCAATACGAAGGGCTGTACATATTGTGGATTACGTCCAGAAGGCGTTTCGTTGTAACGCACGCCCCATCATATATAAAACATCCATAGTCGATTTTAGAGCGTACGAGCGATCGGTACATAAGAAGCAGGATGAATCTGTCTGCGCCATAGGAGTACCTGGGGACAGTACTCATCACCTGCAGTCTCTTAGTGCATTTCTGCACAAGATCTTTGATGTGGGTGCTGTACGTTAGTCGGCGGTCCATCCATATACCTAGGAACTTGACTGCAAGTTTGAATGGAATATGGCGCCCGTTGAACATAATAACTGGGTCGGTGCAAGAGCGCCTGCGGCAAAAGTGCACAGCGCCCGTTTTCAACGTGGACATGAAGCCTGTTTTATCACACCAACCCTGTACCTTCCGGACAGCCAGTTGGAGTTGTCTCTCCACCGTGCGAACAGAGCGCGAAGAACACCCATACGGCGAAATCATCTACAAATAGCGCTTTGCCTACGGAAGTCGGCAGTGATGTAGCCACATCATTGATATCGTAGCAATCGTAAACAATGCTACACTTAATACGCTTCCCTGCGGGACTCCGTTAAGTTGTGGAAAAGTGCCAGAGACTGCGCGGCCTACTCTAACACGAAACAGTCTAGAAGCTACAAAATTGGCCAAGAAGAACCCCATGGAGCCTCCGCCACCCATACTATGTAACTTCATCAGTATACCGTGACGCAATGTCGTGTCATATGCGCCATCAATGTCCAAAAATATTGCAGCTGTATGTTGGTGCTTCATGAACCCAGAGCGCATGATCGAGTCAAGTGATAAAATATGGTCAAGTGTGCTGCGGTGTCTTCGGAAGCCACTCTGTATCATTGTAGGAAAATTTTCATGTTCTAAAAACCACATCAATCAGACATTAACAATTTTCTCAACCAATTTGCATAACGAGCAGGTAAGTGGGGCATTCCACGACAAATCGACATGTGACCTGCACCCTCACACCTCAGATTTTGATGAAAATGGTTCTATAGGGTTATCAGCATCGCTGAACACGCCTGTGCCATTTTGAAGTCTCTTAGGTTTACCGTTTTCTAGTTATGAACTATATAATTTTTACATTTTGCACTGACATGACTATCTTTGGTGCTAATTTTCTCCAAGTCATTTTTCAGTAACTGAACAAATTTATACGTCAAAATGAAGACAAAACATTGAAGAATATGACTATGCCACCATTTAAACTTTCATTACGTACCTTTTGCCGACTCTAGCCAAATAAAAAATTGAAAAGAAATAAAAACATTTTTCCCTCCGATATCGTATTTTTTCACTTTCATATGAAAGAGCGTAGTTTTTTACCCTAGAAACATAAATAAAAAAGTGGTTATCGACTTGGAAAGACGAATCAAATGCGGTGAATGCGGGCGCTGCGCTCACCGGACCGGGCGCGCTGCCGCTGCCTCGCGATACGCCTGCCGGGGGAGGGGAGGGGAAGGGGAGCCGAGCGTGGGATGTCAACAAAGGAGACGCGCGTCCCGGGAGGATGATATGGGAGACGTGACTGCCACCTCCCCTGGCCCCGAAGTGAGTAGAAAATGTCCTGGAAAAAAGACTATGTGACGGTAAGAGATGAGAATGGGGTTAAAGTAAAGAAGCAGAAACGTTTGATTTTAGGTAATTTGCAGGAAATTTACCAACTTCATAAAGAGAACGGTAGCAACCCGCGCATTGGGTTTTCGAAGTTCGCCAGCCTCCGCCCCAAACACTGTGTCCTGTTGGGAAGCAACGGCACTCATACGGTTTGTGTATGTTGCTATCACCAGAACGTGAAGCTAATGTTAGCGTCTCTGGGCTTAAAAGACATTACCTACAAGGACCTGTTGAAGCACGCGGTTTGTGATGTCGGGAGGGGAAGCCTGTATGCTGCAAAAGTGTGAAAACTGTCCAGGTCAGGACGGTGTCAGGTCATATTTGATCGACACTTTAAATGCGCAGGCAGGGGAAATCTCAGACTTGGTGGACGAAGTCAGATTTAGTCAGTGGCTAAGCACGGATCGTTGCACTTTGATCGAAATTGTTCTTCCTATGGACGAGTTTCTTGACAAACTGTCTGACGCCATTGTGACACTTACTCGGCATCATTTCACGAGTCAGCATCAAAGCAAATATTTCGACGATCTAAAAAGCAGCTACCTGAGCATGAAGCACTGATCATATTATATTTTTCAGAAAACTACACTTTTGTAGTTCAAGACGAAATTCAGTCATATCACTGGAACGCACCACAGTGTACCGTTCATCCGTTTGTTGTTTATTGGCGAGAGGCTGGAAAGATTGAATGCCACAGTTTTTGCGTGTTATCAAACGAACTGAAGCATGACACCGTCGCTGTGCACACATTCTTGCAGCACATTGTACCGAGAGTGAAAGGCATAGTCCCGAACTTGAAAAAGATTCATTATTTTTTGGATGGGTCAGCTGCCCAGTACAAGAATAAGTTTAATTTCGTGAATGTGAGTTTTCATGATGAGGATTTCGGAGTCCAGTGCGATTGGAATTTTTTGCAACGTCGCATGGGAAAAATTCGTGCGACGGTGTTGGGGGTACACTGAAAAGGGTTGCAGCTAGCGCCAGTCTTTCGCGGACACACTCGGACCACATTCTTACTGCGGAAAAGCTATGTAAAGTGCTACAGGACAAGGGTAATTTGCATACCGAGTGCTGCTTTGTAGCGAAAGAAGAGGTTAGTCGTACACGGCATGAGCTTGGCGATAGACTGTCAATGGCAAAAACTGTCAAAGGGACTCTAAAAATACACAGGGTAACTCCAGTGAAGGCAAACATTGTCGTTGTGCGAGAACTTGCCATAAGTGAAGGAAGAGAGGTGATGGTGGCCTGATTTGCTACAGGATTTAGGTTGAATGGTTAGCGTGACCTACATCGGCAGCTGATTTCCGTTTGTTTATGTGCGAATTACAATGTGAAGTGAGCTAATGTTAAGTTATGCATTTTGTACCTCTGATAAGGCTCATTGTACCATCTCGTTAGCATTCGCAAATGTACATGTACTTTCCGGCTTGTTATTTGTGTGAATAATAAATGAAGTGCTAAAACGTCCTGCCTGGTGTTTATAAATAATCTGCATAGTGTCCTCTCAATCCCACGGGGCCGCGGACGACAGCCGCCAGCACCCTATCCCCCGTTGGCGCAGCTGGCCGCGGCCGTTGCTGAACGACGCCGTATTGGGTAAAATGAGGCCGGGCGGTTGGTGTTTGAAATTATGTTTAAAATATTTATAAGCCGATAACCACTTTTTTATTGATGAAATATAGGTAATAATCAACGCTCTTTCATTAAAAATATCAAAAATCACAATATCGAAGGGGAAAATTGCTCAAGGAACTTGGCATTTTTTAAAGTGTTATATTTGACATATATTTAATTGCTATGGTTTCGATAGTGATAAACGTTCATTCTGATGGGATTGCAATCATTTTGATGTACAAACTCACCTACTTATCATTCAATGTAGCAGGGAAAATCCTGCCAAACAAAGCCATGTATGCATCGAATGTAAAAATGTCGCAGGCTGTAGCTCAAACGGAAGTCGGAGAGGCCTAAATGTCACAGGCTGGGCTCAAACCTAAAATAAAAATAAAATGATTTCGTGGAGGCTCCAGGTTTCCAGATAAGTCGTTGCAGAACAGGGCAGTACTTTAGTCTAAGCTGTGGGTATGTGTTTAGCAGTTACTTCTGTGATTATATTTCATTAGTTTTTATCTGATAAGCATTTTCGTAGCACGCAAACTATACTATATTAACCTAGCGACGCTGCCGTGCGCCATCTTCGTGTTAGGCGAGGCCTCGTGGCTTTAGGCGTGTTCTCGGCGCTTCGATTTCTGTAGTAAGAGATATTACAAGTGTGTAGATTTTATTAGAGTACATTAGACAACATTCATAATATCCTAACATGCTTTATTTATTTTTCGTTGTGCATAGTGTGTTTGGTGTTGAAGTTTAAGATAGTTTAATTGGTAGTAAGTTGGGGGTATTCATAAGTGCTGTGTGACTGTTCATTTTTCTGTCTAGCCATAAGTGATATCAAAAGGGATATTCATATAGTTGTCTACTTGTGTGGAAGACAAATAGATTAGACATTTTGTTTATATATTTCAAAAAAAAACAACACAAAACAAAAAACAATTGTTTAATAGTTCCTGCTTTTCTTGAGGTACTCAGATAATTAACTAACAGTATAGGAGATAGCGATTTATAGTGAATAATAGTTGGCTTTTTTGTCGGTTGTTTAGCGAGTTAATTTGAATCTAAATCTAGGCATAAGCTGCAGCGTTTAGGATGGTTTCGACCAGGATGCAGGCGCCAGAGGGAGAGATTAGGACCCTTAAGGCAGAGCTTTCCAAGCTCAAGGCTGCTCTTGTTGCACAGGGTAGGCAAGATAAAGCAACAAGGGGTCACTCCGTAGCAGGGACATCATATGCCCAGGTGGTCGCAGGCCACCAGGTAGCTGAGGCTTCCCCTACTGTGGAGGTGGCTGGGATCTCTCGAGAGGGGAGTGTTAATAGTGAACAGAGGAGGGGTAGTTCTGGTAGGTCACAGGACGGGAAGTGGCATGAGGTCAGGGGATGGAGGATTTGGAGACGCGAACCTAAGGAAAGGGTCAGTGAGTGGCAGGTGGCAGGTGGTAGGAGCGGGAGGAAGTCTAGCCGAACGGCCCAGCAGGCACGCATATTAACATCAAATATGTTCCAGGCATTGGATGACTGCCCCCAGGATAGTAGTAGTAAGGAGTCAGTGCTGGTCCTAGGAGACTCGTGTGCGACATTTAGATCGAGTATTTTGTAAATGTAGGAGGGACAGGAGGTGCATCACCAGGCCTGGTGCCAAGGTGAAGGACCTGGTACCTGTGGTGGCACAGGTCACCAGTGATCACCAGTTTAATACAGTCATAGTGCATGTAGGGGTAAGTAACATAGGTCCTGCTTGGAGTGAGGAGCTTCTGCGGGAGTACAGGGCCCTTCTGGCCAACCTGAAGGGTACCAATAGAGTCATTGTAACAGCAATTTTGCCTAGGGCTAGAGCCTCCCCTGAGTGGAGTTCTAGGGCACTGGCAGCTAACGCCAGGGTAGGAAAGCTCTGCCATGAGCTAGGTTTTACATTTGTAGACGAGTGGAGCAGGTTTTATGCATCGTGGGACCTCTATCAGAGGGATGGCCTGCACTTCTCTGAGAAGGGGGTCCATGTGTTAGGCAAAGTGTACGAGCATGTCCTTCAAGGAAACTAGGAAATGGGGTGGGGAGGGATGAAATTGCATTGCCAACTCAGAAATATTCCAATAGTGTCAGCCAGCCAGGTGGGAGAATAGGCTGTAAGCTGGGTGGTCCGGATATTGGCGTAGCTTGCAAGCATATCGCATGCCAAGCTGTTCACGTCGCAGAAAGTGGAAACTCGTGAACTTCCGCAAGGAGACTCGCCGTTGGAGAAGTGCGAAATGCACCAGTGATGATGCGAAGCGCAGAGTGGTAGACTGCATCCAAGATGCGTTTATTCGTCAAACAAGCTCGTTATAAATAAAGCACGCGTAGTCAAGCTTTCACCAAATAAGTGATCGGTATAGCAGAAGTAGCGATGCGCGGTCTGCTCCATAAGTCGCACGAGCCACACATTTTAAGATATTTAAAGTATTTACACACTTATCTCGTAGCGTTTTAAGATGTTGTCGGTATGTCAGGCGTGAATCAAATTCCACCCCCAGAAATCTCACTACCGGTTGCACCGGTATCACCTGCCTGTAGAGTAGGATTTTCATATTGGGACATAAACGGCGGCGACAGAAGTGTACGGCAACGGCTTTCACTGTAGAGAAGCGGAATCAATCCGTGTTTCCCCGTTTTTCCAAACACCTGATGGCTAGCTGTAGCTGTCGCTCCATCGGCGGTGTACGTGAGGCACATGTCCATATGGCGAAATCATCAACATATAAGGAGCGCCCAAAGGTCACAGGAAGCGAGTCCACGATATCGTTGATCATTACCCCGAAGAGGGTCACACTCAGGACGCTTCCCTGTGGGACTCTGTTATCTTGAATAAACCAACCCGACAGGCAGTTACCGATACGTACACGAAAACAGGGATTTGCTAGGAAGGTTTCTGAGAAGGTACCAAGTCTTCCTTGAACTCCGTGCTTGTGGATCTTCGGCAGGATTCCTCTACGCCACGTGGTGCCGTAAGCCTTTTCTATGCAAAAAAAAACACCGCGCCTAGATGTCGCTTCCTCTTAAGGCACTGAGAATGCTTGGGGCCATACATAGGAATGTATCATACAGAAGTGAGGAAGTCATCAGGAAGCTTTACTGCGCATATGTCAGGCCACATTTGGAATACTGCATCCAAGCTTGGTCTCCTAGCTATGAAAAAGATTGTCGCCTTTTAGAGAGAGTACAAAAGAGGGCTACAAAAATGGTTAATGGCATAAGCAACCTGGCATATGAGGAAAGATTGAAGAAATTAAATGTTTTCACTTAGATATAGAAGGCTGAGAGGAGATCTCATCGTGGTGTTTAAATTTGTCCATGGTCTGGAGAGGGGATATCTTGTGGAAACGTTTGAATGGAACATAAATGATGTCATTAGAGGTCATCAATTCAAAATTAAAGTTAACCACAGCAGAACAAGGTTAAGACAGCCTTTCTTCACCAACAGAGTAGTAGAACACCGGCACCAGCTGCCAGGAACTATTGTAAGTAGCAGAACATCGAACGTCTTTAAAAGCAGCATAGACAATCATTATAAGAATAGAGGGCTTGCTTTTCAGTATTACAGGGAGGGCTGATCGACGGAGTTGGTGGGCAACGGCCCTTGTGGCTCATAGTTGCACTTATCTTTTATGTCTTTATCTTTATGTCTTAAAAGCGATGCGTACTTGGATGTCCAGTGTTAAAATATGGTCAATGGTACTCCTGTTTTTTCCGAAAGCCGCACTGCTTGTTTACGAAGATGTCATTTTTTATAAGAACCAGGACAGGCGTTTCTCCGTTAGTTTCTCCATTAGTTTACCTAATGCAGACGTGAGAGAGATTGGACGATAATCTAAGGGGTCCAGGACACGTTTCCCAGATTTCAACAGTGGGATCACTGTAGCTTCGCACCACGATGGAGGGTACTCGACATTAGTCCATATCAGGTTGAAGGTACGTAAAAGCTCCGCGACCACAGAGGAAGGCAGGTGCTTCAGCAGCCCATTGTGCACTTCATCGGGTTCTTCGGCTACGCTGCGCAACGAGTTAATTGCCGATTCCATCTCAGACAGAGTAAAGCAACCGTTGTATGACAGATGTTCTGAAGTAGAGAAATAAATAGAAGTCGATTCACATCGCGCCTTGCGGCACATAAATTGTTGGTGGCCGTTGCCGGCGCGGCTAACGTCTGCCAAAGCACGGCCGATCTCGTTCGCCACATCAATCGGGTTCGTCACTTCACGGCTACCGACCGTCAACGTGGGAAGCGGGTCTGCACTAAATCGGCCAGAGATACTCTTGATGCGAGACCAAATTAATCAGGTTGGCGAAGATCGATTGAGTGACCTAACATACTCAAGCCACGAAACACGCTTGGCCTCCCGCATAATGCGCCGGGCAAGGGCCCGAGCACGCCTGAACTCTATTAAGTTGGCAGTGGTGCTATTACGGTTGAAGGCTCGAAACGCGCGTCTTCGAGCACGAATAGTGTCACTGCACCCTTCCGTCCACCACGGCACAGGGGTGCGTCGAGGAAGTCCAGAGGTCCTGGGGATACGTGAGGAGGCGCATTCCAGGAGAAGTGCAGTGAATCTGGTCACTGGTAGTGGCGGAGACCTTGATTCTGAGCGGAAAACAGCTTGAATTTTCTCTTGAAATCTACCCCAGTCCGCTTTCTTAAAATTCCATCGCTGCGGGCGCGGGCCTCAAACTGAGCCGTCCAGATAACTTAACCAGATTAGGAAATGATCGCTCCCCAGTGGATCGGAGTTCACTGTCCATTCGGGGCACTCCGTTAGCTGCGGGCTGGCCAGGCTGAGGTCCAAGGTGGAAGTGGTTCGGGACGGTGTGGAGAAGTGTTTGTGTTCCAGTATTTAAAATGCAGAGCATTTCGTTAAGGATTAAAGATTCCAGATGGCGACCAGGGATGTTGATATCGTCACATCCCCACAACGTGTGGTGAGGGTTAAAATCGCCCAAAATCAAAACGGGTCGAGGCAGTTCAGACACCAAGTTGGCGAGTTCCACGGTGGGGACACATTCCCTGGAGGCAGGTATACGGAGCATACTGAGATGCGTCTGTGACCAAATAGTACTCGAGCGGCAACCGCCTGGAGTGTAGTATGCAGGGTTAGTACTCTCATGGGGATGCTGTTATGGACTGCTAGTAGCACTCCACCGTGTGCCGCAGCATCAGTCACTACATCCTTCCGAAATATCGAGTGAAATATCCGAAAGAACTCAACGACACGATGTGGTTAGGTGAAAGTTTGGTCTCCTGAAGACATACCGCCACAGGGCCGTACCGATTTAAGACCACCTGGAGGTCTTGGACGCTAATTCTAAAACCCCGACAGTTCCACTGTAAAACTGTTGACGTAGATGTCATAGAAGTATCTTAGAATTTCAAGGTGGTGTGTGCCCACGTATACAAACTTGCCCTGCCTCCGGACATCCAAATATCAGAGTTCAATAAAACAAAATTACGTGAATGCCTAATTTGGATCCACCAGTGTGGATCCTAGCCTCCGCGGACGCAGAATTCGCTCGCTGGCGATTCCTAGGGATACCACCGCTCGGTGGCGAAATTGCCCACGGTGATGCCCTTTTGCGTCCGGCAATAGGGGAAGAGCGTGGCGGGTTCTCACGTGGTGGAGCTCCCATCGCATCTCCAGGAACCGTCACGGGGGATGCCCGAGAGGTCCTGGCTATGGATTCGTGCAGGCCCTCGGCCTGTGACGGACCGGCAGGACGCACGCAAAGCGAGGGGTCACGCGACCCGTCACGGCTTACTCGACCCGATGCCCCATATCGGGAGCTCCTGGTCGAACCCCGATCATCTGCAATCGCCGCGATACCGGAGGTGGTTCTACCGGGACGCGACGGGAGGCGGCACTGCCCCTTCTGAGATGGCCGGAGTGATTGGGTTAACGAGGGTGGCTTTGGGAGAAGGAGTAGGCGTGGATTTGGGTGACGATGGGGTATGGGTAGATGTGGTAGTCGGAGATGGACCGGGTTTGGAAGGGGAAGATCGAGCCGGCCTCCTGGACCGGTGGACTTGGGTCCACTCCCCACCGTCAGGAGTAGACTGCTGAGAGGCCTGCAAACATCTTCCGCACAATCTTTGGTGGTGAGTGGGGCTTCAGTTGCTTTGTCGTTTTTTCAATGTACTGTCTGTTCATCGCAGGTGAGGCGAGGGGCACCCCAAAAGCTCGGAGAAGAGCTGTAAGTTGCGCGATCAACTCGCATGCCTTGTCGGGCCGTACGTTTGGTCCGGTTATGCTGTTTTTTTTTCCTGGAAGAATACGATACTTTTTGGTGCGATCTTTCATAGAGGTCCCTGGTATCTCTAAACGATATTTTGTGCGTGTGCTTCAATGAAATAATGTCCTTTTCCCTAATGTAATTTGGACACGTACGGTCATACGACGTATGGGGGACCTGTCCTGCATCGCAGTTCGTACAAAAAGGGTGCTCAGAGGAGCACTGCTCACCCGTGTGATCATGGCAGGCACATCTGCTGCACGCTTGGCGGCCACGGCAAAATTGAGTGTGGCCGAATCTTTGGCATCTGAAACAACGCATTGGATTTGGGAGGAATTGACTCACTCTCACACGCAGGTAGCCCACTCTGATCTGTATAGGAAGGCCGGTTGTGTGGAAAGTTAGAATAATATTGTTGGTAAAAATATAGTCTGTACCTCTCCTTACTTTCATTTTCCTGGCGACTATAACCTCGAAAGTTGCCAGCCCATCCACGATCTCATCCTCCGCAACATCTCTTAGGTCAAAGCAGTTAATTACTCCACGCGAGGTGTTTTTTGTACTATGTGGTTCTACGGTGATGGTGATCGTCTCGTCCTCTTTTTTTCCCGTTCTTACGCACGCCATACACAAACACAGATGATCGCAGTGCTATGTCTGCCTACTCTGCTACCGCAAATTCAACCTCCAGAGCACCGTCCTTCAGCCTTTCGCATCTTATAATCCTACCCGATCTGTCACATCCGTCCCGCCTTTGGAAGGGGGACAGGGACGCAAGACTCTTGCTAATTTCCCGGAAAACCAGCACACGTGGTACGGGAGTACCATCCGATGGAGAGCTCCGATCACGTCGTATATGGGGGTTGGTCTGGCCCCCACGAGATGGATCAGGGTTTTTGTTTGTTTGTTGTAGATGCCATGTAGTGCGTTTGGTATCAGCTCCCCGGGCGCCCCACCGCATAGGACCCTACTGGGGGGACGCCTGGGTCCCGCGGACGGGAGGTCGCCAGGCGCCCGAGGAGCTATACGGGGCAGGCAGCGCCTTCGTCCGGCCGGGAGAGAGAAACCTCACCACCCCGACCGGAATCCAGCGCCGCCCATCCCCTGACCCCGGCCGGCCGAGCCGGCGGGCACTGGGAAGATTCTCAGGCCCCTGGCCCGAGGCGACCAGCCACTTGGCCCGCGTGAGGCCCCGCGGACTCGCCCGCCCCTCCGGGATATCAGGACGAAAGAGGTGTTTTGGTCCCCCGTCACAGTTAGCATCGTGCGACGGGGGACCTCAACCTCCAGGACTCCGTCAACCCCGGGGGACGGGCCGAGTGGGCGCGGCTACCCCAAAAAAACAGAGCTGGTGGGCAGGACCGGGGAAGTTGCCCTGCCTGCTCATAGCTGGGATACTTGGTGTTGCAGGGCCAGGTGAAGGGCATGGGTTGGGATGAGATGGGCGTTGGAATTGGAGCGTATGGATGGAATGATGAGTGAGGCACTTAGTCTGACCTCTCCCCAGCCGCCTGGTGGACTGGCCGCCGGATCCTTGAGGCACGCAATCCCCCCACCACCACGTAAAGGTGATGCCTCGTCGGGGAGGGGTGTTTAAGTGAAATAATCTCCTTTTCTCTAATGTAGTTCGGGCACATACGATCAAACGACGTGTGGGGTTCCTGTCCGTCACCGCAGTTGGCACAAAATGGGCTTTCCGAAGCGCAATTCTCAAAATGATGCTCATGAGAGGCACACTTGCTGCAAGCTGGGCGGTTCCGGCAATATTTGGCAGGGTGTCAATTTTTTTTTACATTTGAAGCAGCGCATTGGATTTTGGAAGAACTGTCTTGCTTTCACTCGTAGGTAGCCAGCTCTGATCTTGGGAAGTATGTCTGTGCTGTTGGTTGATTATTCGTTTACGACACATTGACCGTTAAGTCATGTAGCGTCGCCAATCTCTCACGCCGATCGGTCGCGGGCGGAGAGAAGCGACAGGTGAGACTCGAACCCACAACCTTTCGATTGTGAGACGAGCAACTTACCCCTAGGCCACTCGTCCCCATGTCTGTGCTATTAAATGCCAAAATAATGTTGTTGATTGGAATGAAATCCACTCATCTTTCCACTTACATTTTTCTCGCAGCGATGACTCAGAAATTTGCCAGTCCGTCAACAATCTCATCTTCCGATACCTCCCTCAAATAGAAACAGTCTATTACCCCACGCGATGTGTTTGTTGTTTTGTTTTGTGAGGCTTCATAGTGATCGCAACAACTCCTCTTTTTTCCCGTATCCCCACAAATAGTACACAAATTCGGATGATTTAAGTGCCCTGGCTGCCTCCTCTACTTCGATGAACTCCACCCCTAGTGCACCATGTTTCAGTTTGTCGCATCTTAGAATGTTGCCAAACCTGTCGCAGCCGTCTCTTCTCTGAAACGGGGACAGGGACGCGAGACTTTTGTTCCTCCCTCGGAACACAATAACACGAGGTAACGGGGTGCCCTTCGTAGAGGTGTACCGATCTCGGCCACAGTATAAATTGCTCTGGCCCTCACGAGAGGGACCAGGAAAGTGCTTTTGTTTAGTAGATGCCATGTGTTGTGTGTTTTGTTCGGCTCCTCCGGCGCCCCACCACAGAGGGGCCCTTCTGGGGGACGCCTGTGCCCGCGGACGGGAGGTCGTCAGACACCAGAAGAGCTATACGGGGCAGGCGGCGCCTTCGCTCGGCCGAGGGAAAGAGACTCACCACCCCGACCGGGATCCAGCACCGCCCACCCCTTGACCATAGCCGACCGGGCCGGCAGACACTGGGAGGAATCCCAGGTCCCCGGCCCGAGGTGACTAGCCACTTGGCCCGTGTGAGGCCCATCCGGGATATCGGAACCAAAGAGGTGTGTTGGTCCCCCGTCACAACTAGCACCGTGCGACGGGGGACCTCAACCTCTAGGACTCCGTCAACCCCGGGGGCGAGCCGAGGGGGCGCGGCTACCCCGATAAAACTGAGCTGGTGGGCAGGATCGTGGAAGTTGCCCTGCCTGCTCATAGTATGGATAGTTCGTGTTGCAGGACCAGATGAAGGATATGGATGTTGGGATGAGATGGGAATTGGAATGCGAGCGTATGGATGGAAGGACGAGTGAGGCACTCTTAGTCTGACCTCTCCACGGCTGCCTGGTGGTCTGGCCGCCAGATCTTTGAGGCACACAATCCCCACCACCACGTAAAGGTGATGCATCGTCGGGGGGGGGGTTATAACATGACAGTGGAGAGGCGGCCGACCGACGCATCGGAACTTCATCCATCGCTACAGAAGAGATCACAGGTTCTGCGTGTTAAAACAGCCGAAACAACACCCCGCAGCATGTCTTCACTGACACCAAGACTGACAACAAACGATGACTCCTTTGTTGTTGCAATATCGTGACGTCCGGCACCGCCAGCATTACGACGTTATCGACGACGCAAGTATCCGGACTGGACCGACAGTCTCATCACGTCATAACGCCCGCCGCCGGCCGCCGGCCGAAACACGTACACCGCGTGGTCAGCCAATATCCCTGATACCGAGTCCCACCGGGCGCCCGCCGAACAAATGGCAACGGTTCCAGATGCGACTGAATGAACTGCCGCTGTCCGGCTGCCACGACAGGGAAGGACAGGACAGGACAGGACAGGACAGGACAGGACAGGACAGGACAGGACAGGACAGGACATAGTATGGCAAGACATGACATGACATTACATGACATGACATGACATGACATTGTTGGTTGGTTATTGGGGTTTAGGGGCGCATCGACTGCAGAGGTCATGCAGCGCCCATAATAATGTCAATCATGTCAAGTTTCTAAAGGCGAAACTGACTAAGGCTACTAAATGCGACACATGCAATATATTGCCATGACGTACATATTAACCATCCTGGTCTTAGCACATATATGTCATGGCATTAATTGGGCGTACATACCACAGAAAACCTAACCTCTGAGAGGAAACGGAATAGCTGTCCCGATTGTACAAACAGGAATTCATCCCCTAATACTTCCCGTAGCGATAGGGTAGTACGACCGAAGTGGCGCCTCCGCGCATGTGCAAGTCTGGGGCACGTAACCAATATGTGTTGTACTGATAGGAAATCATGACACCTGTGACATAGAGGCTTTTCGTCACCGCTTAGATTGGATTGAATTGGAGTTTAGGGGCGCGTCGACATCTAGGGTCATTTTGCGCCCATAACTAAATTGTAATCAATCTACTCGTCACCGCTTAGAAGGTAACTGTGGGTGTCGAATGTGTGGCCTTTGACACATTGTAACGAGGTGGTACTATGTAAGCGACATAGTACCACCTCGTTGCGCCTGATGCTATGTGATCGCGATGGCCACTCACCGAGACGATGCTTGACTGTCTTCAAATTATTATGAGTCGTGCACTCCCGGTGCATCCCAGTTGGCTTCCCATTTCTTTATAACCGAACTCTTAATGTCTGGGAAAAAGTCCCTCGCAGGGAGACATGGCATGATATAACATGACTTCATTTGACTGGACAGGACAGGACAGGACAGGACGGAACAGATCACGTTTTGGTCGAAGCGCCCTTAAACTCAAATAACTAAGGACGGAACAGGACAGGACGGCTGTTCATCTGCTGTCGTCTTAACAATGCCACGCCCCAACTCGAACAGTCTTGTCCACCCACACGAATTGGAAGGTCACCGTGTCCTTCAAAGCGAGCCGTGTACAGGGACGCGATCAAACCAGTGATTATCGGGATAATGATCTCTTCGTTGGCGCCTACAAATGACTGCACACTCCTCTCACATGTCAAGGCTGACAACTATAAATACAGAAGAAAATGACGAGCGTCTTCTTCTAAGGAAATCAAAAACACTCATCAATCAACATATTGTGAGCATCCCTGAACTACGCTCCACGCATATTCACTGACGGACAGGAGCTGGATAGCTCACATGCGGTGCTGGAGTGCGGACATTTGTCTGCCACAGCATCACCGATATCAACATCTGGCACTGCACTGCGCCATGTCCACGGCCCGCTCCCCATCAGTGAGACAGACGCCTTGTTGGATATGAGCGACGCCTGGAAATGCTAATGACCTCTTCAGCTTTGGAAGTAGTCCATTGAAATGCAGCTTCGGCGCATGCAAATGGCATGAGAGTACTTCGCAGTCCAATGCAATATCTGCAATAATTGAGGTATCGAGGCAGTGTTCGGTGACATAACATAATGCATCATTTCAACAGGCTCAATCATAAATCCTATGTTGCACCATCGTTCTGATCACAAAGTAATCGACAGCAAACACCCATATTTCAAAATACTTGTGACACTCATTTATTACTGCAAGAACCGTGCTGTTGAGCAGCTTCACTGGACATCGGTGTCAAAACTGGAAGGAACAAGCACGTCACCACATAAAACGAAGAACGGGAAAAACGGGGGCAGACTGGCCAAGACGTCATGAATTGCGCCATGCAATTGTCTATTATAAGACGGAGTTAAGTGGAAGTGCATTTTCCGTGATTCTAGGGCACACCTTTCTGAAGCTACGACGCGTCAAAGGCGTGATCATCCAATCGGTCCGGCCTCTTCTATTTTTTTTCCTGATAGTCGAAGGATGCTCCTTTGTCCTTTAGCCCTGTTCATAATGGGAATCACAGCTACATGGTAATAACTAGACATGTCTTTCGATTTCCCCACATATGTAACTCGTTAATAGCACACGATGATGATTTTGTATAAATGAAAGATCTGAGTACTTATTCAACCAAGCAGTCCATTGCAATTCTGTTTACAATACATTTTAGCTTGCAATATCTTGGCACACAGTGCGCAATATGATTACTCAAAGGACCAGTCAACTCGCGTCATACGCTGGTGGAGCGTGATCTGAAGATGGCGCCACATCTCCGCCGTGTGTTGTCACCGCTCGCTAGTCCGGCCGCAGTGACACAGACAATGCTGCCCCCACCACACCACCGGCTCACCTGTCACCAGCACATGAGTGTCGGTGCGTCCCTGACCCTCCGCTGACGGGGCAGATGGGGTGCCTGTTTGTTTGCTGCTTGAGATTAAGGGAGTTTTGACACCACTACCTGTGATCATTTAGGGCCCATTGCGTTCATGTTAGTGCATCACAACGTGAATAAAAATGTCACAACTATGAATATTTGACCTGAAATAACATTGCGCTCAAGTATTTGAATATGCTCTAAAATTTATAATAACTGAGTCATTAACAGGCACGTTTCTAAATTATAAACCGCCGGCATTAACCCCGTGTGCTATATCCACATAGCAGCCTTCAGTCCCTTGAAAAGTGCTTGCAAGAAAAAAGGTGAGGTGAGCCCATCAGACCGCCTCATGTCGATGGCAACACAAGGTGGCCGGTCGTGGCAACACAAGGTGGCCGGTCGTGGCAACACAAGGTGGCCGGTCGTGGCAACGCAAGGTGGCCGGCCGAGACCAGTCGGTGTGTGGGGGGGGGGGGCGGGAGGGGGCGTAAGGACGGGGGAGTGAGGTCACCAGCACTGGCAAATAGGCGGGGCGAGGCCACCGGCACTGGCCAATAGGCGTGGCGTGGTCGCCAGCCCTGACCAATAAGCGGGCGAGATCATCTGCACTAACTAATAGGTTGGGCAAGGTCATCAGCACTGACCAATAGGCGAAGCAAGGTCATCGGCACCGATAAATAGGCGAGGCGAAGTCACGAGGACTGACCAATAAGCGGAGTGCGATCACCGACACTGGCCAATGGACAGAGCAAGGTCACCTGCACTGATGTCACCGGCACTGACCGACAGGCGGGTCGAGGTCACCAACGGGAGCCTTCTGTAAAATTAACTTAGTATCTCTTGACCAACACGGCAATACGCCACCCCTCCGTACCACCAGGTCGCTCAGCCCGCTGATCTTGGCGAAGTGGAGCAGAGAAGGGGAGGGCCGCCGCCTGACCTTTTTGTGCACGTAGTGGCGCCACCGTCGCAGCGCCATCCCCACTAGCGCCACCTCGACGGCCACGCTGCAGCTACACAAACGCAGCTGTTGGTAGTGACTCAGACTGGCGACGCAGCAGCGGCAGCACCAGCAGCAGCAGCAGCAGTAGCGCGGTGGCCAGGCCGCAGCGCCGGCAGTGACAGTGGCAGTGACAGCGGCAGCGGCAGCGGCAGCGGCAGTGGCAGCGGCAGCGGCAGCGGCAGTGGCAGTGGCAGCGGCAGCGGCAGCGGCAGTGGCAGTGGCAGTGGCAGTGGCAGTGGCAGTGGTAGCGGCAGCGGCAGCGGCAGTGGCAGTGGCAGTGGCAGTGGCAGTGACAGCGGCAGCGGCAGCGGCAGAGGCAGCGGCAGCGGCAGCGGCAGCGGCAGCGGCAGCGGCAGCGGCAGCGACAGCGACAGCGGCAGCGGCAGTGGCAGCGGCAGTGGCAGCGGCAGCGGCAGCGGCAGCGGCAGCGGCAGTGGCAGTGGCAGTGGCAGTGGCAGTGGCAGCGGCAGTGGCAGCGGCAGCGGCAGCGGCAGCGGCAGCGGCAGCGGCAGCGGCAGCGGCAGCGGCAGCGGCAGCGGCAGCGGCAGCGGCAGCGGCAGTGGCAGTGGCAGCGGCAGTGGCAGCGGCAGTGGCAGCGGCAGTGGCAGCGGCAGTGGCAGTGGCAGTGGCAGTGGCAGTGGCAGTGGCAGCGGCAGTGGCAGCGGCAGAGGCAGCGGCAGCGGCAGCGGCAGCGGCAGCGGCAGCGGCAGCGGCAGCGGCAGCGACAGCGGCAGCGGCAGCGGCAGTGGTAGCGGCAGCGCCGGCCAGCGCGGTCTGACTGGCGCGGTCCACCATCGGCGAGCAGGGCAGACCGCTGTCCTGCCGGCTGCGGATGTCGGCCGCCATCGCCGCCGCCGACTCACAGTCGCTGGTGGAGCTCGAGCCATCCCACTGAGCCGAGCCGTGCCGGCCAGCCGTACGGGCCAGGCTGCGGTCACCACGGCCCCAGCCGGCCACTGGCGCCGTGGCAGGTCCACTCCACGTGGCCACGTCACGGGCCGCCGCCGCCGCTCCCCTGTCCGGGCCCGCAGTCGGGCCGCGGCACGGGCTGTACATGGTCGTTGGGCGGCGGTGGTGGTGGTGGTAGCGCTGCTGGCTGTGGTGCAATTTTCGACGGAGAGGCGCCTCGGAACACATGACCGTTGTCACGCTTTAGCGTCAAGTGCGAGCGCGATTTGTGGCGCGATCACGTGTGGCGCCTTCCAACGGGAGACGATCACGCCCAACACACCCTTTAGTCAATCACGGTCACTACAGCACGACCTTACACAGTCGGCCACGGCCATTACAGCATGACCTCTACAGTAAGTCACGGTCACCACAGCACGACCCTTTACAATCAGTCACGGTCACTACAGCACACTCATCCACACCCAGCAACAGTCACCACAGCACGACCCTTTACAGTCAGTCACGGTCACCATAGCACGACACCATAGTCAGTCACGGTCGCCACAGCACAGCGTTAAAATAATGGTTTTTCGTTAGGTGAGATGTCGGAACGAGCACAGTAGGATGTAGAAATCTGCCGTAGGATTATTGTCATTTAAATTGCCTTTGATGTCTTTGAGACTCAAATTTTAGCTAGTGGTATACTTACGACTGTATCTCTATCATTTGTTTTCAGATTAGTAATTTAAGAAGAGCTATGTTCTGGATAGCAATACAAATACCTATGCTATAAACTGTAATTGTATACCATATCATATTATAGTTAAACTTTACCTAAAATTGGGTTGCGGAATGTTCATGTATTACCATCATTTATCGATAGCATGAGCATGATACTTATGAATGAGATACTGTCAGAAAGGAGATGCGAAGACTTCATAAAGCACGCACCACGAAGCAGGATGTCGATAATTCTTGAAGAAGGATGTCGATTGAGTGTTCAGAAAGTGGTGTATTCCAACCTATCTCACGAATAATTTATAACTGCCACAGCACGACCCTCTACAGCCAGTCACGGTCACTACAGCACATTCATCCACCCTCAGCAACAGTCACTACAGCAAGACTTACAATCAGTCACAGTCACTACAGCACAACCCTCAGCAACAGTCACTACAGCATGACCTACAATCAGTGACTGTCACTACAGCACAACCCTCTACAGTCAGTCACGGCCACAATAGGACCCCAACGTGAGGAAGCGTGAGCCAGCTTCACTATCGCTGTCCGCAATTGTCGTTGTTGTCATTGGGTTTTAAGGGCGCATCGACTGCATTGCCTTTACAGCGCCCATGCTGCCTGCAAATGCTGAGCCGCACTGCACCACATGGAACGACGGCTTCACGCATCCGAGAAGTGGTGGCCGCGGAGCACGGGTAATTCTGCACCGAGAAAGCAGACCATTGGATTGCACTTCAACTGCAGGAAGACACTGCAGCAGCATGCATACCGAATTGGTGGCGATGAGAGCTACTCTCAGCACAGCCAAAGAACTGCCCATCTGAATCCCTCTCTGACAGAAAACAGGTCCGCCCCGGCATCGACTGCTCAGCCGAGGCCCGTACTGTCCGGCACAGGCGCTGCCTTTAGAAGTCCGGAGGAAGCTGGACCCCCTGGCCGGTGGCAAACGACACGCCACCGTGCAGTGGGTGCCGGGGCGTTCTGGCCTGAAAGGGGATAAGGTCACGGACCGATTGTCGAACGCAGCCACCGCCGCCGGTGACCACTCGGCGGTACCGCTGGACCTGGGTGGTGCGCGCGCTGCTGCCAGGGGCCTCGCTGCACGCTGGACAGCATGCGGAAACGAAGCTCACCTGCACCGACTTCCTGCTTGACGCAATGGGAGCAGACAACCCTCTCCCAGCCTCGGGTTGGGAGGTCAGTCCTCGTCCATCAAACCTGTACCTTATCCGCTGACCGCGGACCCTCACTGCACCTAGCGTGGCCAACGGGACCCTGTTGAACACTTGCCATGTGATCGTCCGGCCTACATACGGCAGCGTCAGCGGCTGTGGGGAGGCCCGACACCCAGCCCTCGTGGCATACCGCGAGACGACGCCAAAAGTTGGTTCAATTCTTGCAGCGTGTGCGCCGAATTGAGCCGCCGACAAACCTTCCGGAGGTTGCAGCGGTCACTCAGTACCGCTCCTACGGGAAGCGCCGCTGCTGATGCTAAGAAGAAGGCTCTCTAACCCGACTCCATCTCTACAATGCCATAGCACACTCGCTATGTCGCCATGGCACATTCCTCCATAGTCACCTTCGCCGCCCAACTATAACCAATAAATGAATCTACTACAATCAGCGTCATAATCAGCACATTACACGGTATTATGCGTGGTTATTGGTTTTACGACACATCGACCGTTGAGTCATGTAGCTCTACGGTATTATGACACACCTTTCCACGGCACTAGTACACCCCATTAGTCACTGTAGCAAACCCTTCTCTAATCAGCCAGTGCCTAAAGCACATCTTTCCACATTGACCAAGTCTATACAGCACGCCTCGACGACACTACAGCACACCTCACGACGCTACGTCACACTCCTCATCACTATGATACACCCCTTCACAGCACTACAGCGAACCCCTCCGCAGCAACATAGCAGTTTACACAGTGAGCCAGTCACCATAGCATATCTCGACGACACCATGGCACATATACATGCAGCACAATGACAACATCTACGCAACACCTTCCGCAGTCAGCCACAATAACCATAGCACACCAACAACCACTACCTTATCACACCCGTCAAGTCACGTTCTCTTATAGCACTCTCCTCCCCAGCCTGCAACAGTCACTACAGCACACCTATACATAATCACGGTCGCCAGCCACCCCTCAATGGTCAGCCGAGGTCACCGCAGCGCACGCTCTACCGTCCGTGGCGGTCACTTTCACGATCTGACGTTCGAGTCGACGGCCGTCTCTATCGCCACCACACAGTGTCGCAACACTCCTGGGCCGGCCGTGGCCGGGGCGGGTTGCCACGCGGCCGGGCGGCTGGATTGAGGGCGTCGGGCGGGCCTAGGCCGCGCGTGGCGGGCGCTCCTGTCAATCGATGGCGTTACCGGAGCACCCACGGGCCAGATGTACACAAACCGTGGCGTTAACGGGCGTTCAGTGAGAGCCGGCGGCGGTCCGGCCCGCTAAGCAGGGCGCCGATTGGGCCGTCGCCACCGCGGCCGGTGATGGAGCCGGCCCGGTAGCCGACGCCGCTATCGTCTTTTCCACAACCACCACGGACGCCGGGCCGGCGGCGGTGGTGGTTGTTTTACCAGTTTTACCAGTCAAGGGACTCAGAGGCGCCAATCCCACTCAACAGCCGTCGTCGGCCAGCCGGCCGACCGAGTCACCTATAAATCGGCGCCGTCCCGGATACCGCAGAGCCGGCGACATGCGTCTGACATGCGTGTGACGTATGCCCGAGGCGGCAGCGACCACTTGGCGGCGCACTGTCGCCGAGGCGTCCGTATACCTGCCGTCACTTCCGAGGCGTCCGGCAGCGGCGACAACCGTGTCCCATGTCCGGCGACCGCCAGCACGTCCCTCGCCTCTCGACCGCACGCAGCTGGCCGCGGCCGTAGCACGCACCGCGCCGCCATCGTGGCCCACGGTATTGCGTTTGTTTGATTGGCTGGCCTGTATGAATAGCGTGGTTCGCGTACCGAATGAGCCGACACGTCGACTGCCACGCACTTCCCGGGGCAGTGTGCCGCGGACCCATCACGATAATGTTCCCACCCGATGCCGTCCCTAAGGTCCACTTGTCGGGTCATCCGCTGAATTACGCTATCGAGTATACATTATATATATTTATACATATATATATAGATAGATAGATACATAGATATATAGAAGCTATATATATAGATGGATAGACATATAGATAGATAGATAGATAGATAGATAGATAGATAGATAGATATATAGATAGATAGATAGATAGATAGATAGATAGATAGATAGATAGATATATAGATAGATAGTTATTAGGGCTTTAGGGCGCACCGACTGCTGAGGTCATATTGCGCCCATATAGATAGATAGATAGATATATATATAGATAGATATATAAATGGATAGATAGATAGATAGATAGATAGCCGAGAAAAAAGGAAGTGGCGGCGAGGTTCAACAACGCGTATTGCGCAAGCCGTAGTTGAATTTCTGTTCACCACGTCACAAATTTTGTTCCCTTTCATGAAAACTCAGACGAATGTCCGTGACACCGGTAAGTCCGGGGGAGAGAGGTGGAATTCGGTGGAACACTGTACCTGCGGACACAGTGGAATTCGGTGTCCGCAGGTACATTTCTATTATGTGAAGAACACCGTGCTCACCTGTCAAATGTAAATAAACATTACCACGTCCAAATAATGTTGGGGAATAGTCAGTAGGAATGCTTTGCACATCAGTACGAAAATCATGCTATTTTTACGGTCAGGCAAATTGTTTTGAAACTGCCCGAGTCGTGCAGATGTACACTTTGAATCCAACAGACAAGAAAGCTATGGAATGTTGACAAATCTCTACCTTTCACGATCATAACTATAACACTGCATCGCAGAGAATAAAAATAGAGCACCTTATGAACGGCACCGTGAGCAACACCTCCGATTTCGGCTAATTTTATTGCACCGACCAGACATCAAGGCAGAAACATGAAGTCGAGGTGAAGATCTCTCAGAAATTCGATACCAACGCCACTACACATCACTACCCTTTGGAATATATTCGGCTTCGCAACACTCTGGCGACGAACTGGACAGCTACTCAACATCGAAACAGCAGCGTCACAAATGGCCTGAGTAACATTGGAAATATAACGGCATAACGAACTATCGGAAAACGAGCGGTCAGCGGTACTAAATGGAAGCCAACCTTGGACCCTCTTTCGTTTAGCGTTTAGCAGCCTAATCACGGCTACTCACATGTATCGTGGAATACTGGCTACGAGCGGATCCAAGTCCGTCGGCCGGTCCCTGCTGCTGCAGACATGAACATGTCTCTTCGATTCTCGGATGTGGCCGGATGCCATGTCAAGTCAGTTTTCGTTCTCATATGCGGCGGCCGACCGAACGTCATATGCACCATATAACCATGTACCATGTGACAGGAGTACATGTGGGGCGTATCTGGCGTGCGACGACCGGACCCCTCCTCTCGCGGTGTGTTACAATAGGTGATGCCGGCCAGAGACAGGCCATGGCAGTGGGCGGGTGGGCCCTCTCCATAGGTGACCGGGCACTCTCGCGCGCCGGCTCGGCCCAGGCGGAGTTGAGCTGCCGACGCGGCAAAATGTAGGCCTGGAGTAAGGTCTGGAAGGTTTTGGTGTGGAAGGTTTCTCTACCGTTGAAACTGTTGCACATATTATCGCCGCATTGCTAATTATCAGCCCGGCCAATACAAGGGCTTTAACAGCCGTTGGATTTGAGAACTTATTGGATTTGAGAACCAACTGCCGTAGAAGCGATGCAAATACTAAACTACCACTGCCAGGCGAAACAAACTTGCCTACAGTACTAGTCAGGCTTACACAGTGCTAATCAACTAACTCATACGATACTATGCACGGGGATGCTGAGCAGGCGCTGTCGGATTCGCTAGGCGCCAGACGCAATGGAAATACGGCCGTTGGGTATCTCCAGTTAAAGAAAGAAAACAGGCGGATCCTTGATGCCATTGAAGAACTCTGAAATACGCATCCGAGACCGGATTCTCACTAATGTGTCCGCAAAAACAGTTACAATTTATGAGGCTTCATCTCCTTAAATTGATGCCAAGATAATTTATTAACTTGGCTACTTACACTCACATTTTGCAAATATTCTTACTTTGCAACTTGGCTTTCGCAACTATATTCTGGTACTCAACCGTCATTGGTGCGCGCCGGTGGTCCGCCACTGACGATCCGATCGGGTGCGAAAGCAACCCCCGAGCATTGATGGCCGCCAACACCAAAGCTACCGGCATATTTTCACCTTTGAAACGTTAAGCGATCTACCTGCTATGATTTTCGCCACCATTGGAACTGAGGACGACAGATACTTCGATATTGTTTAAGTGTAGCATTAC